>CAJGYO010000011.1:71922727-72322727 GCA_904845875.1 Miscanthus lutarioriparius
ACGAACAAGGCATGGCCATGAAAGGTGAAAGAATCTGAATTACTTCAGAAGAATGTTTCACTTCCAACAACCATTCCTTTGATGGTTCTACCCTGGGGAATCTTCCTCAGAAGGAAGTGTAAGCTTTTCGTGCCCATGGTGTCTCGAGGTATTGCCATAATCCCTGAAATCAATATGGAACTCCGAAGGTTGAATTACTCATTCCTTCGGTGTTTGTGGTTCGGGTGAGGGTTCATGAGTCAAACATAGGGATGGTATGCGTTTGGTTTCAGCTAATGAGGACTCCTCAACACTCGACATGACTTTCGCCTAAAGGCGTTTGGTTCTTATGACGAAAGAAATGTGTCTTTCTATGAAGATTTCAAGGAATTCTACTTGTTCCGTCATAGGTTTGTATGTGAAACGACCTCTAGCAGTCACGTCTAGGCATAGGTCAGCATCTATGTCAAGACCTGAACAAAAGAGATGTAAGATCACGCTATCATGTAGCGACAAGTCTTGGCCAGCATGTATTAACATTGAAAACCTGGCCCAGGCTGCACCTATAGACTCCTTCTCATTCTGCTCGAAGTCAAGGATTTCCCTTGGTAGAGAGCCGATACGGGACATGGGGAAAAAATGAAAGACAAAACTTGCCTTTAAGTTCATCCTAGTCCCAATTCGTACTTCCTACGGCAAATGTGTACCATTATTTCACCTTCCCTATGAGGGAGAAAGGAAACAACTTCCATCTTAGTGTTTCATGTGTCATGCCCGAGATGCTCAAGCATGAACACACTTCCTCGAATTCTAGCAGGTGATGGTAGGGGTTTTTGTTATCATGCCCTGAGAAGGGTTGTGCCCGAACCAAAGCTTTTAAACTATGGTGGAGTTCACTGCTAGATGAAAGGTTGGGTTTTGGTGGTGGCTCAGAGAACTCCCCCTTTGAAGCAGAATGATTTTTGATAGGAGCTGAGTTCATGGTGAAAAAGATAAAAAGAAAACTATTTTGTTTTTATAAAAAGAAAGGATACAGATATGAGGACGAACTAGGTTCAAAGAAAATAGCAACAGTTGCCCGGCAACGATGCTAGAAAGCTTGGTATTTCTTAACGTCTACAGATATTAATCCGCAAGCATACGGAATTATCGTTGTAGCTTTGACCCAGAAGTATTTAGGGTATCGTATTTCCATAGGGAACGGAGGTACTTCTTCTAGGTAATTTGTCCAAGGACAACACAAGGATAGTTGGTGAGGATAGAGGAGGACTCCTATGGCTTTAGGGTCTAAGGATAGATAAACTTTACTCCTACTTGCTCACTTTGGGCACCAACGTACACCTGGTCTGCCAAGTGATACCGGCCTATGGCTCTATGTCATACCCGAACGTGGGGGATTACAAAGGATGGACAGGGCTATCCCCACCTGCTGCCTACCCCTCAACCGGAGAGTAAGAGGCAAATGAAGGTAGCATATAGCCTAGACACCACGTCTATGCTATCTACTACTACTCTAGTGTCGATCAGGGTGATCCGTCTTTATCAGGAGCCCTCTACTAGAGCATCCACCATGGGGATGGACAACAAACCCAGAAACAAGTAAAAGTTTAGCTTAACTATTCAAAAGACTTTTATAACCAAAGAATCATGAACACTTACCATGATACCCGTTGAGGTACAAAGCTCATGTTCATCGAGGTGAGACACCGACAAGCCTGGCTCTTCCCTGAACTCTCCCTCACATCTCTAGTTTGGTTTTGGTTAATTGATGAAACCCTAAGTGCTAACCTAGTTTATCAAAGTGATTATGAGATAGGTAGCACTACTCCAAGTGATGAAGCAAATGAAGATCATGGCGTGATGATGTTGATGGCATGGTGATGATCAAGTGCTTGGACTTGGAAAAGAAGAGAAAGAAAAACAAAAAGCTCAAGGCAAAGGTAAAATTGATAGGAGCTTTTTGGTTTAGTGATCGAGACACTTACAGAGTGTGATCACATTTAGGATTGATAGCCGTACTATTAAGAGGAGTGAAACTTGTATTGAAATGCGGTTATCAAAGTGCCACAAGATGCTCTAACTCATAGCATATGCATTTAGGATCTAGTGGAAAGCTAACGCCCTTGAAAATGCTTGTGAAAATATGCTAACACATATGCAGAAAGGTGATACACATTGTGTTTAGCACTTGGGAGCAAGGGTTCGAAACTTCACCGGTGGAGTATCCGCCCGTAGAGTGCGGACAATCCGATGGTGCCACCGACGCCCTGTATAGAAAAGATAGGGTTTCACAGAGTTCACCAGATGCTGGTCATGCAGTGCCTAGACGTTGGGGTCCTACATCCAGTCAGTGGCACACAGTGAAGTCTACCCTCGGTCTCTTGACCAGACGCTGAGTTGGAAAGTGACCGGACTCTGGCTGAACACTATTCAGTGTCTGGTCATGCTGAAGTGGCAGCGCACAGAGAAGAGGGAGAGTGATCGGACGCTAGGTGAGTCCGGTCGGGTGTGACCGGACACGTCCAGTCGTGACTAGAACCTTACTGGAAATGACCGGACGCTGTGGTCCTGCGTCTAGTAACTTTGAGCAGCGCGTTCGGTCATAACTTAAATGTACTGATGACCATTGAGATCGAGTGATCAGTGTTTGAAGCAGGGGCCACATGGCGTGCATCGTGCGACCAGACGCTGGGGTCCTGCATCCGGGCGCCCCAAATTTTCAGAGAACAGAGAGCCAACGACTCTATTTTATGGGGGCTTCTATTTAAGCCCCATGGCTAGCTCAAGCTCACTCTCTTGGCCATTTGCATTGACATAGCAACCTTGTGAGCTTAGTCAAAGCCCTCCCACTCATCTCCATCATTGATTCATCATCTTTGTGAGATTGGGAGAGAATCCAAGTGCATTGCTTGAGTGATTGCATCTAGAGGCACTTGTTGTTTGTGTTTCACTGCGGGATTCACTTGTTGCTCTTGGTGGTTGCCACCACCTAGATGGCTTGGTGCAGCGGTGGAGGATTGGCACGAGTTGGTGATTGTTCGTGGCCATCTCCCGGTGATTGTGTGGGGTCTTGTGCCTTCCCCGGTGGAGCGCCGAAATGTTACTCTAGTGGATTGTTCATGTCATTGAGTTACCTCACTTGTGGGTAGGTTCTTGCGGTGTCCAATTGTGTGGACGAGGTTCGTGCAACACCTCTTTGCCACCAAACCACCAAGTGTTGGTCAACACAACGGGGACTAGCGTGCCGGCAAGCACGTGAACCTCAGGAGAAAAATTAGTTGTCTCTTGCCCTTTGGTATTCTCCCAGTGATTGAGTTAGTATTCATCTTGTGATTGGTTCACTCCTCTATGCGGTGGTATAATCACCTCACTTACTCATTTACATTGCCACAAACTAGTTGTAGCAAGTTGTTTAGTGTAACTAGAATTGAGAGCTTGCTTTGTAGCTTAAGTTCATCTAGTGGAGCTCTTTATTGTAGCAAGTGTGAGAGCTCTTAGTGAGTAGTGACTTAGTGAATTATGTGTCTAGTGATCATAGTAACTAGAATTGTTGGATAGGTGGCTTGCAACCCTTGTAGAGCTAGGGCAAGTTTCCTTTTCGCTATTTGTCATACTAATCAAATTGCTCAAGTTGGTTTGTAGATTTTTAAATAGGCTATTCACCTCCCCTCTAGCCATATTAGGACCTTTCACCTAAGCCCATGGAGTGGTGATGCTCTTACTCTTTCTCTTGCCTATGCTCTCTTGTGTGTTGTTGGAATGTGGGGAAGAGGTCCTCCTTTAATAGGTGGAGAATAGGGGTGTATTCCTTAGAATATTCCTTGGATCCCCTCATATGGAAGGAACAAACTGACTCCGCATTAAATTTGCCGACATCTCCACCTAGACCGACCATGGGAAGGCGGTAAGAGGCGGCCTGTGAAGTTTGGGCCTGAATGGGGCCATTGGCGGTGCGGCCGCACCCCAATTAGGGCCTTTGGGCCCCATCATCAGTCGGTGATCTTCTTTTGACCTCTTGAGTGGGTCACGTGTGTGCCCGGCAAAGATTACGCGATTTGATTTGGGTTTAGCCTTATGCTCCTCTCATTTGGGCCCTGTTTTGCCTAGTTGTGGGCCTCTCTCTTTTGGACTTGTGTAGAATGGTATTTGTGCTTTGTTCTCTTGCACATTTTGAGCCCTTTTATGTGTATTTCCATAAATACCCTCTTGCAAATGAATAAACACCAAAATTTGTGGAATTCATCAGTTATAAACCCTAATTCTAAGTTTGGTGTCTGTATTGGTTTATTTTATGTGATAGTTGGCGGTTAAAAGTGTGAGTTAAGGACTGCCAACACCCATGCAACAATTACGTTGCACTGGTGTCACACCCAGCTTCTCCAGGCTTTGGCATTGCTCAATCTTCAAAAACATTCTTCTAGTACCTCTTGTGTGCATCATTGCTGACTACGTGTAATAAAATTTGTATGTGGAGGGCTTTCTCCCACAGAGAGGCCATATATGCGGATAGGAAATTGGGCAAACAACAACGGATGAATTAGTCACAACACAACACTGCATGTCATCGTGGGAGATGAATAGCGCCCAGAGTGGCCGGTTTTATAAGTTTGAGCAACAGCGGTGGTAGTTGGGATGAGTGGTGATCGACCGCTGTGGTAGGTGGGAGCAGTGGGGGACTTTTAGTCCCGGTTTGTAACTACAACCGAGATTAAAAGTACCCTTTAATCCCGGTTGGGAGTACCCTTTAATCACTACAGGAAGACAAAGCATTAGTGATAAAATGATGTGGCAAAATTTATATTGCCACTCATGTCCATACTATTTGTGATAAAACTAGTTTTCATCACTATTATGTTGGTTATTAGTGACAAAATACTAATTCGCCACAGAAAACATCTTTAATGGCAAACGGGTGGCGAAACGTTGTTTGGCCACTATTTAACAAGATATTTGTGGCAAAGAACAATTTACCTCGGTGATATGACATTTATTAGTGACAAAATAAATTATCGTCACAGGACACACAATTAGTGAGAAAATATTGTGGCGAAATTTAAATTTGCCACTACCTACCATACTAATTTGTGAAAAAACTAGTTTTGGCCACCCTTGTGTAGGTTATCAGTGATAAAATATTAATTCGCCACAAAAAACATCTTTAGTGGCGGTACAATGTTTGGCCACTGTTTAACAAGATATCCGTGGCAAATAAAATATTTACCTCACTAATATGCCATTTATTAGTGAAAAATTATCACCACAGGACACACGATAAGTGAGAAAATATTATGGCAAATCATAGTTACGACTAAAGAAGACTCTTAGTTTAATCATAGTACGATTTGCTGCCTCTTATCCGTTCGTATGATACAGTATTATCCATCCCCTTCGGCCCTTCCTTCCTCTATGCCCGGCGACGAGTGGTTGACCGGCGATTCGGCGTCTCGGCGAAGGCGGAGCACGTCCAGGCGGAGAGGCGCACGAGTGGAGTGGTCGCGGCAGCCAGGCCCCGGCAGCCCTGCCCTCCTGGCGCGGCCGCTCATCGGCGAGCCCGTGCCTCGGCGACTCCTCGTCCCTGCCCCAGCGCTCCCCGGCTCTGCTGCGGCCTGCACCGCGCCATCGCCAGCCACCCCGGCCCTGTTCTACTGGCTGCTGCGGCCTGCTCTGCTGCCGTGCTGCGCCCGGAGCCTGACTCAGCCCCTCTCTAGAGCAGATGAGCAGCCTGCAGCTTCAGCAGTGCAGGCGTACAGAATAAGAGCAAGCCTGAAGGGGAGCTGCAAGCGACTTCAAGGTAGTAGGATGAACACAGGCTGGTCCTTCAATTATTTCTAATTATACTGTATTTTTTTGATCTTTTGTTACCTCAGTTTGATTAGGGATTCTATATGAAAAGAAGTTGTCGTGTGTGCCTGTCAATTTCTAGTTTTTTGAGATTGATGAATGAATCTATAGATGCCTTGGCTGAATCATGTCAGGCTAATTATTCATATAGAATTACATGCATGCTTTGGTCTGTTACTATGCAAATATGAGATTGCTGGCATTATTCTGTGTACTGAAAATAGACCAAGAATCAGGACATATGGAACCATCAGATGATCCCAAGTTGGCATTCACAGCATTTCCAAAATCATTCACCATCTCACACAGACCATATTCATCATGATCTTCCATATCGTCGTCACTGTCTTTTGAATCTGACACTCTCTCTCCATGATGATCCCATACTCTGTACTCTTTCCATATTCCATTCAGCATGAGATGCTCCATTATAGATATCTGACCAGCAAAGTAATTGTTTTTGCATATTCTACAAGGACATCGAAGGAGCTTGTCCGCACTACAGTAAGAAAAAGCAAACTCAATAAATTTTTTAGCTCATTCGTATCGGGGAAGCCTCCTATTGGATATGTCCATCCAACTTTTGTCCACAACCATCCTGTCATTGAGGAACGAATTGTTTACAAAACTACAGTTTGTCAAGTTATTGAAGAACTTATAAAAATGACAGATAAATATAGGTTGTGTATGTAGAATAAAAAGACCCATGAAATATTCAATGGGCTATTGGTATTTGGTATGCATAATAGGTACAGGCCTATGGGTGTGCTATGGATGCCAATCAGGATGGAACAATCGAGCTACACAGAGGTCCTGCATCTGGCTGCTTGAAGAACAAACACGTATACAGTCAGTGGCGGTCTTAGAATTTTTCTAAGACTAGGGCCAAATTTCAGTGGCGAATCGCCGATAGCTACACCATAGTCATTCTCAAGGAAAGTTTGCAAATATAGTACGGTACAGTAACGGACAATATAGTACATGATTCTCATGGAAATAACATGGAACATTAAAAAAAGACCTAGTGCTAGGGATGATTTGGTGCATTCACATCTTCCACTTCCGAGGAAATAGCTTCACACATATTACTTGAAGTATAGAGAAGAAATACCTTCACAGTTCAGAGTTCACTCTTCCTCTAATCGGCTACTCTGCTCGGCGACACAGGGCTCCAGCAGGCGCAGGCACCGCGCAAAAAGCCTAGGAGCGGCGATGGCGCTGCAGCGGGCTGGGGCCGGCAGCCGATGATCGAGCCTCCGCCCCGCGAGGGCGATGGCGGCAGCCGGCGGGTGGGGGTCGTGGGGGGCGAGCAGGCTGGGTGCCCTGCGCCGGCGACGGTGAATGCGAGATGCGAGAGGGAGGCGGGAGCGACGGTGCGTGATGCGAGCGGGAAGAAGAGGCACGAGCAGATTCATGTGCTACCTGATCTGGGTCCAAAAATGTAGGAGATTTTTGCTCTATTTTCTTTTTCATTCTATTTTTGTGGTGAACATTAATGCCAATGAATACGGCTGGCAGCCTGGTTACTTGTTAAGGACCTGATTTTGTATTTTACAAAGATTTAAAACACCATAATTTGCTTTATTAGTCATCGAATATGAGTGAGTTATTTGCAAACAAAATATTTGCCAAAACTAAACTAATATGGTTCGAATGTTGATTCTTATGAGTAGAAAACTATGATATTCTATATTATTTTTTATAAATATTTAATCTATGATTTAAATAATCATTTGTTTATGATTTTATATATTTAATTATTAGTTTAACACTTTATTTGTTATATACTTATTTTTTATAAATATTTAATCTATGATTTAAATAATCATTTGTTTATGATTTTATATATTTAATTATTAGTTTAACACTTTATTTGTTATATACTCATACTTTAATCCTGACTTGTTTAATGATATTATTCTTACAAAACTACATGTAAAAAAGCAGATACAGGATAATAACATGGGTGGCAGATGCTTACATGCATACACGCACACTAATCCAAATTAATCACCACACTAGAATAAATTCAGAAAATTTGGAGCAACTATATCGTGACTAACATGGCTGGTCAGGTTCCACTATAAGAAACTAAACAGATGAGTCTCAATTCACATATTCGACGTGTTTGGTTGGATCCCCAACTCCTATGCAAGCTCCAGTTAGCCATTTTGACCTGTTTGGTCACCTAGCTGGGCTTATTAGATTGGCCTGCTGAAGCCACCGTTTTTATATACTACTTTAATCATGACTTGTTTAATGATACTGTTCTTACAAAACTACATATAAAAAAGGTAGATACATGATAATAACACGGGTGACAGATGCTTACATGCATACACGCAGATTCGTCAAAATTAATCACCACACTAGAATAAATTCAGAAAAATAGGAGCAACTACATCGTAACTAACACGGCCAGCAAGTTCCACCATAAGAACCTAAACAGATGAGTCTCAATTCACAAATACGGTGTGTTTGGTTGGGTCCCCAACTCCTATATATGCAGGATTTGGTTAACAAATTTTGACATGTTTGGTCGCCCGGTTGGGCTCGTTAGACTGGCCTGCTGAAGCCACCGACCACCTGTCACTGTTAGTCAGGCCAGCCGGGAACAAGGTGGGTGGCCGTTTTCGAAGCAGGCAAGGTAGCCCTTTTTTCCGCTCGCCTCACCTCCCGCCGTAAGACAAAGCAACCAACCAAACGTAACATTTCTTATACTGACTAAGCTAGGTCATGCAACCAAACAGGTGTATCTTATATTGTTGAACTTGGGCTTGAGCTAACAAGGCTTAATTGGCTAACAAACACACTCATATTGAATATCTTTGACTGACCCCTTCTATGTATAATTTCTGGCTGCTCCAAGGTTTCAAGGATACACTGGCCTCCCACATATGCATTTTTATTTGGTTGAAAATTAGTTATATGGCATTCAAAGAACCTTATTTTAAGAAAATACCATCAAAGGACCATTTAGAGATAACTAATTGTCAAGTGATGTGTCTTACTCGAAGATATTTGAAGTCAAATTTTATTCATTATCTAAAATATAACAAAAATATTTTTCCAATAAACACACATTAAAAAAACATTGGTATTAAAAATTATAATTTCTAGTAGAAATATTATGGACCTTGTTTATTTTTTTCACATTATAATTTCTAGTAGAAATATTATGGGCATTGTTTATCATTTTTTTTTCACACCGAGCGCACCTCCAATTCCATACTGATATCTTGATTTTCGATCTATGAATATGCATCACATCCATGCCATATTTGTGCTGGACACCAACCTATGACATCCATGCCTGCAGCCCAGTCCAACTTTATATTTCTCAAATTATCTTTTTGACAGATTGTTTCCAACCTTTGTCTGTCTCAAATTATTTTTTTCTTAAGATTGTTTCTTTTGGTAAAATATCCATTAATTTGATGGCTATGTTTCTACATGAATTTCATTGCTGTTTCGCAGGGAAAATGGCTCCACAGGTGCCTCCACGGGTGCCTCGACGAATAATTGCTGAAATGGATACAGAATTTGATGAGCTTGCCTCTGCTTTATCCAAAGATCCAAGGGACCAATTGACCTCTGGTATAGGTTTGTTTTATACATTCAGCACCACCAAATATTTCTCTGCGTAAAAAATCTGATGTATTGTAGCATGTTGCATCAAAGGAAATTAGGAAAGCTACAATTTTTTGCAGCCTCATGTTTGTAAGACAATGTTCCTATATTGCTTCTAGTGTATAAGAAAACTTACATGATCTTACACGGTCCAACGGACCAAAAGACGGTGTCGCAGCACCCTGATAGATTCTGGACGCTGACTTGTTTCGACGATTCCCGTTGATTCCGAAGGTCTTTTGATGTGAAACCACTTGGATTGGCTTCCTTATCAAATTATCTTTCGAACCATATGTGGATCGTCGAAAATGGAGTCCGAATGCCATGGGTGACCAGTTTAAGGAAGACTGGTCCTGGAGCCCGAGATGGGCTCGAACTTGAGTTGCTTTTGGCCTCCACCTCGGGTACTCGAACCGAATTAGCCTTGGACCTCCTTCTTGACTTGGACACCCTTGCTGGCCTCCTACCTCTCCATACCATGTGCCAAACATGGTCATATGCATGGGTGTCATGTCCTCATCAACAATAGCCTTGTTGGCCAAGATTGCCACGCCCGTGCTACTAGCAGGTAAGTCCGTGAGAATCCCAAGTTTACGGTCGTTCCGTGCCTTGGTCATGTCCCCTAGGGGGAGATTCTCGGCTTCTTGACCGAGCCACTCGTATAGTTCTCGAGCACATCTATCAGTGCTCAGGGGCTCGCTGCCTCCCTCATTGGGTCACCATGAGCGGCTCGAGGCTGATACTCAGACATCACTCGTCCGACTGTCGGGACACTTTTGGGCATCCCGGCTACAGTCACGTGAGCTCATCTCCCGAGCGTCCCTCGCACTTTGGAATCCTTCCCAGGGTGACCTTGAAGCTCGAGGGAGCCATCCTTGAACCTCGGGTAGTGCTCCCTTCTGGTGGGACGTCGCTTGCGCCCCACTGAGGGGCGGGCTACTGCCAGGGGTTAGAGGTACGATAAATGAAAGACTGGAAGGAACGAACTATGGATAGAATCGATGTAGCTGTTTGATGTTCTAGGCATTGTCATACTCATGCCCCGACATGATTGAAAAGTCCTAATATGGCTAGAGGGGGGTGAATAGCCTATCAAAAAATCTACAAGATCTCTAGAGCAATTTGATTAGTATGACAAAATGGCAAAATGCAAACTTGCTCTAGCTCTACAAGGGTTGCAAGCCACCTATCTAATAATTCTAGTTACTATGATCACTAGGCACACAAGTGGCTATGTTGCTACTCACTAAGAGCTCTTAAACTTGCTACACTAAAAGCTCCACTAGATGAACTTAAGCTATAAAGCAAGCTCTCAATTCTAACTACACTAAAGAGCTTGCTACAACTTGTTTGCGGGAATATAAATGAGTGAGTAGGGTGATTCTACCATTGCGTAGAGGAGTGAATCAATCACAAGATGAATGCCAATTCAATCACCGGGAGAATACAAAAGGGCAAGAGACAACCAATTTTTCTCCCGAGGTTCATGTGCTTGCTAGCACGCTAGTCCCCATTGTGTCGACCAACACTTGGTGGTTCGGTGGCTAAGAGGTGTTGCATGAACCTCGTCCACACAATTGGACACCGTAAGAACCTACCCACAAGTCAGGTAACTCAATGACACGAGCAATCCACTAGAGTTACCTTTCGGCTCTCCACTGGGGAAGGCACAAGACCCCTCACTATCACTGGGAGATGGCCACGAACAATCACCAACTCATGCCAATCCTCCTCCGCTACTCCAAGCCATCTAGGTGCGCGGCAACCACTAAGAGAAACAAGAAATCTGCAGCCACAAGGATCCCAAGTGCCACTAGATGCAATCACTCAAGCAAATGTACTTGGAATCACTCCCAATCTCACTATGATGATGAATCAATGATGGAGATGAGTGGGAGTTGTTTGCTTAGGCTCACAAGGATGTCAAGTATGTCAAAGTGCTAAGATAGTGAGCCCCAAGCCGGCCGACCCCTTTAAATAGAGCCTAAGAGCTCAAAGTGCCGTTGGCCAGCGTAGGCGTGATCGGACTCGATCGCCTGACCGGACGCACCCTAGAGTCCAATCGGCTGTGTCTGGTCGGCCCTGTACGTCCACGTGTCGCGCCTTTGAATTCTACGCGTTCGATCTCAACGGTCATCTCTCAGTCACGCGATACGTTAAGTAACGACTAAACTCGACGCTGGAATGACCAGACCCTGAACCACCGAGAGTTAGATCAAGTCTAGAGAGCATCCAGAGCCGGTTATCTCTGACCAGACGCGTTAGGTCAGAGGCAACCTAACGCGCCCTAGCGTTCGGTCCTCTTTCTACTTCTCTACGCACGCCCACGAAGCCGACATCACCATACGTCAGTGCTGACCGGACTTAACCCCTATGCGTCCGATCACGCTAAGTCACCAGCCACCAACAAGTGACTGGATGCGCCGGTGGCAGCGTCTAGTCGCACCTCAGCCCTCTCGGACAGCCGCGCCACCTCACCTATAAATGACTGGACACGCTGGGGTGAGTCCGGTCACCCCGTAGCCAGCGTCCGGTCATGGACTTCCACCTCCTTTTCTTTTTCTAAGTCCACAACCACTTCACCTTTGCTTCCAACTTTCTAACCACAAAGTGTAGAACTTGTGTGCATGTGTGTTAACATTTTTCAAAGCATTTTACAAGGGTCAAAGTTAGCACACTAGGTTCCTAAATGCGTATGCAAGAATCATGTCACCTAGTGGGACTCGATAACCAGTTTAGCCAAAGATTTCCCCTCTTTATAGTATGGCTATCGATCCTAAGTCACTCACACCTTCTATGATGTCTTGAGTGCAAAACAAAAACCTATCATATACCTTTGCCTTGATCTTCTCGGTTTTTGTTTTTCTCTTTCTTGTTTTCCAAGTTGAGCTTGATCATCTTCATTTCATGTCCACCTCCATCACCATGGACCTCATCTTGCTCAATCACTTGGATTGGAGCACCTTTTCTAATTCACACACTTAGATCAAAGGTTAGTCCTAGGTTTCATCAATTATCCAAAACCAAAATAGGGCTTTCAATCTCCCCCTTTTTGGTAATTGATGACAACCTATTTACAAAGATATTCAATGAAATCTTTTTGGATTCATGTTGCTTGCCCAAGCATATTACCATGTGTAAAGATTGTGGACAAGTTTCATCAACCCAAATTTGTAGTATTAGCTCCCCCTACATATGTGCTAAGAGTTTGGATTTGAAAGCTTGCACATATACATGAATTGGAAGTTGGGGAGAGTAATAGCTACCTAATAATGCTAAGGTGTAAATAATGGACCTTTGAAGCATGATACCAATCCGAGTTGCCAATATGCACCATCCTTAGCACCATTAGTAACTAGACATTTACAAAAACTAGAAAACCCCGTGAGATCAACATTATAAGAAAGGGTCTCATTTTTACATGATAAGCACAAGTCTAGTTACCTTTCTTATGCATGCTAGTTTATCATTTCATCAATCATTTTCTATGATCTAGCATACACCACACAAGCATAGATATGGAATTTAAAACTTGTGCCATGCAAGCAAAATATGTAATGCACATACAAATGCCACATACAAGTTTATGAGCTTGCTCCCCTTACTTGTATGCTTCAAATTTTAATTGATCCCCTTACAATGTCATTTCATTTGTTTGCTGCCCCTATCTCTTACTATCTTTGTGAATTCTCTCCCCCTTTGTCATCAATTAGCACAAAAGGTGAGCTCAAATTTTAGATAGGTTGGGGTGAAACCATGTGAAGTGAGGATCATTTTCCCAAATTGGATCAACCTAGATCACATGCAAAAGATATTTAACTCGGTTTGATTCAAGGGCAACCTTCTTCACACCTCCAAATAAGGATTATCATGCACCATGTTGAGTTAAACACTTATAGCTCACTTTCTAGATTAAACACTAGGTTCACAAGCCCACAAACATGTCATATGCTACCACTAGATCTTTTCAAGCATAGAAGCAATAGTGGTACCATACAAGCATCAATTTATTTGATTTTCATGAATGAGCCTAAGACATGTGAGGAATGACTAGATGCACTAAACAAGTCCTTAGCAATGGATGAATGGCATGTCAATCTAGTTTACCTTGCTTTGCTCGAAGGAGAGGCATGTCATATAATGGGGGTGCATCAACACATATTTGAGAAGTCAAGTTTGTTCAATTCATTCCTTAGCTTGCAAAACCTCTTCTCATCAAGTGGCTTGGTGAAGATATCGGCAAGTTGATCATTGGTGCCCACACTCTCAATGTATATGTCCCCTTTTTATTGGTGATCTCTTATGAAATGGTGGCAGACATCAATGTGCTTTGTTCTTGAATGTTGAACCAGGTTGTTAGTGAGCTTCACGGCACTCTCATTGTCACAAAGCAATGACACTTGTTTAAACTTGATTCCAAAGTCACTCAAAGTTGCCTTCATCCAAAGTAATTTAGCACAACAACTACAGGCCAAAATGTACTACACTATTTTGCTTCTTTGATGACCAAGACACAAGTGATATTCCCAATAGTTGACATGTGCCCAATGTACTCTTTCTCTCAACTTTATATCCCGCATAACCGGAGTCCAAATATCCAATCAACTCAAATCTTGCTCCTTTGGGATACCATAATCCAACATTTTGTGTATGCTTTAAGTACCTCAATATTCTCTTTGTTGCATTCAAATACTCTCTCTTGATGAGGCTTGAAATCTAGCACACATGCATACACTAAACATCACATCCGGCCTTGATGCGGTCACATAGAGTAGGCTTCCAATCATAGACTGATACATCTTTTGATCCACCATGTTGCCACTAGCATCACTATCCAAGCTTCCATTTGTCCCCATTGGTGTACTAATAGCTTTAGCATCATCCATTCCAAACTTCTTGAGCATGTCTTTGATGTACTTGCCTTGACTCACAAATGTGCCATTCTTCATTTGCTTGATTTGAAGACCAAGGAAGTAACTAAGCTCTCCAATCATGGACATCTCAAACTCACTTTCCATCATCTTTCAAACTCCTCACAAAAATCTTGATTGGTTGACCCAAATATGATGTTATCAACATAGATTTACAACACAAACAAGTCACTGCCTAGCTTCTTGGTGAAGAGTTTGGTGTCAACCTTTCCAATCTTGAATCCCTTGGAGAGTAAAAAATTTCTCAATCTCTCATACTATGCTCTTGGTACTTGTTTCAATCCATACAAAGCCTTTCTCAACTTGTAGACATGGTTGGGTTTCTTCTCATCTTCAAAATCGGGAGGTCGCTCAACATACACAAGCTCATTGATGTACCCATTAAGAAATACACTCTTCACATTCATTTGGTACAACTTGATGTTATGGCACAGGCATAGGCTAACAAGATCCTAATTGCTTCCAATCTTGCAACCAGGGCATATGTTTCTCCAAAGTCAAGACCTTCAACTTGAGTGTAATCTTGAGCCACTAATCTTGCTTTGTTCCTTACAACTATCCTGTCTTGATCTTGCTTGTTCCGAAAGACCCATTAGGTTACAATCACATTATGATCCTTAGGCCGCTTCAACTAACTCCCATACTTGATTTCTTCTGAAGTTGTTTAGCTCTTCATGCATAGCATTTACCCAATCAACATCCTTCAAAGCTTCATTTATCTTCTTTGGTTCAATGGATGACACAAATAAGAAATGTTCACAAAATAATACCAATCTTGATCTTGTTTGCACACCTCTTGAAATGTCACCAATAATAGAATCCAATTGATTATCTCTTGCAACATTGGTTGGTTGGAGCACTTGCACTTGATTGCTTGCACTTGATTGATCATTTGGTTGAGATGATGAACTAGCCACTTGTTGATTTTGCACTTGAGATGATGAACTAGCTTGATTTGCGTCAACTTGCACATTTGAGTTAGATAGCACTTGATCTTTGTCATCTTCAACTTCAATCACCTCTCTAGGCCTTATATCACCAACATCCATATTCTTCATCGCATTGACCAATTGAGTGCCTCTCACATCATCTAGATTCTCATATTCCTCTTGGGAACCATTGGTTTCATCAAATTCAACATCATGAACTTCCTCAAGAGTACCACTAGCCAAATTCCAAACTCTATAAGCCTTGCTAGTAGTTGAGTAACCAAGCAAGAAACATTCATCATATTTCTTCTCAAACTTGTTCAATCTAGTGCCTTTCTTCAATATGTAGCATTTGCAACCAAAACTGAAAAGTATGCAATATTGGGCTTTCTTCCATTCAAGAGCTCATATGGTGTCTTCTCCATCATGGGATGACAATAGAGGCAATTGTTATAGTAGCAAACCATGTTGATTGCTTCGGCCAAAAATGAATAACTCACATTGTACTCACTCAATATTAATCTTGCCATGTCAATCAAAGTTCTATTCTTCCTCTCAACTAGGCCATTTGATTGTGAAGTGTATTTGGTTGAGAATTGATGCCTAATTCCAAACTCATCACAAAGCTCATCAATTCTTGTATTCTTGAACTCACTTCCATTGTCACTTCTCACTTTCTTGATGGTTGCTTCAAATTCATTGTGAATTCTCTTGATGAATATCTTGAAGGTTGCAAACTCATCACTCTTGTCAACAAGAAAGAACACCCATGTATATCTAGTGAAATTATCCACAATCACAAATCCATACTTGTTGCCACCAATACTTGTATATGTAGTTGGCCCAAACAAATTCATATGCAACAACTCAAATGCCTTAGATGTGCTCATCATACTCTTCTTAGGATGTGTGTTACCAACTTGCTTTCTAGCTTAACATGCACTACATAACTTATCCTTCTCAAATGTGACATCTTTCAAGCCTCTAACTAGGTCATGCTTGATCAACTTGTTTAATTGTTTCATTCCAACATGACCAAGCCTTCTATGCCATAATCAACCCATTCTATATTTAGTGAGCAAACATGTTGACAATTGAGCTTCTTTATCATTGAAATCAAGCAAGTATAGATTCTCATATCTAAATCCTTTGAATATCAAGTTAGATCCATCTACACTTATGATCTCTAAATCATCCACATCAAATATGCACTTGAAACTAAGATCACAAAGTTGAGCTACCGACAATGGGTTGAAGTTCAAGCTCTCTACTAGTAGAACATTGGAAATACTAAAGTCATTGGATATTGAAATCTTACCAAGACCTTTGACTTTGCCTTTGCCATTGTCACCAAATGTGATGCTATCAATCCCATTGCTCTCATTTTCATTGATTGAATTGAAAATTCTTCAATCACCGGTCATGTGTTGTGTGCACCCACTATCAAGCACCTAAAGCCTTCCTCCGGCTTTATAATTGATCTACAAAAGAAGATTAATTCTTTTTAGGTACCCAAACTTGCTTGGGTCCTTGAAGGTTAGTTACCAAGGTCTTTGGTACCCAAATAGCCTTCTTCTTTGGGCCCACAATTGGTGTACCAATGAACTTAGCCTTCACACCATTGGCACCCTTAACAAGTAAGTAACAAGGATCAAATCTAATTGAGGATACATTAGGTTGCTTGTTCTTGTTAGTCTTGCAATATTGCTCCATATGCTCAACTTGCTTGCATCTATTGCAAAACCAACCATTGCCCTTCACAAAGCTAGCTTTGAGAGTGACAAAGGTTGCCTTGCCTTTCTTGGGGTATAGCCTAATCCCTTTTTGTTGAGAGAAAATCTTTGGCTACCCAATCACTTTAGCAAGCAGGCATCTCCACCATAGGCATTGCCTAAGGCACGAGTGAGCTCATTCACCTCCTTGTTGAGGGTCTCATTTTCCACTATTAGTGAGGCATCACAAGTGAAACCATCACTCAAAGGTGAAGTAGAAGTGGTAGTGCTATAAGAAGGGTTAGTGGGAGCAACAACAATGGGCTTATAAAATGATTCATCAATAATATCACATGTTAGTCCCACATCACAAGACAAAATCACTTGCTCCTTCTTGACTTCCTCCTTGACTTGCTCGATGAGGGAGAAATGAGCTTTTTCAAACTTAGAGTGAGGTTTGACAAGCTTCTCATGGGCTTCCATTAGCCTCTCATGAGTGGCATTGAGCTCATCAAAGGATTGCTCAAGAAATTTGACTTTCTTGTGCAATTCTTTGCACTCCTTTCTCTTCATCTCAAAGCAAGTGTGCACTTGCTCATACATGTCCATGAGCTCCTCCTTGGTGTACTCCTCCTCATCATCATCATTACTACAAGCATCACTTTCACATTCATCATAATCACTCACATCATATTTTACCTTGGTAGGCTTTACCATGAGGCATGTCGATGGAGTGTCGAAGATGGAAGGCTTGTTGTTGATGGCGCTGCTTGCTAGTGCTTTCTTGATGAATTTCTTGTCATCATCATTAGAGCCATCACTATCCAAAAAGTTGTCACTATCCCAAGTGACCACATAGCCTCCACCCTTATTCTTTTGAAAGGTCATCTTCTTCTCCTTCTTCTCCATCTTGTGCTTCTTCTTCTCATCCTCATCATTATCACTATTATAGGGACAATCCACTACAATGTGATTGGGGCTCTTGCAATTATAGCATCTTCTCACATATTCTTTGCTCTTGGTGTGATCTCTTCTCTTTCTTGCACCATAGCCCTTCTTCATGAATTTTCCCATCTTGCGCACAAAGAGAGCCATAGCTTTATCATCAATGTCACTAAGATCTTCATCGTCACTTGATTCTTTCTTGTCCTTGTCCTTGTTCTTGGATGATGAGCTAGCCTTGAATGCCACACTCTGCTAATTCTTGTCTTGTTCCTTCACAAGCTCTTCACCATCACTATTGTATTGGTCCTCGGTCATCACATCACCAAGCACCTCATTTGGAGTGACATCCTTCAATCCACCTCTAAAGATGATAGTTCTCAATGTCTTGAATCTCTTTGGCAAACACATCAAGAACTTGTGAGAGAAGTCTTCATCCTTCACCTTCTCACTCAAACTCTTGAGATCATTGATGATGACTTGTAGCCTATAGAACATCCCAGAATAGACTCATCATCCTTCATCTTGAAGTTTGATAGCTTGTCCTTGAGCATGTAGAGCTTGACACTTTTTACCGTTGAAGTGCCATCATATGTTTCTTCTAGTCTCACCCAAACTTCACTTGTCTTCTCAAGATCTTTGATTTGCTCAAACACCTTTAAATCAATGCCATAGTATATTGTGTTGTGTGCCATGGTATTGCATTGTTTGTTGATCTTGTCATTGTCGGTGAGATTGGTAGGGTCAAGAATCACAAACTCATTTTCTACCACATCCCACACCTTGTCATTGATTGAACCAAGGTACATCTTCATCTTTCTCTTCCAATAATCAAAAGATGTGCCATCAAAGAATGGTGGTTTACCCCCAACATGGTTGAACACAATTTGAGCCATCTTTTGACACCGAAGGTTGTTAAGAACTGATTAAACGGTGACCATGACTCTGATACCACTTGAAAGGTCCTAATATGGCTAGAGAGGGGTGAATAGCCTATCAAAAAATCTACAAGATCACTAGAGCAATTTGACTAGTATGACAAATGGTGAAATGCAAACTTGCTCTAGCTCTACAAGGGTTGCAAGCCACCTATCCAACAATTCTAGTTACTATGATCACTAGGCACACAAGAGACTATGTTGCTACTCACTAAGAACTCTCAAACTTGCTACACTAAAGAGCTCCACTAGATGAACTTAAGCAACAAAGCAAGTTCTCAAGTCTAACTACACTAAAGAGCTTGCTACAACTAGTTTGTGGGAATGTAAATGAGTGAGTAGGGTGATTATACCGCCGCATAGAGGAGTGAATCAATCACTAGAAGAATACCAAAGGACAAGAGACAACCAATTTTTCTCTCGAGGTTCACATGCTTGCCGACACGCTAGTCCCCATTGTGTCAACCAACACTTGGTGGTTTGGCGGCTAAGAGGTGTTGCATGAACCTCGTCCACACAATTGGACACCACAAGATCCTACCCACAAGTGAGGTAACTCAATGAAACGAGCAATCCACTAAAGTTACCTTTCGGCTCTCCGCCGGGGAAGGCACAAGACCCCTCACAATCAATAGGAGATGGCCATGAATAATCACCAACTCGTGCCAATCCTCCTCCGCTGCTCCAAGCCATCTAGGTGGCGGCAACCACCAAGAGAAATAAGAAATCCACAGCCACAACAATCCCCAAGTGCCACTAGATGCAATCACTCAAGTAAATGCACTTGGAATCACTCCCAATCTCACTATGATGAAGAATCAATGATGGAGATAAGTGGAAGGTGTTTGCTTAGTCTCACAAGGATGTCAAGTATGTCAAAGTGCGAAGAGAGTGAGCCCCAAGCTAGCCAACCCCTTTAAATAGAGCCCAAGAGCTCAAAGAGCCATTGGCCCTCGTAGGCGTGATCAGACTTGCCTGACCGGATGCACCCCAACATCCAGTTGGCCCTGAACGTCCACGTGTCATGCCTTTGAATTCTACGTGTTTGATCTCAGCGGTCATCTCTTAGTCGCATGATACGTTAAGTAATGACTGGACTCGACACTAGAACGACCAGACACTAAACCACCGAGAGTCAGATCAAGTCTAGAGAGTATCCAGAGCCAGTTTTCTCTGATCGGACATGTCAGGTCAGAGGTGACCTAACATGCCTTAGCATCCGGTCCTCTTTGTTCTTCTCTACGTGCGCCCGTGAAGCTGACGTCACCATACGTCAGCGCTGTCCGGACTCAGCCCCTGCGTGTCTGATCGCTCTAAGTCGCCAGCCACCAACAAGTGACCGGACGCGCCGATGGCAACATCCGGTGGCAACTCGGCCCTCTCGGCCAGCCACGTCGCCTCACCTATAAATGACCGGATGCACCAGGGTGAGTCCGGTCACCCCACGGCCAGCGTACGGTCATGGACTTCCACCTCCTTTTTTTTCTAAGTCCACAACCACTTCACCCTTGCTTCCAACTTGCTAACCACAAAGTGTAAAACTTGTGTGCGCGTGTGTTAGCATTTTTTCAAAGCATTTTACAAGGGTCAAAGTAAGCACACTAGGTTCATGTCACCTAGTGGCACTTGATAAACCGTTTAGCCAAAGATTTCCCCTCTTTATAGTATGACTATCGATCCTAAGTCACTCACACCCTCTATGGTGTCTTGAGTGCAAAACAAAAACCTATCATATACCTTTGCCTTGATCTTCTCAGTTTTTGTTTTTCTCTTTCTTCTTTTCCAAGTTGAGCTTGATTATCTTCATTTCATGTCCACCTACATCAGCATGGACCTCATCTTGCTTAATCACTTGGATTGGACCACCTTTTCTAATTCACACACTTAGATCAAAGGTTAGTCTTAGGTTTCATCAATTATCCAAAACTAAACTAGGGCTTTCAATGGTGTTGATCTTGTAGGCGCCCAACCAGATCACCCGTGAGACGTGGAAGGGTCGTTCCTAGGGCAGAGACAACTTTTGGCCCTTCTTGGTTGGGTTGCTCTCCGGAGGACAAGATCAGCTACAACAATGGAACGCTCGCGTACCCGTCTGGCGTGATAGCAATGAAGTCCTTGCTGGTAGCTGGTAGACCATACCACATCAGTGTTTCGCTCTTCTTT
Organism: Miscanthus lutarioriparius; assembly: GCA_904845875.1. NCBI lineage: Eukaryota > Viridiplantae > Streptophyta > Magnoliopsida > Poales > Poaceae > Miscanthus > Miscanthus lutarioriparius. The sequence goes on from CAJGYO010000011.1 coordinate 71,943,793, forward strand.
GAGCATGTCGATGTCCGCCTAGCGTTGTTCCTTTGCTCGCTGCTCGTCATAGAAGTGGACGCATGGAGCATCGAAATCGAGGTCGGAGGGGAAGACCGTCTTAGCCCCATAGACAAGGAAGAAGGGCGTGTACCCCATCGAGCAGTTCATGCTCATTCATATGCTCCAAAGCAGGGAGGGGAGTTCGTCCACCTATCGTTCGGCATGGATCTTGAGCTTGTTGTAGATGTGGGTTTTGATCCCATGGAGGATCAGCCCATTGGCACGCTCAACCTGGCCGTTGGACTTGGGGTGATAGACTGAGGCCCAATCCACCCAAATTCGCTAGGAGTCGTAGAAGTCCAGGAACTTGCAACCTATGAACTGAGTGCCATTGTCAGTAATAATGCAATTGGGGACTCTGAACCTATGGATGATGTTTTGGATGAATTCGGCTGCCCACTCTGACTTGAGGTTGGTGATGGGCTGGACTTTGATCCAATTCATGAATTTATCAATGGCGACCAGGAGGTGGTCGAAGCCCTCGGGTGCCTTCTTGAATTCTCTAACCATGTCAAGGCACTAGACCACGAATGGCCAAGTGATGGGAATAGTGTAGAGCGCCTTGACGAAGTCTCGAGCGTCGACAAGGGTAGTCGGCCAGTAGAAGCCACATCTGAAGGCCTTCCCCATGAGGGCATGCGGCCCCGCATGGTGGGCATAGATGCCACCATGGTTGTCAAGGTGTAATTCCCTCCCCTCCTCCGGTGTGACACACCATAGGAGCACCTCATAGGCGCTCTGGCGATAGAGCTATCCACAGAGGACCTGGTAGCTCTTGGCTCACTAGACTAGCCTACGAGCATCTATGACGTCATTAGGGAGGACCCCCTGCTCGAGGAAGTCGAGGAAGGGTGCCCTCCAGTCTTTTGGCTTCTTGAGATGCTGGTTGGAAGCTTCGCCCGATGCGCTCCTAAGGTCTTGGTGGTCTGACTCTGAGACCACAGGTGTGGCCATTGGTGTCTTGCCCCGGGGTTGCCTCAGGGGCCTCGATAGGGGCCATCATTTGCCCTAAGGGGGGCAGCTAGCCCCTGTATTCTATGCCTCATGGGACACACCGGTGGGTCAGGAAGGGCATTAGCCAGCGGCTCGGTGCCACATCGACTGCGTGTGGTGACCATGAGCATGTACTCCTAGGGGACAATGCTCCTCTGATGGCATAGGTCAAGGTTGAGGTGGCACCAACTAGGACTGGTGTCTTCCCCGAGGTAGATTGAGGGGGAGTCGAGGACATCGAGGAAGACTCTAGGTGGTGGGGGCTTCTAGGAGGATGCCATCCTCACCAAGGAGTCTGCCTCCTCATTGTCACGCCGGAGGACGTGATGGAGCTTGATGCCATAGAACTTGTCCTCTAGCTTTTGGACCTCCACGCAGTAGGCCTCCATCTTCACATTGTGGAAAGTCGACTCCTTCATGACTTGGTTGATAAATAGCTCAGAATCTCTCATATGAAGAGGCACTGAGCACCGAGCTCGATGGCTACCCGAATACCATGGAGGATGCCTCGTACTCTGCAATGTTGTTAGTGGCCTAGAAGTGAAGCTGAAGGGTGTACCTTAGTTTGTTGCCGCTAGGGACATGAGGAGGACCCCCACGCCTACCCCCTCATGGGTGAGGGAGCCATCAAAGTACATGGTTTAGTACTCCACCTTGACAGGGGAGGTGGAGATCTACTCCTTAGTCCACTCCACCACAAAATCAGCAAGGACCTGGGACTTGATCATGGTGTGGGGGCATAGGTGATGTCGAGGCCCATAAGCTTGAGTCCCCACTTAGCGATGTGGCCGGTGGACTCCCGATTGGTGATGAGGTCCCCCAAGCTGCTGGAAGACACGACCACCATAGGGTGGGCATCGAAGTAGTCCTAGAGCTTCCACTTGGCGATGAGCATGACATAGAGGAGGTTTTGGATCCATGGGTACCAAAGTACACCGGCCGTTGGACCATGAGGATGTGGCCCTCTTCCTCGCGCTCCACCACTAGAGCTACACTAACAGTGTGTGGTGTCGCGGTGGTGTAGAGGAGCGGGGTCTCCCCTGCTAAAGGGGAGGTCAGGACCAATGGTGTAGTGAGGAAGTCCTTTAGCCTTGCGAGTTCTTCCTGAGCTTCCTGCGTCCACTCGAAATGATCAGATTTCTTTAGGAGCTTATACAGTGGCATACCTCGTTCCCCAAGGCAGGATATGAAGCGACTGAGTGTGGCCAGACATCCGGTGAGCCTCTAAGCCCCCTTCAGGTTCTTCATCGTCTCCATGCCCATGATCGTGAAGATCTTCATGGGGTTGGCCTCGATGCCGCGCTCAGAGATGATGAAGCCAAGGAGTTTCCCGGTAGGGACCCCAAACACACACTTCTCTAGGTTGAGCTTGATGTGGTTGGCACAAAGGTTAGAGAAGGTTTCCTCCATGTCGCCCATCAGTTGTGTAGCTGCTCGAGACTTGACGACAATGTTGTTGACGTAGACCTCCACGTTGTGGCCAATCTGCTCCTTGAAACATTTCTGCATGCACCTCTAGAAAGTGGCCCCGGTGTTCCGGAGGCCGAACGACATGGAGGTGTAGCAAAAGGCGTCGAAGAGGGTGATGAAGGATGTGTCCAACTGATCAGAGGGGTCCATTGCAATCTAGTGGTACCAAGAGTACAAGTCCAAAAAGCAATGGGCCTCACAGCCGGCGGTGGAGTCAACGACCTAGTCAATCCAAGGAAGGAGGAACAGGTCTTTGGCATAGGCCTTGTTGAGGCCGGTGTAGTCAACGCACATCCTCCATTTCCCATTCTTCTTCTTGACCAAGACGGGGTTGGCCAACCAATCGGGGTGCTAGACCTCTCTAATGAAGCTAGCGTCGAAGAGCCTGGCGAGCTCCTCACCAATTGCCTTACGCTTCTCCTCATCAAAGCAGCGGAGGTGCTGGTGCACTGGCTTGGCGTTGGCCTTGATGTTGAGGTGATGCTCGACAATCTCGTGGGGGATGACGGGCATGTTAGAGGGCTTCGATGTGAAGACATCAGCATTGTCATGCAGGAAATCTATGAGGGCCGCTTCCATGTCTAGGGACATTCCAGCACCAATACAGAGTCGCTTCTTGGGATCTTGGGGGTAAATCTGGATCATCTTGGTGCCGTCAACTGGGTGAAAGGCCACTGTAGATCTACATCACCTGGCTAGCGTTGGATTTAGGCGAAGTCAGCCATGGCGAGGGCCGTGCCTTCCTTCTTGTAATGGTATGCCTTGGTCGCAGAGGTGGCCACCATGATGACCCCCACGGGCCAGGAATCTTGAACTTCAGGCACCCGTAGTGTGGGATGGCCATGAACTTCGTGTAGAATGGCCGTCCCAATAGAGCATCATAAGGACTGGTGAAATCCACCACCTTAGAGTCGAGGTACTCCTTACGGAAGTTAGCAGGATCCTTGAACATGATAAGGAGCTAGATGCTTCCAAGAGGAGTGGCTTGGGCTCTAGGGATGATCCCAAAGAAGGGCGTCCTACTAGGGTGGAGGTCCTTCCTCGAGATCCCCATACGATTGAGTGTGTAGGAATAGAGAATGTTCAGGCCGCTCCCGTCGTCCATCAGCACCTTCGTGAGGCTCGTTCGCCGGACGATAGGGTTGATGACGAGCGGGAAATGGCCCTGACTAGGGACGTGTCATTGGTGGTCCTAGCAGCCAAAGGTGATGGGGACCTCCAACCAATGAAGGCATCATGGTGGCACCCTGTTCGCCATGTTGACCCCCCACAGCGGGTCCCTAGGGAGTTGTGGGGGCAATGTAGTTGGTCCCCCTCTGCAAACTATGGAGCAGAGCTGCGTCGTGCCAGGGGCGAGCCCTCCTTCGACCCGCTCTCCTACGGGTGAGGGGAGCACCCACCGGTGGCATCTTGGTGACATCATAGATATCCCTGGCCAACCGGCGGCAGATGCCTGGCAGACCACGTACCGCCTACCTCAACGAGCCGGTCGAGGGGAAAAAGGACTTCCTTATGCCACCAAAAAGCCTCGCCTAGGGGTGGGTGGTTGTGCCTGCCACTCTCAGGTTATGGCAGGTCCACAGCGGATCTAGTTGGCCAGAACCTCGAGATCTGCCCTCGAGGGCCCTAGTGGAAGAGGCAGTGCTAGGGGCTCGTAGACCGCTAGCGCAGCCCCATCGAGCGGACGAAGCTTGCCATAGCAATCGGCGATGTAGGCCAGGCTCCCAAAGTTGAGGACCTGGCCTAGAGCGAAGGCGCCGGCTACGGCGGAGAACTCACCGGGGAAGTGGACACTGCCATCTGGGGTGGCACCGCTTGCTCTGGCGATAAGGCGGGTGGCTCCAACCACCGTAGAGCCAGAATCACACTTGACGCTGCCCCCTACCTGGCGGGCCAACTATCGCAAGGTCAAAACCACGGCAAGCATATTGTTTGAGTTGGTGTCAGAGTATGAGGTCTCTGGTGGCTCGGGTGGACTCAAGAACATAAGACTCACATAGAGAAGATGCAACAGTTTATCCTAGTTCAGGCCAATTTGGTCCCTACATCCAGCAGCTAATGATCCTTATACTTAAGAGCACCCAAAATTTGGGGGGTTACAACAGAGTGTAAAGGAAGAAGAGTTTGGTAGGGGGTTAGCTCGGTGCTAATCCTAAAGTTGCCTCACCACCGGTGGAGTCTCCCCCTTGTTAGAGAGGAAGGAGATGGTGGGATGCGGTGGGGGAGAGGCTCTTAGTGCACCTCTCTAGGTTGCCTTGCTGAAAGTGCAATCAAGCCCTCATTGTGGGTTTTGGTGATAATGACCATGCAATTAGAGAACTAATAAGATTTATCGACATGACAAGTAGGGAATCTATATTTAAGGATGTTACATGAAATGGATGAACCCCCAATTACAAATGTTGATGGCCTCAAACTCAAAGGAGGTTTAAATTATTTTATATTTTGAATTTGAGTATAAGAAAAGTCATACTATAAAGGGGGACACAATGCTTAACCTAACATGTGCTACCAAGTGATCAATCTTACACATACATCCTCAGTTACTCAAACAAGATAGCCAACACTTCACTCTAACCCTTGCTATCTTGCCTGGTGCGGCAATGCCGCACCTGGAGAGAGGCACTGCCACACTTGAGCCGTGGCACTACCGTGACTTAAGTGACCGTTGGGGCTGGGGGTACTTATACCTTTCCCTTTCCTCCCCAACGGCTCTCTTCTCTCTCCTACTTATTTAGCACATCCAAGAATAGAAGAGTGCCCTTCTCTCTCTCCTCCATTGGTGACCTTGAGTTCCCAAGCATTCTCCATTGATTTCCCCATCAATCCTTGAGAGAAAAAGGTCCTAAACTCAACTAGAGAGCAGATCCTTTGATTCCCCAACTCAAAAGAGCACTTGGTTTATGTTTTATCCAGCGGTTGTGTTTATTACTCTTAGAGTATTGCTCCTAGCTAGCTAGAGCGTCGCCCATGGAGCTTGCCAACTTGTGTGGCAGCCCTGGGAGGTTTGTAACCACCTCTTGAAGCTAGTAAACTCACCTCTCATCTCAAGAGTTGAGTCTCTTGAGTTGAGAATGAGGAAGGGTTGCAAAGCCCTAAGCCTTTGTGGCTAACCTCTACAACATGGATGTAGGCAAGCCTTGGTGGCAAGCTGAACCATGGGTTAAATCATCGTGTCACCTTGTGCTTGATTTATATCATTTGCATTTCATATTGTTGTTGAGGTGATTTCTACGGTTTGTGGTCGATCTACTTGTGTGTTGTGTTTCTACCACTTCTAGCTCTTGATCTATGAATCTCATACCTGCAAAAAGCTAAGAAATTTCTCCGATTAAAGTTTACATTCACTGATTTTGAACTATCACTCAAAGTTGTCTGCAGGTGCGGCAGTGCCACTGTCCGGCAGTGCCGCGAGGTTAGAGTGGCAGTGCCTCATGTTGAATTTGATGAAAGTTTGAGTGTTTATTTTGACAGGCCTATTCACCCCCTCTAGGCTAACCAGAGATCCGACAAGTGGTATCAGAGCGGGTTATCTCGTGAGCACTTCACTGCGTGAGGTATGGAGCCCAGAGGAGGAACTAGTGGTATGAAGCCAGTGGATGTCGACATGGATAGTAGTGAGCTGAGCGTATCAACAGCAAGCAACACCACGCTACCACATCTTGAGGCTACCAATGCCAAAAGAGCTCTCAATGACAATGAGAGAAGAAGAAGGATGGAGGCAAGAAAGCTCAAAAGAGAAGCAAGAGAGAAGAAGAAGGAGCAGCAGCGGTTAGAAGACAAGAAGCAAAGAAAAGAAGAAAGAAAGCTCATAAGAGAAGCAAGAAGAAGGAGATAAGCTAGGAAAAAGAAGGAAGAAGAAGAGAAGGTAACAAATGCATCATCAAGTGACATATCAAGTAGTTCTGAAGATGGAGATGATGATGAGTCCTACCAAGTGTCGAAGGGGGACAAGAAGGAGAAGAGAGGAAAGGGCAAAGCTAACAACAACAAATATACCGCCGTATCATTTAACTACTCTTCTATACCTATGACTAACCATGATCGGAGGTCTTTCATCAATATGCCCATGGGCAAGCTACCCCATTTCAATGAGACCAACTTTGCCAAGTGGAAGCACTTGATGAGAGCCTATCTTATAGGTCTTCACCCCGACATTTGGGAGATTGTTTGCAATGGATTTGAGCCACCGGTTGATCCCAAGAACCCAACACTAGAAGAGATGAGAATCATTCACCTCAATGATCAAGTCACAAGTGTGTTCCTTAGTGCTTTGGATGGTGATGAGTACAAAAGAGTGATTGGGGTTGATATTGCCATGCAAATATGGGACACTTTGCACCTAGCACATGAAGGGGTTGACAAAGTGAGAAAGGCAAGAATTGATTTGTTGATGTCAAAGCTCAACCGGTTTGTAATCTTGGATGGAAAAGGGCCACAAGAGATGTTTGATAGGTTGATGACAATGGTGGGCAAGTCTATAGGCTATGGATGTGATAAGCTAGATGATCATAAAGTTGTCAAGACTATGTTAGAGGCTTATTCACCTAGAAATGAGACCATAGTGACTCTAATTAGAGACAAGAAGAAGTTTGAGTACTTCACACCAAATGATGTACTTGGGAGGATCTTGACCTTTGACATGCAAAGATAAGAAAGCAAATGAGAGGAAGAAGCTTAGTGAATTGCAAGCAAAGCTAGAAGGCATCAAGATCAAGGATGTAGCTCTCAAGGCCAACAAATCAAGTAAGCAAGGCTCTACAAGCAAGTCCAAGATCAACAAGCAAGCTTCAACTAGCAAGCCCAAATCAATCAAGCAAGTCCAAGAAAGAGTAGAAACCACATCATCTTCAAGTGAAAGTGAAAATGATGATAATCAATATGAGAAGGTTGATGGTGTTGCTCTCTTTATGAAGAGGTTTCACAAGGGGCTAAAGAAGCAAGACTATAAGGACTTTCCAAACAAGAAAAAGAGGACATGCTACAATTATGGTAGCACCAATCACTTCATTGCCAAGTGGCCATATGAGATCAAGGACAACAAATATAAGAAGGGCAAGAAAGAGGAGAAGGCCAGCCATAGAAAGAGCAAGAAGTACATGGGAGAGGCTCATATTGGTCATGAATGGGACTCAACTAGAGAGAGCACAAGTGAGGAGGATAAGAAGGTTGCAACCATTGCTATTCACAAGACATCCCCTACACCAAGGCTCTTCAACAAGAAAAAGAGGACATGCTACAATTATGGTAGCACCAATCACTTCATTGCCAAGTGTCCATATGAGATCAAGGACAACAAATACAAGAAGGACAAGAAAGAGGAGAAGGCCAGCCGTAGAAAGAGCAAGAAGTACATGGGAGAGGCTCATATTGGTCATGAATGGGACTCAACTAGAGAGAGCACAAGTGAGGAGGATGAGAAGGTTGCAACCATTGCTATTCACAAGTCATCCCCTACACCAAGGCTCTTCAACAACATGTCCAACGATGAGTACTACTCCCCTCACATTTGTCTCATGGCAAAGCGTGAGAAGGTAAAATCCAAATCAAAGGCCAAATCTCCTCCACCCCCTAGTGATATCTCTAGTAGTGATATTAGTGATAGCTCTAGTGATGATAAATCTAGTGATGAAGAAATAAACATGATAACTAAAAATTTGGTTGGAAAGACCAAATTATTCATCACTAAGCTAATGGAGGATTTAGAGAGTGTCCAAGCTAAGCTAGAATATAGAGAAAAAACTCTTATCCAACAAGAGGATCTCTACATTGCTAGCAAAGAAGCTCTTACATTAGAGAAAAGTGAGGTGGAATCCTTGTGAAAGGCTTTGGCCAAAGAGCAAGAGGACCATGCTATTACAAAGAAATCAAATAAAGCTCTCAAGAAAAAGTATTATGACTTGGATTAAAAGCACAAAGAACTTGAGATGCAATATGGCATTCTTTGGGATAGCAACTCACATCTCCCTAAGGCAAAGGAAACCTCTACTCCCTCCACTAGTCAAGGTTGTGGAAAATGTTTTAATCTTGATTTGAATGCCTATTCCACTAACTTTGCAAACATGAAGGCTGTGAGAAAGGATATTGCTAGGCTCAATGAAATCATTGGAAATGGGTGGATGGGTGAGACCCAATCTATTGATAAGAAGAATGATGAATCAAAAGGGCCACAATTCAAGTAAGGAAAGCATCCCTCAATCAAGCATGGGCTTAGACACACAAAATGAGCCAAGACAAATGGAACAAGGATAGTGAATGGCTATGAGTGTGTGTAGTTTGAGAGGAAGGGCAAAATTGGTACAGATCAGCCTACACAGACCATGGCAGTGCGCCGTCCCCGAGCGGCAGTGCCACGTAGCAGCAGTGCCATGGTGAAGGGCAGCAGTGCCGCGCCCCGCAAAAATGGAAAGGCTACCAATTCTGTTCCTGATCAAACTAAGCCCAAGAAGAAGGTGTTCCAGCAGAAACATATTTTCCAGAAGCCTAAGGAATCAATGTGGAGCAGCAAGAACAAGTATGGCTATCAACCAAATATCTATGCACCTCGACAAAGCAAAACATCATGCTTTGTTTTGAAGAGCAATAGCAGTGGAAAAGTGATTGCCAAATATGTTGGAAAGGAAACCAACATATATATCAATACTTTTATTTGGGTTCCAAAGTTTCTTGTGACTAACATGCAAGGCCCCAAGTGAAGTTGGGGACCTAAATCTAGCAACTAAACTTGTTTTGTAGGCATACTTCTCTGGTGGATCAAGTTGGGTGCTTGATAGCGGATGTACAAATCACATGACCGGAGAAAGGAGCATGTTCTCATCATATTCCCCGATGACGCACTCAAATGAAAATATTGTCTTTGGAGACAATTCAAAGGGGGATGTGATTGGTCTCGGTAAAGTTCCTATAACCCTTGAGCATTCAATTACAAATGTATTACATGTTGATTCGTTAAGCTACAACTTGTTGTCTGTTTCTCAATTCTATGAGATGTGCTACAATTGTCTCTTTACGGATAAGGGTGTGGAAGTCTTTAGAATGGAGAATTCCTCTATTGTCTTTACGGGTCGATTAAAGAACAAGATTTACTTAGTTGATTACAACAAAAGTAAAGCTAAGCTTGAGACTTGTTTAGTGGCAAAATCTAGCATGAGTTGGCTTTGGCATCACCGACTAGCTCATGTTGAGATGAGGAACTTGGCCAAACTTCTAAAAGATGAACACATCCTTGGACTAACAAATGTTCACTTTGAGAAAGATAGGATTTGTAGCGCTTGTCAAGTCAGAAAGCAAGTTGGCGTACCTCACCCACCAAAGAGCATCGTGACCACCAAGCAACCATTGGAGCTAATACATATGGATCTCTTTGGACCGGTCGCCTACCTAAGTATCGGGGGTAACAAATATGGTCTTGTTATTGTTGATGACTATTCTCGTTTCACTTGGGTATTTTTCTTGCATGACAAGTGCCAAGTTCAAGAGAAGGTGAAGATATCTGTTAGAAGAGCTCAAAAGGAGTTCGGTCTTCCCATCAAGAAAGTGAGAAGCGACAATGGGACAGAATTTAAGAATACTCTAGTTGAGGAATTTCTTGATGAAGAGGGCATCAAGCATGAGTTTTCAACTTCATACACCCCTCAGCAAAATGGTGTAGTAGAGAAAAAGAATTGTATACTCATTGACATGGCAAGGACAATGCTAGATGAGTACATGACGTCGGACATCTTTTGGTGCGAGGCCATCAACACTGCTTGCCATGCTATCAACTGCCTCTACCTACATATGAAGTTGAAGAAAACTTCATATGAGCTTCTAACCGGTAACAAGCCTAAGGTGTCTTACTTTAGAGTGCTTGGGTGCAAGTGTTTCATACTTAACAAGAAACCCAAAACCTCTAAGTTTGCACCTAAAGTTGATGAAGATGTTCTTGGTCATGGATCAAATGAGCATGCCTACCGTGTCTTCAACGAAACCTCTGGGAGAGTTGAGATTGTGGTAGACATGACATTTGATGAATCTAATTGCTCTCAAGTGGAGCAAGTTGATTCAAGTGTTGTAGGAAAGGAGGATCCACCATGTGAAGCAAACAAGCAATTGGCCATTGGTGATATTAGACCACAAGAAGATGAACTCACTGAAGTGGAGGTTCCTCAAGTTGCTGCTACACCTATTTCCGCTGACGTACCTGATGCTAAACAGCAGCAGACACCTACTGCAACACCTGCACATGACAGTGCCGCTCCTACATAGTCAGCAGCAACTAATTCGACTCCAGCTGGTGGATGAGACCTACAACCCATATTTGAGCAAGAAAATGATGAAGGTCCAAAAGATGAATAAGAGGCCTTTGAGCAGCCAAGGCTAAGGAAAATAATACAGCGGGATCATCCTATTGACAACATCCTTGGGAGTCTTCAAAATGGGGTAACAACTCATTCACATTTAGCAAAATTTTACCAATATTACTCATTTGTTTCCTCTTTGGAACCTCTTAAGGTAGAACAAGCACTTGGAGACCTGGATTAGGTGATGGCCATGCAAGAAGAGCTCAACAACTTCAAAAGAAACCAAGTGTGGACCTTGGTGGACTGACCCAATACCAATGCCATTGGCACCAAGTGGGTCTTCCACAACATACAAGATGAGAATGGAGTGGTGACAAGGAACAAAGCAAGATTGGTTGCTCAAGGTTTCACTCAAGTAGAGGGCTTGGACTTTGAAGAAACATATGCACCGGTGGCAAGGCTTGAAGCAATCTGAATGCTTCTAGCCTATGCTGCTCATTACAACTTCAAGCTATATCAAATGGATGTGAAGAGTGCATTTCTCAATGGCCCTATTCAAGAACTTGTCTATGTTGAGCAACCACCGGGCTTTGAAGATCACAAGTTTCCCAACCATGGCTACAAACTCCAAAAGACGCTCTATGGGCTTAACCAAGCACCAAGAGCATGGTATGAATGCCGTAAGGAATTCTTATTTAAACAAGGCTTTGAAATAGGCAAAGCCAATCCTACCCTTTTCACTCACATAGTCGACAAAGATATATTTATGTGCCAAATATATGTCGATGATATAATATTTGGTAGTACTAATCATTCTTTTTATAAGGAATTTAGTAGGATCATGACCAAGAGATTTGAGATGTCCATGATGGGTGAATTCAAGTTCTTCTATGGATTTCAAATTAAGCAAGTGAAGGATGGAACTTTCATTAGCCAAACAAAGTACACCCATGATATGCTCAAGAAGTTTGGCATGGTGAATGCCAAGCCTATCAAAACTCACATGCCAACCAATGGACATCTAGATCTCAATGATGAAGGGAAAGCTATGGATACTAAGGTATATTGCTCCATGATCGGCTCTCTACTTTATTTGTGCGCATCTAGGCCCGATATTATGCTTAGTGTGTGCATGTGTGCTAGATTTCAAGCTAACCTAAAAGAGCGCCACTTAGTGGCCGTTAAGAGAATCTTGAGATATTTAGTACACACTCCTAACCTTGGCTTGTGGTATCCTAAGGGCTCTAAGTTTTATCTACTTGGGTATTCAGATTCTGATTACGCCGGTTGCAAAGTAGATCGAAAAAGCACCTCGGGGACATGTCAATTCCTTGGATGGTCCCTAGTGTCTTGGAGTTCTAAAAAGCAAAATTGTGTAGATCTTTCCACCACCAAAGCCGGTGAATGTTGTGCTCAACTACTTTGGATGAGGCCAACCCTTCAAGATTTCTGATGTCACTTCACTAAAATCCCACTCTTGTGTGACAACAAAAGTGCTATAAAGCTCGCCAACAATCCTATAATCTACTCAAGAACTAAGCACATAGGCATCCGACATCATTTCTTGAGAGACCATGAAACCAAAGGAGATATCAAAATTCACCATGTGAGCATCGAAAAGCAACTAGCTGATATCTTTACTAAGCCTCTCGATGAGCCAAGGTTTTGTGCTTTGTGTAGTGAGCAAAATATACTTGATTCTCATAACGTGGTTTGAATTATAGCACACCTTGGTTGATGACCTCGCATGGCTAGGAGAAATGAATTGCAAAGGTTTAAATATTGTGCTTCAAAATGTTTTATCATAAGAAACAAGTGCATTATGATCGTTGTTTGTATTGATTATTTGATGCTGATCATAGTATGCTTGAGATGTGTGTCCATATCCTATATATCTAGAGCTATTTAGTTAGTAGCTAAATCTTGCTGGTCTGGAGAGTGCGGCTGTGCCGCGCCTGCCTTGCAGCAGTGCCGCGCTGCGGTAGTACCGCAGGTGGAATACAGCAGTGCCACACTTTGAATTTCAATCAAAATTCAGCCCACGACAATAGTTACCATGGGGGCCCATTTACTCTATTCTTTTGTCTAGCCCTAGGGTAACCCTCTCCTCTTTCACCCGCCACTGCCGCCTCTCTCTCCCTTCTCTTTCATGCGCCTAGCCACCATCGCGTCGTCGCCCTACTGCTGCACCACCCTCCGGCAGTGCCGCGTGCCATCCACCAGTTCCCTCCCGCGTGACCGGTGGCCGCTGAAGCTCTTGGGCAGAGCCGTTTCATCTCTTTCCTCCTTACCTATCTATGCAATGTGTCGATTCTAGTTATCTTGGATGGTTGATTGGAATGTAGATAGTAGTTTGGATGGATTGATTGAAGTATAAATTGTGATTCAACCTTGGAGCCAAATTAACTGGTACGGTAGTGCCACACCCTCAGCGCAGTAGTGTCTCACCTCTGTGGCAAGGCTGGCAGTGCTAAACTCTTGGTTCGATGGTTGACTCACTTTATCTATTTCACTCAGCTCCCAATGCTAAGATTCATGATTACTAGGCTTTCTCTTAATCATATCAAGATGAATCGATGATATAGACATGTTTATGCTTGCTGAGATTGTATAGTGGGTTGGGAGTTAAAATATGAAGTAAGTTCAATAGACAAGAAGATGCAAAATGCAGTCTTGGTGAAACTAGCTGATATAGACGTGTTGACTCTTCTTGAGTACTTAACTTGCTTTAACTTCTACTCTCCATTTGTATAGTTTCTCATTTTGGTCTATGTTTTTGTGTAGATGACCTTCGGAGGTGAAGATGACCGGAGGGATAAGAGGAAGATGATCGAGCCTCGTGACAAGCAAATGCCTCGTCATGGTCATGGCAGAACCATAGGGAACAGCAGCAGTGTGGTAGGCAGAGGGGATGCTAGTGATAGGGGGAGCAAGGATTAGTTGATCTAGGAGGAGGAGAACTTGGAGAGGGCTGGCCACACCATTCCTCTAGGTGCTTGCCCAGATACTCCACCTCACCTTGAGGAGTTTGACAGAGGTTACATCAGTGAGTATTCCGAGGAAGTGATCTTGAGGCATCTCGTTGACACATGTGCTCATCCCATGCTCAACTATGTGGGAAAGCTAAAGATGGTGGAAGAAGCACGTGAGAACAATTCTTATGAGCAGCCAAAGGATTTGAGGGTAGACTACAGGTTTTGGAATGAGTTTCATTCCAACTTTTATGCCTTAGTGATTTTCAACTCCAAAAATTCAAAGATTGTCAAGATGCAGTATGTTGACTAGGAGGAGATGAAGGGGAAGAATGAGCCTGAGTTCAACAAAGTGATCAAGGCTTATGAGCTTCTTGGCCTCACTGACATCAAGAGCTTCAAGTATAATTGGAATGAAGAAGTGCTAGCCCAGTTTCATGCCACCTTCTTCTATGGCATCTATACTGATGAGATTCACTAGATGACTAAGGAACGACATTATAGGATTGACTTTGTGACTTTTAGTCGGATCCTTGGTTTTGGGGAGGAGGAGTGGGGCTTCACTTATATTCATGATGATGCTAGATCTGAGATCTGCGACATTGCATATATGTGGATTGACAGGAGAAGTGCAGATGGTAAGGTCAGTGGCTTGAAGAGCTACTACTACATTCTGAACAATTTGATTAGGCACACAATAAATCCCAAGGATGGAGTAGCTTCAGATCTTAATGGCTATGTGAGGAATGTGCTTGCTAGGTTTGCTCCTAGAGGTGACAGGTTTAATGTCCCTCGCTTCATGTGGCATGAGCTGAGAAATGCCATGCATGATGGGAGAAAGGGGATGCCCTATGCCCCCTATCTCATGTTCTTGATTGAGAGAGTCACTGGTTATAGGTTTGATAAAGATAGTCTCCACACCGTCTACAAGATTTAGAAGACCCAAGCCTCAGGTGCTAGCAGGGCAGTGAGATGCTCTCCATTAGTTGAGGATGTGCCTGAGTCATCTCGCTCTAGGCCTCGCAAGGAAAAGAAGATGGAGAAGTTTGGGAAATGGATCAAGGCCATTTTCACCACATGCACCTATGCAGCGAGGACCACATATGATGACCGGTTGGAAAACCATGAAGCCAACCGAGAGGCTAAAGAGCGTGCAAGGCTTCCACCTCTTTCTCCAGTATAGTCACCATCGAGGTTTGACAACCTCCCTAGCCTCTCTAACATAGATTCAGAGGTTGATGAGGAGGAGGAGCAGGAGCAGTTAGAGCTTGACCCTCACACGAGGTTGAGCTCCACCTTGCAGTCCATGAGGAGAAGCACCAGGCATGAGCATCACACTTCTATCACCCATCGCCAAGGGAGGGCGGTGGTGTCCTCTTCCTCCGACGATGATGATTATGATGATGGTGGTGAGGAGGATGTGGTAGGTGCTAGTGGAGCTGCTTGTGGGGATGATGTCAATTGGGACACCATCCAAGAAGATGAGGAGTGAGTGTTGGTCTTTCTTTTTTTCTTCTCTTTTTGGTGCTTTATGCCAAAGGGGGAGAAAATTAGAGGGGTTAACAACTTTTTTTGTCGCCATGGAGAGGGTCGCCATGGAGAGGAGGTTGCTATAGCTGAAGCTTCATGTTCTTATCTGTTTAGAGTAGACTTTGTTAGGTTGAGAGTTTGAGAGACGATTCAAAACTCTATTTATGTAATAATGCGATCTAAGTACTTTATATGTGTGGGATATGGACATAAATTAATCTGTGTTGTAGCTTGTGATAATATTGTGCTAGAATGTACATCTTCATATATGTTACATGTTGTGTGGTGCCTGTTCTTATCTGTGCTGTTACAGCAAGAGCGGCAGTAGCGCAACTAGCTATTATAGCAAAACTTGTTGTGCATGAATTGTCATTAGCAGCACGTCTACATACCTAACACAGTGTGCAGCACCCCACAGAAGCATGAATGTAGGGGGAGCCCCATCACTTTCACTAAAATATGAATCTTGGCTTCTTATGCCAATTTGAGAATTCAATTCTCTATTCACACATTTAGGGGGAGGCCTACACCCATGGCTTGAAAATCTCATTATACATTTCATATCTTTTGTAAGGTCTAATTGGGTTGTCATCAATCAACAAAAAGGGGGAGATTGAAAGTGCAATCAAGCCCTAATTTTGGGTTTTGGTCATAATGACCACGCAATTAGAGAACTAATAAGATTTATCGAGATGACAAGCATTGAATCTATATTTGAGGATGTTACACAAAACGGAGGAGCCCCCAATTACAAATATTGATGGCTTCAAACTCAAAGGAGGTTTAAATTCTTTTATATTTTGAATTTGAGTAAAAGAAAAGCCATACTATAAAGGGGGACAAAATTCTTAAGCTAACATGTGCTACCAAGTGCTCAATCTTACACGTACATCCTCAGTTACTCAGCCAAGACAACCAACACTACACTCTAACCCTTGCTATTTTGCCTGGTGCGGTAGTGCCGCAGTAGGAGAGATGCATTGCTGCACTTGAGCCGTGGCACTACCACAACTTAAGTGACCGTTGGGACTAGGGGGTACTCATACCTTTCTCCTTCCTCCCAACGGCTCTCTTCTCTCTCTCCCAGTCATTCAGCTCATCCAAGAACAGAAGAGTGCCCTTCTCTCTCTCCTCCATTGGTAACCTTGAGCTCCCAAGCATTCTTCCTTGATTTTCCCATCAATTCTTGAGAGAAAAATGTCCCAAACTCAATTAGAGAGTAGATCCTTTGATTCCCCAACTCAAAAGAGCACTTGGTTCATGTTTTGGCTGGCAGTTGTGTTTATTACTTTTGGAGCTTTTCTCCTAGCAGGCTAGAGCGTTGCTCGTGGAGCTTGCCAACTTGTGTGGCAGCCCCAGGAGGTTTGTAACCACCTCTTGAAGCTAGTAAACTCACCCCTCATCTCAAGAGTTGAGTCTCTTGACTTGAGAACAAGGAAGGGTTGCAAAGCCCTAAGCCTTAGTGGCTAACCTCAACAACATGGACGTAGGCAAGCCTTGGTGGCGAGCTGAACCATGGGGTTAAATCATCATGTCACCTTGTGCTTGATTTATATCACTTGCATTTTATATTATTGTTGAGGTGATTTCTATGGTTTGTGGTCGATCTACTTGTGTGTTGTGTTCCTACCACTTCTAGCCCTCGATCTGTGAATCTCATACCTATAGGAAGCTAAGAAATTTCTTCAATTCAAGTTTACATTCACTAATTTTGAACTATGACTCGAAGTTGTCTATAGGTGCGGTAGTGCCGTTGTTCTGGCCCGGCAGTGCCGCGAGGTCAGAGAAGCAGTGCCTCATCTTGAATTTGATGAAAGTTTGAGTGTTTGTTTTGATAGGCCTATTCACCCCCTCTAGGCTAACCAAAGATCCTTCACTTGCTCTTGGTGTAGAGGGGACACTGATGGAATAGAATGGAGTGTCTAGTGATCAAATCAGGATCCTTCTCCTTCTAGGTCCAACCGTATCCCTTATATAATGAGATAGGTCTGGTACAAGGCGGTTTGAGGGTTCTTGATGAGCACATCACTCCTTTGGATGTACCCACTGATCCTCCAACCGTCATGCAAGGTCCAATGTCCCGGGCTCGAATGCGTCAACTCAATTTAGAGGTGAGCTCGTTCTTAAGCGATCCTTTTTATACTTTTGAGAATAGACTACTACCTAATGATGTTATCTTGCTTAGGAACATTGGAGAGGGTCATGAAGGACATAGAAGACGTGGTGGAGGCGAAGATGACCAGCAAGGACGTCCAACAGGAACCGGAGGCCCGGTCCAACATGATCTCGAGTCTATCTCGGCCTTCAGGACCAGTCTGTCTTAAACTGGTCACCTAGGACGCATCTAGACTCCGTTTTCAACGATCCATATATGGATGGAAAGCTAATTTGATAAGGAAGCCAATACAAGTGGTCTCACGTCAAAAGCTCTTCGGAATCAATGGGAATCATTGAAACAAATCAGCATCCAGAATCTGTCAGGGTGCTACGACACCGTCTTTTGGTCCGTTGGACCATGTATCGTGTTTGGGCCCATTAGGGGGTGCGTCCAGGGTAGGCGATGACTCTAAGACCTTTATAATCATACGCCACTGCCGGCATTAGGTTTTGGGTTTTGCTTAGATTATTCTGTCAAGAACAGTTTCGCCGTTCATCGGTTTGTGAGACCCCAACTTCGTGAGATTAATCTTTCATCTGCAATTTGGTTGTGTTCTTTCTTGTTCTTACTTGTGTTCTTCATTGCGCAAGCAGGGATTAGCCTTCTTGGCGAGGTCAACCTAGTTCGTGACTCGGTTGATAACCAGAGGAGTTGTGGTGCTAAGATTGCAGGGTTCGATCTTTCGATCTGAAGCCGGATCGGTGTGTCATTCTCCGCCACAACGATAGTTACCACCACCTGATGGAAGATCAGGATCCCCGTTTCCATTAAGTGGTATCAGAGCTAAGGTATACCGTCAAGTTCACATTTATCCCCTAGTTTTGAGTGTTTCGCTTTCGTTCCCATAGTCCAGTGCCATATTTTTTCCCTGTCCTAGAACCTTGCGCGCCATAGCCTTTGCATATTTTGGTTTCAGAGTCCGTCGTGTTGAGTTTGTGTCCTGGTCAAGGTCTTGTTGCTAGTTAGGTCATGTTAGAGTCTAGTTCGTGTGTTTTCCCCCATCGTATCCATCAAATCTTTGCTGCTGTGACCAATTTTGCGCACATTGTTCCCGCTTTGTCCTCTAATTCGGAGCCAATTCTTAAAACTGGTCTAGTTTTCGCATACGAACTCCGATTTCGACGTTCCATATATCAAAATCGATCAGAAATTTTTTTGGATCCATCCATCCCCGGCATTTCTGGGGTCAGAGATTTTAAAATTGGTCAAAAAGTGGTCACAAGATCCTCTTTTCGTGGTCACAAGGTTTGTGTTTATTTTGAGCAAGTTTTCTGAATTTTCCACAGGCCACGTCTTTCACTTGTTTAAGCTCATATTTTCTGTGGTTACTTCTTTTGTGCTCCTAAGTAAAGGAAAAATATCAATAAAATAAAATAAAAAAGTTGAAATTTCCCAAAAAAAACAACGACAGCCCAAAAAATAGAAAAAAAGAGAGGGACAAAAGAGGAATAATATCTAGAGGAGCACATAGAGAGCGCCATTTGAGCTGTGTTTGTATGTGCTATCTGGTTCCTTGTTTGTGTTACGGTTTCCATCCATCATACTTGTTTTTCACACACTTGTCACCTTACTATCCATCATACTTTTGTCACACACCTGGTACTTGGAACATTTTAGACCAACAACGAGAATAAGTACTTTGGACTATAATTCAGCATTACTTTATGTTACTGACTTGTGTGCCAGATATACATATTACTCTTTGTTTGCCTTCCAAGCTCCACAAATTCTTCAGATCGGTAAAGAAAAAGGGCTTTGCAATCTCGGTACTACTGCCTCACAGGTATCACGAACCAGCCACCGGTTGTACCGCCCACTGCTTGTGTTGGTAAGAACTTTGTAAGAGCTTGGTAAGATGTTTCCACTTGCTGGGAAAAGTGACACCACTGCAACCACGTAGTCATTTGGTAGGGATAACTTTCACCGTTTGTTCCTGTTTTTGTGTTTACAATGGCAGGAGGTGATCAGACTGGAGATAACAATCCTAAGGGTTTCAACGAGTGTGTCAGCCAAGAGCAACTACAAGCTATTGTAGAGGATGCCAAAAAAGGATGAATGAGGCCGTCAGGAAGGCCGTCACTGACGCACTCATTGAACTCAACATTGGCAACAGCATGGAGAGATTGGACAAATGAATTTCCACGCTAACCGACAAGGTTACTGAGTTGGAAACATTGGTGGCGGTCAACAACAATGACGTCTCTGGCAGCAACACCAATGGTCTCTTGCCAGAAGACACGGTGCATGATGCCATTGGGAACATAGATCGAGCAGCCTTCCGATAAGCAAGATTACGACGACGTCTTCACCGCAACACGACAGGTATGGGTGGTGTCCACCACCATCAAGGTAATAATCACCGTGTGCCTGATGATCCTTATGCTAAGATTAAGTTCACAATACCATCTTTTTTGGGTCGTTATGATGCTGAGGGATATCTTGATTGGGAGATGACGGTAGAACAAAAGTTTAGTGCCCACCTTGTGCCTGAGCATCATAGAGTTCCACAAGCTACTAGTGAGTTTAAGGATTTTGCCATTATTTGGTGGAATGGGCTAGCTGCATAGGATGCTTTACCTAGTACATGGGAAGAACTTAAGGTCGCTCTGCGTGATCGTTTTGTTCCTCCTTCTAATCATAGAGACTTGCGTAAGAAGTTGATGCGTTTAGAACAAGGAGATAAATCTGTACAGGATTACTATGGTGAGCTCCAAAAGGGATTGATGCGCTGTAGTGTTGTAGAGGGAAATGAAGATGCCATTTGTCGTTTTTATTCGGGTTTGAGGCGTGAGATTCAGGACATTGTTGATTATAAAGAATTTAACACTGTCAACCAGTTGTTTCAGTTTGCTATGCTTGCAGAAAAGGAATTGCAGGGGCGTGAACAGCAGAGCAAGAGCAAGGTCAGCACCACCACATACACGCCACGCTCGGCACCATCTTCGGGGCTGACCAAGCCAACCACTTTTTGGGTGCCTCCACCAGCGAGCAAGCGACCAACAGCCTCTGGAGTTTCCACTACACCTAAGGCACCTCCCACACGACCTTCAGATTCAGGTAAAAATTCTTTACAGATGCCTACCAAGAGTGCCTCATCCGTTGCATCGACGGGACGCACTTCGGGCATTCAATGCCACCGTTGCCATGGCATTGGCCATGGGCAGACGGACTGTCCAAGTCAGTGGGCATATATTGCTATAGAAGATTGTTACATCAGCACCTCTGACATTGAGGATGAAGAAGACCGAGATGAAGATAAGGAGGACGGCGAAGTCCTTGGTGATGAGGCCACGGCGGCCTATAGGAGCATCATTGTACAACGGGTGCTCGGCTCACAAGTCCAGCAACCTGAGAAGCTACAACGCCATAACTTGTTCCAGATTTTCTTCATCATCAGCGACCGTCGCGTAGTGTCATTATTGATGGAGGTAGCTGCAACAATTTGGTGAGTTCTGATTTGGTCAAGAAGCTTGGCTTGACCACACGCCCACACCCACGTCCATACCATATTCAGTGGCTAAATGATTCTGGTAAAGCAAAGGTAACAAAAACTTGCAGAGTTTTATTTTCCATTAGTTCTTATGCTGATTCTGTTGATTGTGATGTGGTACCTATGCAAGCTTGTTCACTTTTATTGGGTCATCCTTGGGAACATGATAATGATGCTACACACCATGGTAGAAGTAATAAATACACTTTTGTGCATAAAGGAAAGAAAATTACTTTGGTACCTTTGACACCTGCTCAAATTGTACAGCCTAATAGAGAACGCACTGCTAGCTTGAATGATGTTCAATCTGAAAATCAGCAAGTTGCTAATTCTATTTTTCCACCTAAAAAGGATAAGTCTACATCTATTTCTAAGGCTGAGGGAATTAAATTGAAGGGTGGTGTTATGCTTGCAACAAAAGGTGACTTTGCTGAAATTTCTGATGATGATATTTGCTATGCTTTGGTATGCAAACGAGCTATGTTTTTGCTTGATGATATTATTAGCTCGGTGCCTCCTGCTATCACTAACCTTTTGCAGGAGTACGAGGACATTTTTCCAGCTAAGATACCCCTGGGGCTGCCACCTATGAGAGAAATAGAGCATCAAATTGATTTGATTCCGGGAGCAACCTTGCCCAACCGTGTTGCCTATCGAACCAATCCCAAGGAGACTAAGAAAATTCAGCGGCAAGTCCAAGACCTTTTGGACCACGGGTATGTATGTGAAAGCCTTAGTCCTTGTGCCGTTCCTGTACTTTTGGTTCCTAAGAAAGATAGAACTTGGCGTATGTGTGTTGATTGTAGAGCCATCAATAATATTACTATTCGGTATCGTCATCCTATTCCTAGGCTAGATGACATGCTTGATGAGTTGTGTGGTTCTATAATTTTCACTAAGATTGACTTGCGAAGTGGCTACCACTAGATTAGAATGAAACTTGGAGATGAATGGAAAACTGTGTTTAAAACCAAATTCGGGTTGTATGAGTGGTTAGTTATGCCTTTTGGTTTGACAAATGCACCTAGCACTTTCATGCGCTTAATGAATGAGGTTTTAAGAGCTTTTATTGGTCATTTTGTGGTAGTTTACTTTGATGATATATTGATTTACAACAAGTCTTTTGATGAACATATGGATCACTTACATGCTGTTTTTAATGCTTTACGTGATGCACGTTTATTTGGTAACCTTGAGAAGTGCATCTTTTGCACGGATCGAGTTTCTTTTCTTAGCTATGTTGTAACTCCATAGGGAATTGAGGTGGACGAGATGAAAATTGAAGCCATAAAGAGCTGGTCGGTTCCCCAAGCTGTCACACAGGTGAGGAGTTTTCTTGGTCTTGTAGGATTTTACCGCCGCTTTGTCAAAGATTTCAGCACCATTGCTGTCCCGTTGCATGAGTTGATGAAGAAAGGAGTGGTGTTCCATTGGGGGAAGGCACATGAGGAGTCCTTTGACACTTTGAAGGACAAGCTTACACACGCACCATTGCTGTAACTTCCAAACTGTGGTAAGACTTTTGAGCTAGAATGTGATGCTAGTGGAGTTGGCATTGTAGGTGTTTTGATGCAAGATGGTAAACCCATTGCTTACTTTAGTGAAAAATTGCATGGCCCTGTTCTTAATTATTCCACGTATGATAAGGAATTGTATGCACTTGTTCGTTCTTTAGAGACGTGGCATCATTATTTGTGGCCTAAAGAATTTGTTATTCATTCTGATTATGAATCGCTTAAGTATCTTCGCTCTCAAAATAATTTGAATTGTAGGCATGCTAAATGGGTTGAATTTATTGAATCTTTTCCTTATATTATCAAACACAAGAAAGGGAAGGATAATGTGATTGTTGATGCTTTGTCTAGAAGATATACATTGCTGTCCCAACTTGATTGTCGGATTTTTGGTCTTCAATCAATAAAAGAACAATACACGCTTGATCCTGATTTTAAGGATGTGTTGCTTAATTGTAGAGAGGGACGTACATGGAATAAGTTTATGGTCAATGATGGGTTTTTGTTTAGAGCTAACCGCCTATGCATTCCAGTTGGTTCCGTTCGTCTTTTGTTGTTGCAGGAGGCACATGGAGGCGGATTGATGGGACATTTCGGTGCTAAGAAGACAGAGGAGGTGCTGTCCACACACTTCTTTTGGCCAAGGATGAGGCAAGATGTAGAGCGGTACATGGCTCGGTGTGCCACATGTCAAAAAGCTAAGTCACGGTTGAACCCACATGGTTTGTATATGCCTCTTCCTGTTTCTTCTACTCCTTGGGCTGATATATCTATGGATTTTGTGTTGGGTTTGCCAAGGACTAAGAGGGGGAGGGATAGCATTTTTGTGGTGGTTGATCGTTTTTCTAAGATGGCACATTTTATTCCTTGTCATAAGAGCGACGATGTTGTTCATATTGCTGACCTTTTCTTTCAAGAAATCGTTTGCTTGCATGGTATGCCTTCTACTATTGTTTCAGATCGCGACGCAAAATTCTTGAGTCATTTTTTGCGCACGTTGTGGAATAAATTGGGGACCAAGCTGCTGTTTTCTACAACATGTCATCCACAAACTGATGGGCAAACTGAGATTGTGAATCGAACATTGTCCACCATGTTGAGAGCAATTTTGAAGCGCAATTTGAAGATGTGGGAAGAGTGTTTGCCGCATGTGGAGTTTGCATATAACAGGGCGGAACATTCCACCACCAAGGTAAGTCCTTTTCAGGTAGTGTACGGTTTTAACCCCCGTGCTCCTATTGATCTTTTGCCTTTACCTACCACTGAGAGAATACATAGTGATGCTAGAGAGCGTGTTGATTTTATTCGTAAGTTGCATGAAACAACTAAAGCAAATATTGAAAGAATGAATGAAAAGTATAGAATTGCTGGTAGTAAAGGTAGAAAAGAAATTAAACTTGAACCGGGTGATTTGGTGTAGTTACATTTGAGAAAAGATAGATTTCCTGAGCTACGTAAGTCTAAATTAATGCCAAGAGCAGCTGGTCCTTATAAGATCATTGAGAAAATAAATAATAATGCCTACAAACTTGAGTTGCCACCCGAGTTCGGGGTTAGTCCCACCTTTAACATTGTAGATTTAAAACCTTATTTGGGAAAAGAAGATGAGCTTGAGTCGAGGACGACTTCATTTCAAGAGGGGGAGGATGATGAGGACATCACTCCTTTGGATGTACCCGCTGATCCTCCAACTGTCATGCAAGGTCCAATGACCCGGGCTCGAATGCGTCAACTCAATTTAGAGGTGAGCTCGTTCTTAAACGATCCTTTTTATACTTTTGAGAATAGACTACTACCTAATGATGTTATCTTCCTTAGGAACATTGGAGAGGGTCATGAAGGACTTAGAATACATGGTGGAGGCAAAGATGACCAGCAAGGACGTTCAACAGGAACCGGAGGCCCGGTCCAACATAATTTCGAGTATGTCTCGGCCTCTAGGACCAGTATGTCTTAAACTGTTCAGCCAGGACGCATCTGGACTCTATTTTCGATGATCCACATATGGATGGAAGGCTAATTTGATAAGGAAGCCAATCCAAGTGGTCTTACATCAAAAGCTCTTCGGAATCAACGGGAATCATCGAAACAAGTCAGCGTCCAGAATCTGCCAGGGTGCTGCGACACCGTCTTTTGGTCCGTTGGACCCGTTGGACCATGTATCGTGTTTGGGCCCATTAGGTAGCGCGTCTAGGGTAGGCGACGACCCTAAGACCTTTATAATCATACGCCGCCGCCATCATTAGGTTTTGGGTTTTGCTTAGATTATTCTATCAAGACCAGTTTCACCGTTCATCGGTTTGTGAGACCCCAACTTCGTGAGATTAATCTTTCATCTACAATTTGGTTGTGTTCTTTCTTATTCTTGCTTGTGTTCTTCGTTGTGCAGGCAGGGATTAGCCTTCTTGGCGAGGTCAACCTGGTCCATGACTCGGTTGATAACCAGAGGAGTTGTGGTGCTAAGATTGCAGGGTTCGATCTGAAGTCGGATCGGTGTGTCATTCTCCGCCACAATGATAGTTACCACCACCTGACGGAAGATCGGGATCCCCAGTTCCATTAGTTCTAGTCTATGGTCTACGTGTGTCGGAGTCTAGGAGGGTCTTGTAGCGGTGCGGCATGGACCGTCGAGGTGTATTGGAGCTGAAGAAGCCTATGCGTCGTCTGACTGCTCTGTTCTAACACTCTACGTGTCAGACGGTGTCATCTTGGACTAGCCTCCCCTGGGTGAGACCTTCTGGAGTCTTCTTGGTGGCGAAGGAAGTCAGCTCTAGGGGCTGACGCGTGGTCCCGGAAGCCCCCGAGCCGCCAAAGGCCACGGGAAGCTTTGTCTTCTTGTGTCATGCCCTGGACGTGACCCTACCGGAGGAGTAGTTGGCAGGGGCATGCCTTGGGAGCGATGCTAGGGAGCCCCAGGGCATTGGTAGCCTGGGGCTTGTCTTCTTATGCTTGGGCCTTGGCTGGCATCGTTAGCCGGGCAGGAGCTAAGGGCCGGGACCGGAGATGTCGTAGATCGGGAGCCTAAGGCTTGAGGGAGCCCCCGAGCCCTAGGCGGAAGCTGCAGTCGAGTCAGGCTCAGTCGGGTCTCTTTGCCAGAGGGCGCACGAGCATGCCCGATGGGCATAGCCCCTGAGCCCCTGAGCGATCCCGAAGGGGTCGGTCAGGGGTCTTCTTTGTTCGGGAACCATTAGACCTGAGGCTTAACATACATGTATGTTAGGATCTCGTCACCTCCCCTTCTACGACGGGTGAGGTGGATGACGGTGCGATGTTGGGCACGGAGCAGCGTGGGATGGGGCTGGGTGTGGTGCCACCGCGCTGGAGAAGGCCGCGGTGGGCAGGGGCGCTGTCTGTGGTGAGCAGAAGGCCGCGGCGGGCAGGGGCGCTGTCTGCGGTGAGCAGCCCCTGCGATGGAGAAGATGTGCGGCGTTGGTTTTTTTAGGAGTCATGAAGGACTGAAGCGGAAGATTTGAAGTTGGGTGCTATATTGGGAAGAGAAAGTTTTTGGGTGTCAAATAAGAAATTTTCTCCATAGGTATACATATAGATATAACTATAGATGAGACATGTTAAAGGAAAGTAATGGTGGGGATACTATTTGCTTTAAAGGTTTGGGAAAAGAAAAGTATGTGGGACATGGAAATGATGATTTCATATCCAAAATACTCCCTCAGTTCTAAATCATATTTCACTTCCAAGTCAAATTTCTCTAACTTTAAAGTTTATATAGAAATGAGTCAGTTCAGATACATTGCATTTTTCCCCAAAATTCTAAGAGCTCAATCCATGGACATCATGGCTTAGAATTCTTAAGCAAAAGCACACGAGTCAATTGGCTTTTCATGTTCTCTACTAAACACTATCATCAGACAAAGACTTTGAAGGTTCTTTGGGTGATGCAAATTTATGACTCACATCAGCAACATATGGCAATTGTTCACTTATGTGATTAACATCGCTAACATAGTAGTCACTTCATTTTATGACCAACCTTCTAGAGACAAAAGATTTGTAAACAACATCGGGCCAGAGCACAGGAAAGGAGGGAGGTGTCGAGCAGAGAAGAAGGGAAGTGCCATGATGCCACCGTCCTTGCACCCGCACGGGCATCCCGCGACATGCTCTGGTGATGGTGAGGCTGACCGGAGGGGGAAAGCGGGCTATGGAGGCGGCGCTGGTTTCCTCCCATGTCGTCCATGGAGGCGATGTGGGGGATGGGAAAGCTAAGATGTGCCTTTAGAAACAAACATTCATCATATTAGATATATATTAAGAATCTTAGTATCCGTTGATAAGAGAGTTGAGAATACAAAAAAATGCACTACACAGAGCTCATATTTAGACCAAATCAGAAACCTTAAGGCTCAGTTAGGCAATGTAGATTACATATATTCGGGTGATAAAGAAGTTTTCTGAAAAGACAACACACTGGAGAAGTGGAAACATCTAGCAACGCATGGATCCTCATACAATACCATTGCTCTGTTGGGTTCTTGACCTGAGCATGCTGCATGCCGCACACAACTTGAGAGGCCACACCACATTTGCGGCGGACAAAATAAAACGCTGCCATTCTTTTTTTGGCAAGATTCGTAGAGCAAAATAACTGGAGTATATTCCTAGTCCTTGGCCAATGTGGCGTGCCCCAAGTCGTCGCAATTTCAGAAGCAAAGTCCTCCATCCTTTACTCTTCTCTCGCTTGGCCGTGGCAACCGGCGACGTAGTAGTACTCCGATCTATGCATGGCTATCGCCTACAACGTGCACTTATATATGGCCATAGAGCCTGAGCCCGTCGGCCTAGCCCAAGGCCCATTTTTTTGGCCCGGCCCGGTGGCTAGCGGGCCCGGGCTAGCACGGCCCGGAGGAGCAGGCCATGCCTAGGCCTTACCCCAGGCACATGGGCTGGCACGGCATGGCCCACTCCTCAACGGTAGGCCTGTTGGTGGCCCGGCCTGCCACCGGCCGGCCCCCTCCCTGCAGGTCGCAGCCCCGCGCCCCCACTCGAGTATATAAGCAGGGAGCGTCGGCTAAGCTGCTCACCCGCTCAAACCCTAACCCTAATCCCCACTTTCTCTCGCTCGCCGCGGCGCATCTCTGCTCTCTCGCCTGCATTGGTCGCATCCATGATCCACCAGTGGCGAATCTGAGCTCTCTCTCGTCCGTCGTCCCTGACTCCGGTGACCTCGATTCACCTGTCTGACCCTGTTTCCACTCTCCTCCCTTCTCCCTCTCTCCTCTCGACCTTTCGCTCTCATTGAACTATGTGAGTTTGTGACCGTGTTCCCTTCCGTCCCACCTCCGCCATTCGCCATCGTATCTAATCAGTGTCTCTCCTCTAGGTGGCCCTCATCATCTTTGACACCAGGCTCTGGTTGCGTAGGTAGTCCACGAACCCTAAATGTAACCCTAACCCTAGATCTATCTTCTTGTGTCTCTAAGACTAAGTGACTGACCCTAGATATGGATCTCTATCTCTCTATTTTTGTCCTCCGCGCAGGTCGTTTGCCGATGCCTCGTCCTCTTCCTATGGCATAGACCAGGCGTGGCAGCCGCGCGCACTGTTGAGGAACGGTGCTGGAGATCAGCCGTCCACGGTCAAGGTCACCATGGCAGATGACGATGATGTCGTCTATCCACTCACCGGCAACGATGACCTGATCGCAGCAGGGTTGGTCCTTGAGGATGACGACGACATCCGTGATGACGCTGCTGCGTTATTGGGTATCGATGTCGATAGCGGCTCTGCTCCGATCGATCTGGATAGCGGTGACGGTGGTGGAGGGGCGGCGCCGGCGCCGTTGGCTACGGCGACAGGGACTATATTAGTGTTGCCTGTTGTTTACTGAGCGCCGTGATATGCTTAAGAATTTTGTGTTGCCTGTTGCTTCTTCTGTTGCTTTGACTTCAGATATTTGGTCTGGTAATGCTAAGGAGGACTATATTAGTGTTGTTTCTCACTATGTGAATGCTGATTGGAAGTTATAGAAAAGGGTTATTAGTCTTAGGCTGATTGAGGTTAAACATTCTGGTGAAAACATTGCTGAAAAAATTGCTGTTGTGGTTGAGGAGTATTGTCTGATTGACAAGATTTTCTCTGTCACTCTAGACAATGCTTCTTCTAATGCTAAGTCTATGAACACTTTGACACCTCTATTTGCTGGTTCTTGGGTCCTGATCCTTCACCTAATCCTTTGGATCCTAGTAACCGTAAGTACAGTCTTGTACATCAACGTTGTGCTTGTCATATCATTAATCTCATTGTAAAATCTAGATTAAAGAGGTTGAAACCTTACATAGAAGAATTTAGAAATGCAATTAACTTCTTAAATTCCTCTAATCAAAAAATTACATTGTTCAAGGAATACTATAATGCTAAGGGTGTTAGACCTAGAAAGTTTGGCTTGGATATGGATGTTAGATGGAATTCTACTTACCTGATGCTTAAACACTTGCTTCCATACAAGAATGTATTTTTTGTGTTCATTAATTCCTATTATGGTTTACAATTGTTGACTAGAAATCATTGGTATGTTGCTGAGAAGTTATTGAAGTTCCTGAAACTCTTCTATGACTGCACTGTTGTTCTATCTAGTGTTTATTATCCTACAAGTCCACTTGTTCTACACCATATCCTAGAGATTGCTTCTCATTTGCATGCATGTGAAAAAGATCAAAATCTAAGAGATATTGTATATCCTATGAAGCTTAAATTCGTTAAATATTAGTAGGACATACCTCTGTTATATTCATATGCATTCATTCTTTATCCTACAGCTAAGATGAGAGGTTTCTTTAATGTGCTGCAATTACTTGGTGAATGCACTGGTTCTAAGTACAGTTCATACTATGATGATGTCAAAACTGAATTGTATAAACTGTTTAACAAATATGAGAGCAAGTTTGGTGCAGCTAGGTCTCAAAGGGTTGCACAACCATCAAATCATACAGGTAAGAAAAAGCAGGCATGGGGAAGAATCTTTGGCCATGGATCAGGTGTTGTTGGTCCTTCCTCTCTCCCTGCTACTTCATCTTCATCTACTTTTACTGTTTGTGAGCTCTTAGCTTACTTAGACAGTGACAATGCCATTTCTTATGAGGATGATTTTGACCTACTTCTATGGTGGCGTGACCAAAAGCTAACCCTTCCAATCCTGCCTATAAGGGCTAGAGATATCATATCAGTTTTTGTATCTACTGTCTCTTCGGAGTCTCGTTTCAGTTTGATAGGCATGATAATTGAGGAACGGCGGCGGCGCTTGTCACTAGAGATTGTGGACATGCTGACATGCATAAAGGACTGGGAGTTAGGAGAAAGAAGGGAACATCATGCTATTAACAACCAAGAGCTGGAAGACTCATTCAAGAACTTGTACCTTGATGAAGATGAAGCTGTTGGTGGTGCTCCTGGTACTTAGTGAGGTTGAGACTTGACTCTTGAGAGTGTGAGTGTGATCTGTGACACTGAAGGAGTGAGTGTATGTGAGTGCGGGACTGAGACAGTGAGTGTGGGGTGTGATATGTGAGAGAGTGAGAGTGTCTATTTCTGTGTATGTGAGTATGGGACTGAGACAGTGAGTGTGAGTGTGATCTATGCTGTGAGAGAGTGAGAGTGTATGTGACTCTGAGTGTGGAACTAAGACAGTGAGTGTGAGAGTAATATATGAGATAGTGAGAGACTGAGAGTGTATGTGACTTTGAGTGTGGGACTGAGATAGTGAGAGACTGAGAGTGTGAGAGAGTGTCTCTGAGACTTGTCTATCATTTAAACAATGCTTTGTAAGACTTAATTAAGAGCTGGTGGCTCTCTTTTTTCGTTCCTAGGGTTTCTCAAACGGGTGAGTTTTATCTATAAAGGTTTTTAATGAGGCAGCATTGCACTAAACAACTCATTTTGGTTATTTCTGTTATCTGTTGGTTTTGGAGTTTGATATCTCTGTTGGACTGTGAATGTATTGAATTTTTTATTTTGTACCTGTATGATTCTATGAATGAAATGAAAGTATGAAACTGTGAAGGTATTAGACTTTGATTCTGTGAATGCAAGGATAACGGACTATGGGCTGGCATGGCCCGTAATTCTGAACGTGCTTAGCGGGCTGGCACGGCATGAAAAATGGCCCATAGTGCCGTGCTTGGGCCGAAGACCAAGCCTATGGCCCTAAGAGGCACGGCCCGAGAGGCCCAGCGTGCCATGCCGGCCCAACCCCTATCGAACCGTGCTTTCAAGGGCCCGTGCCGTGCCGTGCTAGGCCGGCCCATTGGCCATCTATGCATGCACTTGACCCTTGTGAACTCGACAGGAGCGGTCGCCGTCGGGAGGGAAAGCTTCAAAGGCAGGTGGCCCTGACGCTGCTGTCCCTGCCGTGGTGTTGTTCCTCGTCCTTGACCTCCCCGCCGACGACAGCGAGCTCGAGCTCAAACACCCCGGCGAGGCTCTCCCTCACGAACTCAGCCACTCCGTCACCACCGAGCACCATAGGCGCGGCACCCGTGTCCACCGAGGCTGCCGGCACGCAGTACAGACCTTTCCCCCGCGCCTTGAAAAGCCCCCACTCCGCGCTCTCCAACTAGGTACGGACGCGCGCGAACGTTTGGCCGCGGAACCGGAGCTCGGCGTCCAGCGGCGCGGTTTTCCAGACGCCTTTCGCGAAGTTGCGGTTGCGCACGGCGATGGTGAGCGAGACGTCGTATGCGAGCGCCGTACCGTTGGGGTCGGCGGTGACACGGTGATGGGTGTGGTGACGACGACGGCGAAGGGCGCCGTGGTGAAGCGGCAGCAGCACTTGGTGGAGCAGCAGCAGGAGCAGGCCCCGCACCCGCAGCAGTTGGTCTCTTGGCCGCCGGCTTCCATGCAGGCCCCGCAGCAGTCGTCGGTCACTTCGCTGCAGTCGGTCACTTGGCAGCAGGCCCCGCAGCAGCCGCAGTCGCAGTCGCCGGGGCAGTCGCAGACGCAGTCATCGCAATCCATGACAGCAGTCTAGAAGTCCAATCGACTCATGATTCGCTGCCGGCGAGTTTGGTGGCTTGTCTCGCATGGCATGTCACGTATATACTAAAGACTTCTTTTAAATCCCAGGACGTAAAGTTTTGAGTGGTTCCATGAGATGTTCGAATACTAATAAAAAATAAATTATAGAATTTGTCAGTAAATCACGAGATGAATTTATTAAGCCTAATTAATCTATTATTAGCACACATGTTAATGTAGCACCAAATTATCAAATTATGGACTAATTAGACTTAAAAGATTTATCTCGCAAAGTAGTCGGAATTTATGTAATTAATTATTTTTTAGTTTATATTTAATACTCCATATATGTGTCTAAACATTCGATGTAATATAATTTAAACTTTTGGAGCCCTAATATACACCCATCGCGACGCCATGGCCGAACTCGAATCGGCTTCCTGATTCTGATCCGTGTCGGAATTGGAAGACAGCCGTGCATGTCCTCACACCCCGTTTGTGCTCCAGAACACAAGGTGGTCAGGTTTCATATATTGTCAGAGTATGAGTAGTGTAGTTTGTGAAGGACAGGGAGAGGAGGAAAAAGGAAAAAAAAACAATGTGAAAGAGACATGGAAAAAACG
Source organism: Miscanthus lutarioriparius (assembly GCA_904845875.1). Taxonomy (NCBI): domain Eukaryota; kingdom Viridiplantae; phylum Streptophyta; class Magnoliopsida; order Poales; family Poaceae; genus Miscanthus; species Miscanthus lutarioriparius. The sequence goes on from CAJGYO010000011.1 coordinate 71,975,837, forward strand.
CAAATAGTGGATCATTGACAGCGGCAAAATCCTTGTCTAACGTTTAAAGGACTAACAACTGAGGTAACTCGGGAATAAGAAATCCATATTGCCTTTTTTTCCAAACACTAGCAACAATTGTTAAGAAACATGTAACTATTTACAAATTGTTTAAAAATATTGAAAGAAATAAAACACTCGAGTTCAACCTTTTAATATTTAATAACTTATTAGATAAATGCCCGTGCGTTCTACTGGGAGCACGGTGTGTTTGTTAACATGTATGGCTGCAGATTTGTAGAAAATACTAAAAAAATTCATCGGACGTGGATTTGTCTGATAATTTTATTTTATTTTCTATAAATCAGTCGACATAGATGTGAACAAAAATTTCGCACCGAATACTTTGAACTGAAACAAGATCCTTTCAAATAATAATAGTAATGACAAAGGAACCGCATGCCATGTCTAGGGATGAAAATGGATCGGATACGGACAGATATCATTGATATTATATTTGTTTTCATATTTCTGTTCGAATTCAGATTTGAATATAGACAGTGTCAGCCATGCCGGATATAATATAATTGGATGTTGACATCATAAATATGCGATTTAAGTATTCGAATACGGATACGGTATCGGATGTTGAATATTCGGACACGAATACGGACACATCTGAACCCCTCTAAACGGATTCGGTTTCGAATACGCTCCAAAAATATTCGTATCGTTTTCAATCCCTAGCCATGTCATTCAACAATTGCAAAGCAAGCCTGCTGAACTTCTCCAGCAGCCTGTGCGCGGGCTCGTGGGCTTGTTTCACATCCTCTAGAAAGTTGTAAATCTTTGAGGATATGCACAGCACGTAGACAACAAAAGGGAGCAAAGAGACGGCCGCCGGTGCCCCGGCTGCGGCCGCCTCACCTGCAGCCTCCCCTGCGTGCAGGCCACAAGCGCCGCACCGCCTGCACGGCACACGAAACCTTTTTTTTTTACGAAAGCGATCGGTACTTTTTAAGTGGTAACAAATAATAGCTAACGCAATGTAACAACAACACCAAAACTGTATCAGAAAACCAATATATATTTATAACCCCTCGTGGCTATTTAAGGGCCAAATATGAATGAAACTCCAGGTGGGGTACAGAGTACAGAGTTTATAACCCCTCGTGACATAAAAAAAACTTATATAACTATATGTACGCGTACAGAGTTTTACTTGACACGAGTGGTCTTTTTTAATTAATATATGGTTCTCCATAACCCAAACACTATTACAGAAATAGTCATCCCCTGCTACACTTTCCTTGTCGGTTTTATTAAAACCGGTGGTGATAATTATCATCGCCAATTCGTTCATCGCTGTCGGTTTATGTTACCAACAAGCAGTGATCATCCCTCATCACTACCGGTTCACGTCACCAACTGGTGGTGATGATGGACTCCTCATCACTGCCGGCTCGCTCTATGAACCGGCGATGAAGACCGTTTCCGCTGCCAGCTTGTCGTATGATCCGACTAGTGATAATCATGCCGCAACACAATAATATTTATAACTTTTCAAGCAAAGCCAGATGAAAACTTCATAGTTGATGACTTTTTCATTTGAAACTATTTATGGTCCCAGAATTCTATCTGAAGTTCTCATATTTTGAAATTTATTTTTTGAATTGTACAAACCACCTCACACCGAAAAAATAATTAGAAGGAGATATACAAATTTGTAGTTGACAACTTTTTCATTAGAAATCATTTATGGTCTCAAATTTGTATTTGAAGTTTTTAACATTTTAACATTCAAAATTTCAAACAATCTTAGATAGAAAAATTATCAAAACCAAAGTTGTAGATATTGATGAGAACCACTGACTTTGTATTTGATGACTTTCTCATTTAAAATCATTTAAGGTCCTAAAAGTATGGCTCCAGTTCTCACAATTTGAAATTTAAATTTATCAAACGACCTCAGATGACGAAATGACTAAAACCAAAGTTGTAGATCTGGATGAGAAGTACAACTTTGTAGTTGATGAGCTTTTCACTTGAAGCCATTTAGGATCCGAAATACATATTTTAAAATCATGATAAGTGGATACTAGGGGAATGGAGGTTATCCCAAATATTCATTTGTAGTAGGCCTGATCTCCCATGGAGGTTTACCCGGAGGCATGTCTCCTGGGGTAAGTTATCTGATCAGTGGCCTACGGGACATGGCTGAGGTATTGAGTGGTACGATAGGGTCCTACGGATGGTGCCAACTGTTGGGGTTTTACTCTGCCTCATAAACCCTCAATGAAATTTTGCGTGGGTGGAGGCCCAAGGTGCCCCATAGGGAAGGGTGTGAGAAACAAATGAGTGAGGGTAAAGCTTTTGTGGAAGTGAAATAAACTCAGGAGAAATGGTCACTATTTTCATCACCTCTGTAGTCGCGCCAGCCTGCGTTTATAGTTCGTACTAGCGGGCAGAGTGAATTTACAAGTATACAGTCATTACAAGAGAATATTCTCAGGACAAATGGGTAACCTAGACCATTGGCTCCTTACTCTCAACTGCCCCCTTGACGCCCGGATCGACTCCATCTTTGGGGACCACTTCCGTCACTTTTTGAGGGTGCATGCGTTAGGTCAACACTTGTTGGATATCTATATCCGGGTATATGAGCCAAATGATTAATGAGCACCACGTCGGCTCATCCGATGGTAAAGGACACAACTGCCGCCTCGTCCGATCCCTAGGGGCCGGGCCACTCCTCGTCCGACTCCGAGGACAAGGTTTTCGCCTCATCCGACCCCCAGGGGCTAGGCCATGCCTCGTCCGACTCCGAGGACGAGGTTTCCGCCACGTCCGACCCCCAGGGGCCGGGCCATGCCTCGTCCGACTCCAAGGACGAGGTTTCTACCTTGTCCGACCCCCAGGGGTCGGGCCACGCCTCGTCCGACTCCGAGGAAGAGGTTTCCACCTCGTCCGGCGTCTGAGGGAGGACTCCACCTCGCTCAACGTCTAAGGGAGGGCTCTGCCTCACCCGACGCCTGAGGGCTAGCTCCACCTCGCCCAACACCAAGGCCACGGGCTCCGTCTCGCCCGACCCCTTGGGCGCGGCTCCCAATGGAAGCCCATGCTGCCGCCAACCACTATGGGCCAGAAGGTACGACCCAAGGTCAAACTTCTAGCATCATGGAGGGAGCGGTCATGTCTCAACACGACCTATCCCCGCGACATGTCATTCCAGGAGCTCACATCACCCACAGTGATAGACGAGTGGTCATTGTGCTGCCTACTCCCTATATGGCCGCTGATCAGCACGCTGGTTCACCGTGCCGCCCGCCGGGGCAGAGTGGGACATCACAACCCACTCACAACGTCAGGGCATGGCATCGTCGGCGGACAGGCCTCCAGCGTGGAGCCGTCCCTATCACCGCCTACAGTGTCGACTGGACCCGCACAAAGGAAAAGAAAGACCCAGCAACCATGAAGGACTTCCTCGACCTCTTGTTCTCCTCTCTTTGTCCGCTATAACCTATGCTTTCCCTTGGCCTATAAAAGGGAAAGCACGGCACCCTACCCAGGATCGAATCCACAATCATCGCAACACATCACACTCGAACCCCAAACACATAGCTGAGCAGCAATCGAGCTGTTGGCACCCGTTCGCTCCTCTCACCAGGGACTTGGGACCTGTCCCTCCTTCGACCGTTTGTAACCTCTACTACAAACTTTCAGTGCTAGTAACATGAGCAGCAACACCGAACTGGACGTAGAGACATTCTGCCCGAACTAGTATAAACCTCGTGTCATCTTAGCACACCATCCGAGCCAGATGCGCAATATTAGAAATTTACTTATTGGTGTTTACTCGAAACACCAACAACACTCTAGGGCGGCGAAGGTGCGGGCAGAGGCGCTTCGGCGTTCTGCCCCCGCTATCTATCTAGAATACTCAAGGTGAACCTTCGAACAGGTGACTTTAGGACAACTAAGAACACTTCTACTCGATGCCACCACGATGGAGCCTAGACCCGGTCGCCTTCATGGGGGAGGCTCGTCGGGACGACAAGGGTGTCCTATTCCCATCTTTCGCTTGAGAGACCTTGTGGTGGGAGGTTTTGTGGCGCTATGTACTTGCTGAGGGTCCCCACAATGGGTAGAAGGAGAGGCGGGGGTTTGTTGCGAGGGCATTCCCCAACAGGGGCTTTATTGCAAAATGACCATCACCTCTTGTGCATGGGCCACGCGTGTGCCGGCTTGCCTACACCGTGCTAGGCCACACCGCTTTTTTGAGCTAAAAGATCTTTATCTTCATCAACATAGACATCTTTATCTTCGTCATCCAAAGAATCACAATTGAGCCTATGCATATTTAGACGATCAGATTTATGCCTATACTTGCCTCGGCTTTCTTGAGCCAAAGATCTTTTGCAAACGTGGTTTACAATAGCAAAATCATGGCCATCTAATTTTTCTTTGAGGTGAGACCGCAGGACATTAAAAGCAAATTTAGCAAGATCCTTTTCAGAAATATTAAGACTGTAACATCAGTTTTTGGCCTCTCTGAACCTTCTAATGAATTCAGCAATAGACTCAGCATGTCACTGTTTAACTAGTGTTAAATTGGAATAATCTCAACTCATTATCACCACTATAAAAGTGCTAATGAAACTTTTGCTCAAGCTGAGACTATGTATGCATTGAATTGAATTAGGAGTTAAAGTCGTAAACCAAGAGAAAGCAGTGCCATTAAAAGACTGAGAAAACATCCTAACTTTTTAAGAATCAATGCCACTATAGCACCTGTTTGGTAGCGCTCCATCTGATTCTGTTTCTCTATGGAAACTGATTCTCTAAAAGAAGTGATTCTGTGGCTAAAAGTGATTCTCTTTGATTCTTTAGCATAAACTCTTGAAATCATGATGGAGAATCACTTCACAGAATCAGGAGAAACTACTTTTTTCCAGCTCTTAGCCTCCTAGTTCATTTCAGAGAATCACTTCACGGAATCAGTAGAGAATCACTTCTCTCTGAAAAACTATTTGACAGAGCTACTGCTGGATTCAGTAGAGAATCAGCTCTGGGAGCTATGCCAAACGGGGCCATAGAAGCCTAATCATGCAATACACTGGCTAATATGCTCCCATGTAGTCATGTTGTACTCCTGTCGGGGACCAATACCAGGGACCCAAAGAGGAGTTAATAACCATCAACATTGATTCATCTGAGTAGTCAAGAGCGTGACTACAGCTCCAACCGACCCCTAGGTGCACAAGCTCCACCTCGCCCGACCTCTTAGGGTAGGCTCCGACTCGACCCGACCTCTGAGGGCTGGCTCCGCCTCGCCCAACACCGAGGCCACAGGCTCCGCCTCACCCGACCTCTGAGGGCTAGCTCTGCCTCACTCGACCTCTGAGGACTGGCTTCGCCTCGCCTAACCTCGGAGGGTGGGCTCCGTCTCGCCCAACACTGAGGCCGTGGGCTCCGCTTCGCCCGATCCTCGGGTCTGCGCTCTGCCTCGCCTGTCCTCCGGGGGAGGTCTCCGCCTCGTCCGACCCCAAGGCCACGGGCTCCGCCTCGCCCGACCCTTGGGTTTGTGCTATGCCTCGCCCCACCCTTGGGTCTGGGCTCTGCCTCGCCCGACCCTTAGGTCTACGCTCCACCTCGCCTAGCCTCTGGGGGAGGACTCCGCCTCGTCCGACCCCAAGGCTATGGGCTCCGCCCCGCCTGACAGAGTCCCATACCGCCGCCAACCACTCTAGGTCCAAGCGTATGGGCCTGAGTCAAAGCTCTAACACCAGGGAGGTGACCGGCATGCCTCGATATAACATGTGGCCATGGCGGGCCATACCTAGGGATTCATATCAGGAACAGCATCGGGCGTACCGGTACTGTTCTGCCTAACCCTCATATGGGCACTGACAGGCGTGTTAGTTCACCACGACATCCGCTAGGATGGAGTGGAACGCCAAGACTAGGAGATGACCCCTACGCATGGCGCCATTGATGGTAGGGCCATGATATGGAGCTGTTCCTGTTGACGTCTATAGGGTCGACGAGATCAGCGTGAAGGAAAAGAAGGACCCAATGATCCTGGAGGATCTCTTCTCCTTCTCGTTCTCCCCATTTCCCTCTGCTATAACCCCTGCTTTCCCTTGGCCTATAAAAGAGAAAGTAGGGCATCCCGTTAGGGGCCATCGAACCAACGATCGAAACTCATCGCAACACACCATAGGAGACTCGAATCTGCTCAACTCAACGAACCTCGAACACACAACCGAGTAGGGACCGAGCTCTCGGCACCCATTCACCCTTTCCATCAGAGACTTGGGACCTGTCCCTCTCTCAACCATTTATAACCCCTACTATGAACTTTCAGTGCTAGTAACACGAGCGGCAGCAACGAACTGGATGTAGGGACATTCTACCCAAACCAGTATAAACCTCGTGTCCTCATAGCACACCATCCGAGCCAGACGCACAATATTAGAAATTTACTTGTTGGTGGCAACTCAAAACATCGATAGTTGACGCGCTAGGTAGGGGCCTTTTTCGCGTCTCAACATGCGCACCAAGCCTCGGATGGCTAATCGCAACGTCAGCTGGGTTCCGGACGCGCCCGTGCGCTTCGAGGACCTAGACTTCATCGTCATGACAGAGGGAGAGCTGGCACTGGCTCCTGCAGTCGTCCCACCTCCCCACACCGACAGGCTTGACATGACCGCCGAGGCACTGGAGGAGCTGCATCTACATGCATCGAAGGCCTACGTCGTCGGGAGTGACTAGCCCCCTGGCTTCGACTACGGGAGATTAGAGCACTAGCTCAGCGCCTTCCTGGGACCCCAACTGCCTCGGGAGGACCTGTGCCACCTCACCTTTTTGTTCACCAACGTCATGACACGGCTCGCTGGAGGAGAGCCGCACAATCCAAAATACCTCATCCAGAGCGCCATGACAGCACTCCCATATAGGCCACGCACTGTGGTTCTAGTGCACGAGTGTCTCAGCCCCCACCATGACGCACGCGACACCCTCGACCCCCGTAGGTGTAATTCGCCCTCAGAACATCCTAACGAGGATGTGTTGGTCCACCAGGCACAGCAAGGCGGTAGGAGGAGCACCATGGTTCTGGTACATGAGCATCTCGGCCTGGCTTAGCTGCCTAGCTAAATTCTTGCGCGGGATGTTATCATCCTCTATCTCCGCAGGTAAGTCCAATCCAGCGGGTCATACAAGTCGACTGAACAGCTTAGCCGCTACCGAGGGACGGGTAGGGAGCAGCAGGATGCCCCACGCAGGTTATGTCGACCCCTTCACGAATGATAGACCCGAATTCTGCTCAAACATATTCGGTAAGAACTCTTCAAACCCGTCACTCATGCCATCGAGGTAAGTCCTGTGCCAGCGGGACACCCAAATCGATCGAACGATTCGGGCCGCTACCGAGAGACGGGTTACCCTTACTTTACACGTGATCTCTCTAATTAATTTCGCTATCGAGCCCTCGACCCCAGCAATGGCAAGGGGTTGGGCCTCCCTCGGGGGCTGGCAAGAGTGTCTATTCGGTAGACATTCTCTATTCTCGACCCTTTATTACATTAAAAAACCTAGAGGCAAGGTGTGCAGAAACAAACTCTGAGCAAAACTGGTCAGACTTCTAAAAACCTATGCCCCAACGGCTATGACATTTCTGCTCACTAGCGTGATCAGAGTTTTTGTCCCCTCACCTCGAGCTTTGGCCTTCGCCTTCCTTAGAAGGATTTGGAGGGACCCACCAGCGGAATCTCCATCAAGGAGAGGCCGGCAGGTCGCCCGGGTCAGTTGGACGGCTCGAGCCGCTGCCGAGAGACGGGTATGGAGAAGTGGGATGCCTCATGCAGGTTACGCCAGCTCCATCATGAACGTTAGACCTGGACCCCACACGGACATATCTGGTAAGGGCTCCCCGAACCCGTCACTCGAGCCATCGAGGTAACTTTACCAACCCCCACTTTACTTTTCCAATACATGAGCATTCATTCATCCATTATCATGCTTGCATTCATACATTCATCCATACATTAATCTCATACATCCAAGCATTGCATATGAAATTATTGCATCACAATGCTTCATGTCGTGTCACGAAGCGGTAGTCGTCTCATTCGACATGAGTGGCGACCGACCGAGGTTCGAATAGAGCCAGGGAGAAAAACTTAGATGAGCCCCAGCGGCCTTGCCGACCCCGCTCAAAAGTGGATAGGGACATCTAGACCTTTCTCGTTCAATCCTAACCTCAAGCCAAGCTCATAGAATCTCCACCAGGAGAGGCCAGCAGGGCACCCGAGCCAATCGAATGACTCAGGCGTCTACCGGGAGGCGTGTTAAGGAGTAGTGCAATGCCACATGAGGGCTATGCCGATCCCATCAGCAAATGACGGACTCGGATTCCACTCGGACGTGCCCATTAGCGAGCTCACCGAGCGCGACACGAGACCCATCGAGGCAAGTGTCATTACCTTAATCCCTCTAGTTGTGGAAACCGAGGATGGGGTGACGCATGAAATCTGGCTGACCCCTACTGACCCCCACAGTGCTCGGGGGCTCGAGCCGCCTAACCCGAACTCAGGAGTCCAACTGACCGGGGTTTTTAGGCCAGCCCATGAAGGGCCCGAGGCCGCCTCGCGTCAAACAGAGCCAGGGGAGAAAATGTAGATGAGCCCCAAAGGCCTTCGCCTTACCCGCCTAGAAGCGGATAGGGTCATCTCAACCTTCTATTCGATCCTAACCTCAAGCCAAGCCCACAGAATCCCCATTGAGGGGAGGCCATCGGGCCACCTGAGTCACCCTCTGGAATGGCTTGGGCATCTACCGAGAGGCAAGATAAGGAGCAGTGGAATGTCACATGAGGGCTATGCCAACCCCATCACAAATGCCAGATCTGGATTCCACTCGAACATGCCCATTAGCGACCTCACCGAGCGCGTCACTCGAGCCATCGAGCCAAGTGACGTTAGCTCAACCCCTCCGATTGTAGAAATCGCGGACGGGGCCACGATCACAAAGATGAGCCAACCCTCGACTACACCCCTGCTATGCGTGGGGGCTCGAGGCAAGTTGGACTTGCAAGGAGACCAAATGTTCAGTCATAGAATGATGGCTCAGAACCTAGGGAGGGGGTACATGCGAAAATAGGAGATGTTTTCTCCTACTAATTTTGCTATCCTCTCCTCGATCTTTAGTGACACCCGACCCCAGCAACGGCAAGGGGTCGGGTCTCACTTAGGGGCTGATAAGGGTATAAATACACCCTTTCTGAAACAGTCGCCGCACCCAACCTCTTCCTCACGTTAAACCTAGTGGCAAGGTCTATGGAAACGAATGACTAAGCAAGGCTGGTTGGACTGTGAGAAACCTATGCCCCAGCGGCTACGACACTCTTGCTTACCAGCGTGATTAGAGTTTCCTTCCTACACCTCGGGCCCTACGGTCTTAACAAATGGAAGGGTCAGAACGCATGAACCCCTTTTCACACATAAAAAGGGAGGAAAAACACATTCATTCTCACCAAAACAAAATGACATGTTTGTTCAAACGATACATAAGGGTCAGCACTTGTTCGCAGCTTACAAGAATGATCGATCTATTTCACTAACTAGCCCCTTCGGGGGAGAACTAATCTTTTGATCTTGTCCGCCAGGTCCTACGAAAGGGGGGAAGCCATGGCTCATCGTCTCTAGGTCGATGCTATCCCCATAATGAGAATGAGCAATCACAAAGGATTGGTTGACCCCAGCGTGAAGTGCATCCCTCTCGACCTAGTGGACTTCATAGCCAGGCGTGAAGCCATGGCTCATCATCTCTAGGTCGATGCTATCCCCATAATGAGAATGAGCAATCACAAAGGATTGGTTGACCCCAGTGTGAAGTGCATCCCTCTCGACCTAGCGGAATCGAGCTGTGATCTCAACAACACGGGCCATGAGCGAGCTGGTCCCCTCTGACCGCACCACCCCAAGATCGGTGCAGACCACTCCGAGGGTGGCATTTAGGATACTGAGCTCATCTCTCTCTGCCTGAAGATTCCTCCTCGCCTCGGTGAGGTCCACTGCTTGCCCGGCAGAAACATTCTCGGCCTCCAGCTTCTGGACCATTGCATTTTCGAGCTAGGTCTTGAGGGAGCCGACCTTTTGCTGCGCATCGTCGTGCTATTAGCAAGCCTGGTCACACTCTCGGATGGCTTGGTAGCGCTCCTCACGAGCCGCGCCATGCTCTGAGCGAAGCCTCTCCACGGTCTAGAGCAGCTCATCCCACTCCTTGAGTAGCCGAGCGACCACCGTGGCATCAAGGCTCGCCTTCTTCTATAGGGCCATGAGCTTCTCCTCGGCCCCTAGCTTTAGCTCCCTTTCCTTCTCAACCTCGGCCAAAAGGTCGAGGATCCACTGGTGGGTCTCGGTGTCCTTCTAGAGCAGATCATCCTGTGTGGTAGAACCACCTAATCTAATGCCTCCTAGGAGTACTTGTCTTCCATTAGACACTAAGTACTCAAGGGAGGACACTAATTTATGTGGTTCCGTCGAGCACACCCCACGGGAGAACCCAAAAATCCACATTTTTCCATCAGGAACACAAATGAGAGAATAAAGCTTATATCATTTTAGCCATTTCTTACATCACTTTTCATGTAACATCATAGTATAATATTTATTATTTATAATAGCGGAATATGATCAAGTTATCAGAGTTATGAACAATTTAATTTAACAGCGGAATATAAACATGTGATCAGAGTTACAGCACAAATAAAGATCTATTCATGACATGATGAAACATTGATATATAAACTATGACAACAGATTATAAACCTTCCATTTATAAAAACATTTAGTGAGAGTTATAAATAAAACTATGATCCCAGCGTAAAGGAATCCTCTCTGAGCCCACCAGGAGGGATCCCCACACAAGAGTCAGCTCTAGCACTTGTCACCTGCAACAGGGGACAATAAAACCCTGAGTGCTCAATTGTACTCAGCAAGACATACCCGACAGGAGGAAAGAAAAGACTCCAAGGTTATGCAAGGCTATCTGGCTTGTGGGTTTATTACATCTGCAGGAAGCATTACTAAGCGTACGTCCTTATATTCAATTTTATTAGCAGTCATCATTAGTTCATTAACTAACCCTTAAGCACATGTGCTACTTTCAAGCAGGTGGTAAGCAATCAGAATCATTTTACCATCTTTCATCTTCCAGTTCTTACTACGCTGCTGACTATAGACAAGTTGTACCAGATCACCGGCGATTCGTGAATCAATGTGCCAAGCTGGGTATCCTGAAACACACGCGTCGCTTGTACCCCAGGCACAAGCAGGATCAACCCACCACTCTCCTATCACGAGGTCCAAGTCCCTGTCTAAACTTGGACTCCAAGCCCCGCTCCTAAGTCCCGGACTCAGTGTGGTGCTTAGACCTTCACCATCCCTACCTCCAATTAGTCGGTCTAAAAAGAGCCAGAACCCATGACAAGAGAGCAATGAGTCTTCCTGCACCCATACACAAGTATGTGTTCATGATAATAAGTCTGTGACCTACCTAGAACCTAATGCAATGGCCGGTCCTTAACCGACACAGGTAGAACAATACAATCCGAGCCTCGCTCGAATGCCAAACCAAGTCCAGATCCAAAGTACCATTCCGCCCAGTCTCCAATTATCATTCATATATATTCTAGGTGATAATAATATAGTAACAACAATAATGTATTTCCTATCTCTCGCTAGTGACAGGCAATCACTCGACTTCTACCGGAGTCTCGTAGCATAGCAATCTACACGATCCTGACATACTAGTAAGACTCATAGGATAAAGATATATATATATATGCAAGTGGGTTTCATTCAACTCCTTAAAACTTAATGCACAAACATAATATAAAGTGTAGAAAAGTAGGGGTTATGCAAAAGGCTTGCTTGGGTAAGATTTAATCATAAGTTAGCTTTCCATCATGGCGACACGATCTCCAAAAGTACCATTTCTCTAGCAACTCCCGATGACTCCGTGATCCATCGACGTCCCTATTATGGTATGCAATGCAATGTAGAGATGATGCAACAGATAATTAACAAGGCAACAACAACTCTTAAAACAGAGTACATACTACGAACTAACAAGCTAGCTCTAATGACTAACATACTAATCTATGTATCAACATCGTCGAGAAAGGCGTCATTTTCCAACAAGTATTTTAGTTATACAATTCCAAGGTGTTTCTTTATTTCATTCTATCGATTTAATTTTTATTTGAAATAGGGCATCATTATCTATCTAGCAAACTAATTACTCTAGAGCTACAAAAATTACAGTCAGCAGCTAATAATATTAGTAATTTACTGTAAAATTTTCAGAGTCAACGCTATCACCATTTTTCTCACAAAAATTCCCACAAGTTCATATTTTAACAATATTAAACATTTTAAAATAATTAGAGCAACTCTAGAAACATTTTAAAACTAGTTGAACCAAATACGCTAATAGATAGATCATGATTTTAGGAGACTAACAAAATTATTTTCACTATTTTTTGACATCTACACAATTTTATTTTGAATTTACAAATTTACCTTATAAGTTAAATTAGAAATTACTCTAGAAATCGAAAAGGGCCGGCGGCAATGACCTCGGCCCAACGGCCCAGCATAGCCCACACGGGGGTGTGAACCTGTGCAACAGGCCGGCCTAGCCACGGCCCAAAACGAGGAGCCCACGTGCGCACTTGCATTTTTTTGCAAAAGAGCCCTCAGGCTAGCAGGTTATTACGTAGCACCCGCGAACACTATTTCAATTGAGCAGCGATTCTCGTTTAGAACCCTAAAGTTCCTCATCTTCGCAAAGACCCAGTCCCGCACAGCGGGTGCAAGGCGCGACGCGCGAACGACAAACGGCGCTGCCTCTGTGGCTTATCCCGGCCAGGGAGGGCCCGCCAGCGGCCGCGCAAGGACTAGCAGCATATCCCACCTACGGCACACGCATAGGGGCAGAGACACGAGGCATGACATGTCGTGACATGGTTAGCCACGATGGCGGCCATGGCCATCCAGTTCAAGGGGGGTGGCGCGGACGTTCCGGTGGACCTACGTGGTCTTGGAAAGGTAGAGGTGGCGAGATAGAATTGGGGCTCACTGCGGCTCCCGCTGCAGAGACGGTTGGAGAGTAGGACAGTCGAGTTAGCCCAGCCACGTGCGAGCGGCCAAGGTAGTGGCGCTCCAAGGTGGACATGGCCGCGTCACCACATCGTCGGCGAGAACCCTAGTCGAAGGAGGGTGAGCACCCGATAGAGGGGATCAAATCACAACTACGGGTGCCATCAAATCAAACCATTACCGACGGTTAGGGCCTTACCCCCAATCGCGCTCTGCTCCAGCGGCGAGCTGACCGGTGGCGATGGAACTCAGAAACTAGCCATCACTAACACGAAGAATTTGACCCAAGATGGCCCATGCCTCGTGAATTTGAATGGCGCACACAGACAACAGCACGAGAGCATGGTAGGGCATAGCGGGTAGTAGTGCGCAACACAGGGAGTGATTTGACATGCTGTGGAATGATAGCGACAAGGCGGCTGCGCTACGGGCAACAGAGACGGGCGGCTACTAGACGGATAGGTAGTTCACACGGTGGGGAAGGAACCACATCAGCTAGACGGCGGCCGTCATGACAATGGCATGGCCTTGCGCTCGAACACATCGGTGGCGACCCCAACCCGACCTCGTGGAAATGAGCGTTGCCTACCCCGGCTCGAGGAGCGGTTGGTACCAGCGGGGCTGGCCAACGGGCAGCGGCCATAGCCAGGAGCAGCCGAGCAGCCACGGCACAAGACATTGCGTGGTGACCACGGCCACGGAAACCCAATGGCCGAGATGGCAATGCACACAATTTTTAAAGCGATGCCAAGGCTGCCAAACAATGTGGTTAAGGTTCGACCAACCTCACTAACCCAATTTCCACCCCACCAGCTAGCTAGGGAAGTGCTTGGCGCGACCAAAGAGTGACTAGGGAAAAAGATACGAGAAGGCCAAGATGTGTTCATCGCGCAGCGCGTCGGTTCACGAATAGAGCATCAAACGTGGTTCTTCGTGTGTTCTAAGGAGTTTGGGGCAATTTTTGGAGCAACAACGCAATGCCAAACCACCCCACGAACTATACCATGCTATGGTACCCGCAAAGGTGCAATTAATAGTGCCAAAACATGATGTTAGTGTTTAAGAATTTTAATCAGAATTTAAATTCCAATTTAGCATTGTCACACTATTTTCAAACTTGAAAATTGGCCTTGAGTTGAATTTGGTTGAATTTTTAAACGGTCAAAATTTTATAAACTTCACCAACAACCATTTCACGACATAGCACACACTTTATATCAAACAATAGAACCAAAACATTAGGGCGTTATTTAACTATTTTGCATTTATAAATCGCCAAAAAGTGTACTTTCAACATAACTTCAAATTTTTGCCGATTCAACTAAAAGAACTAATTTTAATTTCCAATTTGATTTTTGAGCTGGCAAAAACCCTAGTCAATAACATTTGTTTTCTAAAACCCAAGTTGCGTTTTCATCTACTCGACTTGTACTTCAATTTTTATGAAAACCCCAAACACACATTCTATATTATTATTGTTTTATAAAAATAACTTTTTAAGTCAAACTATTAACTTTTCCATATAACTAGGGATTAGGTTTTTTCATTATCACATTTGATTAAACTAACTCACTATACTTATAGATCTATTTCTCATGCCATAATCTCAGTGCTTAGTGAGCTCGTAATACCTGAGCTGTTACATCCTGCTCCTTCCTGACCTTGGCGGCCTCCTCGTCGTCCCTCCGTGATCTCGCTAACAGGGCCTCGAACGCCCTCTCAGCCTTGTCAGCATGCCGACGGGCCTCGGGCACTTGAGACCGAAGACTGTCTGCCTCCTCGGCGAGGGGAGTCAGCTCGGCCACTCTCTGCTGGGCGGCAACAAGCTGAGCAGTCACCTCCATGCACAACCATGGCTCCTCGACTAGGAGGTCCTAGGTTTCCTTTTGCTTATGAAGGAATCGAAACTTCCCCCGGCTGCGAGCGATAAGGGACTAAAAGGAGATGAAAGAAAAGGGTGAGAAGCAGGGTCAAGTGAGTACCCGGTCGGAGGGAACAATAACGTCACGCAAGGGCTTCGAGCATGAACGCGACCCCCACGTCGAGGCTCTCCCACTCCATACTCTCTGCGGCGTCATCGAGAGTGAAGAGCATCGATGTTGGATCCTCCAGACTCACCCATGGGAGTAGGGGCTCACCCCATGTAGGCGAGTCACTATCCACTAGCATCAGGGCTAGGGATGGCTCCCCACCGGCTCCGATCACCGCCGACCCTTCATGCGGTGATGTCCCCACCGGGACATTCCCTCTGGCGATAGAAAGGGTCAGTGGTAGGGACGCTAACTCCTCTCCAAGCACCACAACCTTCGGGGACCCCTCGACCGCGTCCCCCTCCGTCCAGCCCATGCAACACACCAGCACCTAGGCCGCCGATGACGTGGGTCGCTCTGGTTCCTCAGGTGCCGCCATGATAGCGCCCGGCTGTGACCCGCCTGTCACAGTCGCCGCCACCTCCACCTGCATCAACGGGGTCCTGACCGGCTGTGTCACGCCTGCCATGGTCAACACTGCAAGCGCGATCGGTAGCCCCGTCCACCCCATCCTCAGTAGCGGTATCGCCGCCATCGCCAACTGCTGTGTGACCCCCGAAGGCGTCCCTTGAGCCCCGTTTCTACCTGTCCCACCGAGGGCACGGGTGCCACCATGGGTAGCGCCCGATCGGCCAGTGACGCAGTCACACTAGCGCCGCTACCGCCCAAAATGGGCACGACTCCAATCGATGGCTGCCGCCTTGCATGAAGGGCGATGCACTTCTTTGGCGCCAGCGCCAAAGGATTACGCTGCCTCCCGACGATGTAAGAGATGAAAAGCGTAAGTCACGATGAAATCTGACCAAAACAGGGAAAATAGAGGAGCTGATGTCTCACCTCGGCGCCATCGGGCGGTAGATACGTTTAGCAGGCAAACCCCTGACCTCTGCTCCGCCTCATCGGGGCAAGGCCGTTTCGAGCCCACACCCTGCTCCTGGGTAGAGGGGCTCACTTCCCTTGGATCTTGGGGCAAGATGGTGGAGCCTCCCACCTACACCAACATCTCAGGCATGGCAGCAGAGCCACCCGCCCCCATTGACTCCTAAGGGAGGCCGATGGTATGTCCCACCTCCGCCGGCTCCCCGGACATACCTTCACCTCCATGAACCGATACCTGTCAGCGCATCCTTGTTCTCCAGGATGTCCCACTCGACATCGTTAGCTACCTTGTTGTCGCCATCGTCATCATTGTCGTCGCTGTCGGTGTCCTCCCCCCCGTTCCCGTACCTACAGCTTCCGCTGCCTCTTCTTCCTCTTGTTCTCCTTCACCTTCCTCGACCGCTCGCCCTCGGTGTGATTCGCCACCTTCACGAATGATTCCCTCAGCAATGGCGCTAGGTGATCTATGAAGATAAGGTCCCTCGGCTGGTCCCATCTCTCTCAAAATTAGTATCAAGAGGTCAGGAAATAAATTGAAGAGGAGGTATGAGTAGGAGAAACTTACAAAGATGACATGGCCTGGTTCTAGCCACAACGGAGGATGTCCCAGCACTTGGTAGACAAAGTCAAGGGGGGAACCCGTGTCGTCCCGCGATGGCTCCATCGCCTCCTTAATGCGTTGCGCGACCTCGGAGTGGGGGCGCTCCCTCGGCAAGCGTCGTTCTGTCGAATGACGCCTCGGACGCCATCGCGTACAGCGGGAGCGCGCACATCATCAACGGCGCCACCCTCCTTGCGTGGTAGGCTCTGATGACGCCTGACCCCTTCAAGCCACTCTCCTTTAGGATGTGGATGGTGGCGATGTGCTCCTAGATCTTCTTCTTGTCCTTCTCCGGAACGTCCCACTTCCACCATGACTCCGGGGCCTCTTTGATCAGGCGTCCGGTAAACTTCGGTAGAGGGGTGGTGGCGTTGTTCTTGAGGTAGAACCACTGCGAATGCCACCCCTTGTTGTTTCGAAGTTGGATGCCAGCGCACCCCATCGGCATGTGCAGCTCCTGCCTGCCGCTCTTCTCCCTCTTCTTCTAGAAGGAGATGGCGAAGAAGTACCTCCACAGATCGAAGGGGGGTTGATCCCTAGGAATCCCTCGCACAGGGCGACGAATGCCACCATGTGCTAGATCCCATTGGGGTTGAGATGTTGCAGCTCGATTTTGTAGTAGTGCAGCAACCCCTGGAGAAATCTATGGGCAGGGGTCGTGAAACCACACCCGTGGAAGTGGGCAAACAACACTATGTAGCCATCGGGTGGCGATGGCAGATCCTCCTCACAGACGAGGCCCTCCATACACTAGAAGGTGATGTCAGAATGGCACCATGGATCCATTGGAGGTGGGGGCAGTTGGATACGGGCTCGACGACGGCATGAATGCGGAGACGGGTAACCCTATGCGATTAGTGGCAGCGGTCGTGGCTGCGGAGGCAATGATGCAAGGTATGGAACCCTGGGGGCGAACCCTTTGGTTTTATAGGGGCGACGGATGCGAGGAAACCAACCATCCACCTAGATCTCTGCGCCTGCCATGATCTACCACAATGTCCCGCCGCGGGACGTGCGCACGCAATCTCTGTTCGTTTCGTCAAAAAACTCGCCAGACGTTTCGCCTCTCTGGACGGGCCATGACCCGTCATGAGTAAGAGGAATACATATCTAAAACCATCTCTATGGTGCATATGGGCCCAGGAGTTCGTAGGTCGGCCCATCGACGGGTTAGACAACTGCTCTAGGCACCTTTAGGGTGAGAGGTGGAAAGAGATGGGCCCCGCTAGCGGCCAGTACCCACGCGCACGAGCACCGTGGGCATCCTAGCCCATGATCGAGTCTCGTCCTGTTACGATCCATGGTTCTTCTTCTAAGAAAGGTGCTTAGCCCTCGGGACCGATCGAATGGACCCAAGAGCTATATGGATTGACCACTAAGAATCTAGGGCCAGTCACCAAGCTGACCCTAGCCGGATCCCCATGAATGGGATGTCGGGGGCCCCACTTAGACTAGCCCATTAAATAGCTCATCGGATGCCATGATTCGTCCTTAGAGGAAAATCATGGCACGGCTCGGCCCCTCCATTTTTATGAAAAAAACGCTTGAGGGAAGACAATCGCAAAGATGAACCGATCCTCGACCAGGCCCCTGCTACAGGAGGGGCTCGAGGAAAGGGAATCACCGTCCCCAGGTCACACTATGGGCGACAAAAGAAGGTCGAGGCCTTTGGAGTCCTCCCATTGAGAAAAACCTACGAAGGAGTATTCTACTCCTCTGCAGGTTCGAGGGCTACTGTCGGGGACCAATATAAGGGTATCTAAAGAGGAGGAGGTAATAACCATATTCATCTGAGCAGTCAAGAGCGTGACTACAGCTCCAACCGACCCCCAGGTACGCAAGCTCTGCCTAGCCCGACCTCTAAGGGCGGGCTCTGACTCGACCCAAAATCTGAGGGCTGGCTCCGCCTCGTCCGACCTCCGAGGGCAGGCTCCACCTTGCTCGACATCGAGGCCATAGGATCCTCCTCACCCGACCTCTGAGGGCTGGCTTCGCCTCACCAGACCTCTTAGGACTGGCTTCGCCTCGCCCGACCTCTGAGGGCGGGCTCCTTCGCCCGACCCTCGGGTCTGCGCTCCACCTCGCTCGGCCTCTGGGGGAGGACTCTGCCTCGTCCGACCCCAAGCCTATGGGCTCTACCTTGCCTGGTCCTTGGGTCTGCGCTCTGCCTTGCCCGACCCTCGGGTCTGTGCTTCACCTCATCTAGCCTCTAGGAAAGGACTCTACCTCACCTGACCCTAAGGTCATGGGCTCCGCCTCGCCTGACGGAGTCCCATACCGTCGCCAACCACTCTAGGTCCAAGCGTATGGGCCTGAGTCAAAGCTCTGACACCAGGGAGGTGACTGGCACACCCCGATATAACATGTGGCCGTGACAGGTCATACCTGGGGATTCACATCAGGAATAGCGTCGGGCGTACCGGTACTGTTCTGCCTAACCCTCGTACAGGCACTAATAGGTGCGTTAGTTCACCACGACGTCCGCCAGGATGGAGTGGAATGCCATTACCGGGAGACAACACCTGCGCATGGCGCCATTAACAGACAGGGCCATGACGTGGAGTTGTCCTTGTTGACATCTACAAGGTCAACGGGACCCACGTGAAGGAAAAGGACCCAGCGATCCTGGAGGACCTCTTCTCCTTCTCGTTATCCCCTTTTCCCTAAGCTATAACCCCTGCTTTTCCTTGGCCTATAAAAGGGAAAGCAGGGCGTCCTATTAGGGGCATCGAACCAACGATCGGAACTCATCGCAACACACCACAGGAGACTTGAATCCGATCAACTCATCGAACCCCGAACATAAAACTGAGCAGGGACCAAGCTCTCGGCACCCGTTCACCCAATCCATCAGAAACTTGGGACCCGCCTCTCTCTCGACCGTTTGTAACCCCAACTATGAATTTTCAGTGCTGGTAACACGAGCAACAGCAACGAACTGGACGTAGGGATATTCTGTCCGAACCAGTATAAACCTCGTGTCCTCTTAGCACACCATCCGAGCCAGACGCGCAATATTAGAAATTTACTTGTTGATGGCAACTCGAAACACCGACACCTCCACAAAGAAGTTAATGAATTCAGGCACTTTAAAATCCTTGGGGTACACGTGTATATTATCAAAGTATTTGGGATACAACTTGGTATATGATCTAATCCCAATTTTATGCTCAATTCCCACCTCTTTTGCTATTTTAACCTATTGGTCTTGCCAACCACTCAAAAGATTCTATTTGACCGTGGCGTGTCCCAAACAGTTGATAGAATTGGTTGTGAGGGTGGTGCGCAAAAGATGAGAGATTTGGGCCAATCTATCCAAACACTGAATTCGGCTTGGTTGGTTGCATGGGTTGTTCACTGTATATACATAACACTACGAGAAGACACATTATATTTAATTTTCGATTTAAGTCAGTGACTTGACTCAGGTATTCGCATTTTCTTGGATTTTATTTTAAAAATAGTGCTATTTGTTTAAGCGGTGGCAAAATGCCTATCAATAAAAAAACTTGACCTGCGGGGGTAAGATAGCCCCGGGCATTGTGCTTAAGAAGAAGACCTTCTCACGCAGGTCGAGAAAACCCGTGAACCTCTACCCCACCCATACACAACGGCACCGCAGCTCCTAGAAGACTGGGCTGGCCTTAGACCTATGCTTTGGCGTGGGGTAGAAGAGGGGATTTTTTTCAACGCGCAGATATAAGTTGCACCTCCTCGGACCAACAAATCCGCTCCAAGGAGGTTCGTACTCTGGCCGGCAGAGTGCAAAGCGCACAGCTAAACCAAGTGGTCTAGCGTTCACTTCGCATGCCTATCAATAAAGAGACGTCTCTAATGACTTTGTGAATTTCGGGATTTTATCGCCCCATCGTGTTATATAATTTTCATATATATATATATATATATATATATATATATATATATATATATATGCTCTCATTAGAGAGAAATGGTTGCGTTGTTACACTTGTTTAGCGTGTGATGATCATTTGATAATATTTTTTTTCTTGAAATTAGTAGCATCTTTTGTATACGCCAATGGTGTGTTGTAGACAAATATTATGAATGAAGTGATTCATATCAAAGAACCGCCTTAGACTATAACTTTGATGTTCATAGGGTTCGCAGATTGAAATACAAGTTGCTTCTCGTTTCGGCAATATAATATATTCTTGATTCCAATCCCTTAGCTTGTATTAATAGTACGGTCCTGTATTTTTTTTTTTTTTTTTTTTGCAGAGGGAAAACCTGCGGTACACCATTGGTTCCACTTCTCACGTAAGGCTGTCACATTTTGTCCTTTCAACTCACTCCAGGCCAGCTTCGAACCAAAGTGACAGAAAATTCCTTCCTTCGTAGGGTATATGTCTCGCATTTAGAATTTGTAGCTTATCGCGCAAGAATGCTCCCTTAATTCATGTCCTATATTGACATTGTTTTCTTGATATATTGTCGTGGAAATTACTAAAAAGATCAGGCCTTGAAGTCCCTTTAAGCTCCTGCTGCTATTACTAAAAAAAGGATATGGGTGAAGAACAACAGTTTTGTTTGTAGTAACTAAACTACACTATAATCAATTATGTAACTTCAGATAAAAATTCAGTTAGAACCTTATTTCAGTAGAATAAGAAAATTATAATGCCCATAAAAATGTTTGGTGAAATAAACGATTAGTTTTGTGTAGAAAATTGATTTAGTTTAAATGGGTGGCCAGGCTGAGTTACAACACACATGAGCTAGGGCTCGGCTGGCCAGGCCACGACATGGGTGTTATGGTGTTAGTGAAGATTTTATAGCTTGAAAATATAATTAGCGCCATGTTGGAGGAGGGTCAAGTGTACCTCCGTTAGGCCCCGCGTCTAGGACTCTTGCCGTGGGTCTTAAGTTTTCCAAGGCTGATTGGTAAAAGCGAGAAAAGAGGATTTTGAGCGAGGAACGATGGATCGGACGAGGAGACAAACCAAATAAGTTATTGTACTTTAGTTATTGTACTTTAATATGCGATATAAACTAGTAAACATGCTTATGTGTTCCAATAGAGGTTATAGCCTCTTGCGAAGTCGCATATGACAATTTGAGGCTTGGAGATTTGTTCAACAATCGTGCCATCTTTTATAAATACGTCTTGAAATCATACTCCGTAATGTTGCTTGATGTATATTATTCTGACTCGTATGAGCATAGGTGGTTAGTCCAAATTATATGAGACAATAATGAGAGGACTTTTAATGAGGATATTGTGGGTAGTAAAAGAAAAGGAAATAGACAAAACAGTTGAAAGAAGGCAATATTAATAAGTATATATATATAAAGATGGATAATATGTGCATAGTACAACAATTATGAAGCTGGGAATAATCCCAGTTCCGTAAACACAAGTCAGCATCAACAAGAGGTGATCTGTTAGAGAATATAGAAGTGCCTTAGTTGTCACGGCAGCTATTTTTTTCGGACAATTGGGGTAACTATGCACTAACAAAATACAAGCTAACAAAGCTGAGGGTAACTTTTTTATGTGGCTTATTGTCAATAAGACACATGAAGCAGCTGTACTATGAAGAAGAGGCGATCTGTTATACTAGAATATAAGTGCCTTAGTTGTCACGGCAGCTAGTTTTTCGGACAAATGGGGGTAACATTCGAACTAGTATGCGCTAACAAAAAATACAAAGTGGCTTATATATTGTCAATAAGACACATAAAAAGTTACAATTGATTGGGAAACGCTACTTGAAGCTTTAAACAGATGAGACACACACCGGTGAGGACGTACATTCACAACTGTGTGGCCATCATCACACCCTGAGATGGCCTAGGATCTGTATTAATAACGCAATCGTCTTTAGATGCTGTCCCAAACAACATTGTCCAATATAAATACGTTGTGCCATCGACCTTGACAGGGAGAAACAACCACACCACAAGTCCACAACCAGCAGTAAACAAGCTAATAAGGCATAATGGAGCATGCGTCAGCTGCCGGCATGACAACCGTGGTTGTGCCTGAAGAACTCCGGCTGCCAGAAGCAGGGCTGAATGGCATCATACTGCGGTGGGCGTTCATCGACAAGGCGATCGGCGGTTTCGGGGCCCTGGCGCTCGCTTGGGCCACCATCGTTCTGCTTGGTGGATTCTCCACCCTGATAAAGCAGAAGGATTTTTGGTTCGTCACAATCATCTCCTTCCTCGAAGCCACGAGGTTAGGGATATGCAAAATTAGTTAACCTTGTATCATCACAGTTATATATTTTTATTAAGTTAACTTGGTCCATATATAAACCTGTGCTGTGCACAAGCATACAATAATTTTAGAAAATGACTTAGTGTTCATAATTTGTGTGGAAAGACCATTAGCTATGTGAAAACATTTAATATTGGGACATGGAAAAGCATATAGAAAACATTACTCATGAAAGTATTAGAAATCTAAACAGGACTACATTTTGGCTTTTCATAGATGGCCATAAATGCTTTCCACCCCTGAGAGATGGTCAGAGTTAATCGTACGTATAGTTATCAAAGGCGCGGTCCTCATGTTTGCCGGTGGAAATAATGTTTTCTAAGACCGACATCTGCCTTTGAAAATCAATTTATTTTTTTAAAGATCCCATTGCAGCTCCTGCTTAGAATCCAGCTTCTGCTTCTGCCACAACCATCGCTGCTCCTCGACGCCCCCAAACATAGGCCGGATCTAGTGCCACCCTTGGCCCGGATTGAGGCTAGGTGGTCCTCCTCTATGCCTTTATTATGGACACACCATCATCATCCCGGTCCATATCATCCACTCTGCTATTAAAATAAATATTTATACTAATGTATATATGTTTACTTGGCCTACAGGATAGAAAATACCATTATTCTTATTTGTAACATATAACAGTTATAGAATTGTACATTTTAGAAATTTATATACCATACTTTATGTATATTGGATATTTTTCATGATAACTTACAATACTATTAACATGTATGATCGAGATATATTTATGTTCTTTTTATGATGGGTGTGGTGGATAATTTAGATACGAATAAAAATGTGTTACATTTATAATAAATGTTATCTTATATTTTCTTTCATACCGGCATATATTGGTAAATTTGAATGCAAATGTAAGGGTTACTTCACATTATCTATCATAAGGGTAAATGTGGGTAATTATAAAAAATATTGGTGAGTTGTTTTAAATTATCTTTCATAATGATAGTGTTGGGTAATTTATATACAAAGTTAGGATAGTTTTGAGTTATCATTAATAATGGTAGATGTGGGTAATTTAAATTCAAAATTAGGTATTATTTTGAATTATCATGGATAATGATAGATGTGGGTAATTTATATACAAAACAAAGGATTTTTTTTTTATCTTTCATAGTAACAGAGGTAGTTATTTAAGATATAAAATTAGGGGATTATTTTGAATTATATTTGATAGAAGTAGGTAATTTATATATAAATTTAGGGGTTATTTTGAATTATCATTGATAATGGCAGATGTGGGTAATTTAAATTCAAAATTAAGTGGTTACTTTATATATTTTTCATATGGTATATAGGGGTGGGCAGTTTTTTATGAAACAGAATAAAACCAGTGGCTATTATAGATGATGATTATAGATTCTACCAAATTAAAGCTGAAATGTTTCTGATTCTATTTTGAGAATTTATTTTTTTAACACCTATGATGAAAATTAGTAAGAAAGCCTCTACTTTGTAATAGCAAGATAAGATATATACTTTCTGATGAGCTAGTGGCATGGGCCACTTGGACCGGACTATTGGGCAGATGTCCAAACAGTTTGTCCCTCTCAATTACTCATCAGCAAATAAAGGAAGTACATCACATAATATGAGGTGGTTTTTTTATATAGTAGAGGCACAAAGGAAAATGGCGTGGCTTTTTATTTTTCTTGTTTTAATAAATACAACTACAGTCATTGTGTTTATCCTGCTATAATTTCTAATCTAAATCTAAAAAGACAGTAAGTCATCGTCTATCCGGTGATACCAAATCTTGATCCCTACTATGTGTCCATATTCGATAGAAATCATTCTTCACTCGGAACTCACGCGTCCACATCCTATCTGGTTTCGATATGAAGATCAGATCCATGTGACCGCGTCCGATACAATGTCCTCGGAGGTCAAAGCTCACACGTTCGATTACCGAGGGATAAAAAATTACATAGCCCGATGCAACGTAAAAACATATATCTAGTAATGAAATAAAGTCCCATATACAAAACTGACATGGTTGCATACCAAACTCTTTCCAAATGCAAATGGCAGGCTCTTTACCAGTGCTGTGGATCCAGAGGATCAGTTCATCATCAACGCACCGGAAGTTGTGGCAGCAAAGACCGAGGAAATTGAGGCCAAGGAGCAAGGTAGCTGGCAAAGGCATCATCGAACCAACCGGCCGGGGCAAGGACCGAACCAAACTGCTGCTCCCCCACCACCAAGACGAGGAGGCCTGCTGGGATGGTCGTCGTCCCTAACCTCCGGGCGGCGGCGCTTCTGCACCTGCCGCCTCTTCTTCGCCAAGACCCTCACGACGGGGTTCACGTTCGCGCTGTTCGCCGCGGGCATCACCTCCGTCGTCCTGGCCGTGCTGCGTCTGAGCCGGCAGGACTATGTGGACCCGGCGGACCAGAGCAGCAGCGACCACAAGAGCATCAAGGGGTCCCTGAACCTCTTCTACGGCCTGGTGCTGGCGCAGGGCGTCTCCTCCTTCCTCGCCGACACCATGCTCCCCATCGACGTCCGGCGGGTCAAGAAGCTCCGCATGACGTACCAGCTTGGCCAGTCAGGGAAGCTCATCATCAAGCGCTACATGCTCGACACCTACATGAAATGTTCCGGTGGAAGAGTGCGTGAAGCAATGGACATGGACCTGGTCAGCTTCGCCATGGAGATGGCGAGGTCCACCTCGGTGGCCGACCGGCTCGTCGGCGTCCGGGTTCTTGATCGCGTCCTCAGCGTGGAGAAGTACAGTGGGCTGGCGCTGATGAGGCTCCGAGCTTCCATTGACACTGTGGGAAGCGTGGTCAGTATGCTTGGACTGAAGAACAAGACCACGGAGGAAGAGAACACCAGAGGGCACGCGGCGAACGTGGTGCTGGAGCTCTCTCCAGACCTCCAAGTGGAGAGCTTCCCAGCAGTGCTGCAGATGGTGTCTTCACTGCTTACTGCGAAGACAACGGCAGCGTCGACAACGAGCAATGTCAGCGTCGAGCTTACATGGCTCGGTGTGAAAATCCTCAGAAAGATCATGGACAATCCGGACAACTGTAAGGAAGTAGTGAAGGATGCCGATGACCAGGTGATATCAAGCATTGTGGACCTTACAGCTGTTAGTGATGACAACAGCAGCTCAATCTCGTGGTCTCCAGTAACAGAGGAGATCATCGTGGAGGCAGTTCAAGTCCTGCACAGGCTGGTCCGAACTACCGGCGATGCCGGTAAGGTGCTTAGGTGCAAAATCTCTGAGAACCTCCATGTTCTCAGGAACATTAGAAAGATCCTGGAACATCCAAGGAGCCATACTGAGCTACTCACTGAAGCAATTGGAGTTCTTGCCTGCTTAGCTTTGGATGAGACAGGAAAGGAAGAGATTGGGGGTTCAGCTCGGATCATTAGGAAGCTTGTTCCATCCCTTGTTGTTGAAACTCCATCCCCATCCAACAGAGTCAAGCTAGCTAAGTCTGCTGTTGAAGCATTACTTGTTCTTGCCGTGGACAGCCAAAGGAATGCCTTGAGGATCCTTGAAGAACTGAAGATTGAAGACATGCAGCAACTTGTTGATATGCTTTCTTCTGACTCCACAGAGCTCAGAACTATGGCTGCAAAACTCTTGGCGGTTCTACGTGTCAATTCTATAACAGAACATGTTCATTATAACAGGACAGTCGACAACGCACTACCTCTGGTAAATTCATATACGCACCTTTGTTTATGTTTTTTGGGTGTAGTATTTGTTATTGCAGATTACTTTGCTTGTTTCCTTTCAACCAAATTCCACGAAAGCATATATATATATATATATATATATATATATCCACTGCTATGTTCTATGTTTTAATCTTTTGTCCTTGAATTGATTTCTTATTATGGAATGTATATACTGTTTGAAATATTTAAGACCATCACACATATAGTAGTACTCTTACAGTTTCTCATCACACATACAGCTGCTGAAAGCAATCAAGCTAGAGGTGGAGAAACTATATGCCCTGGTACCTGTTGCTGGAGAACTTCATGCCCATGATGCTGTATGAAATCTAGCCTTCTCATCACACTGCACCTCTCTGCAAATACATTTATTTAGATTATGTATCAGTTGCTCACGTTGATTCAGAGTGAACTTCCTTGGGCCCGATGGGCTCCCTCCAACCCTAGGAGCCCCTGGCTCCCTCCCCACCACCGCCTCTGCCGCCGCGGCACCGGCACCCGGCGCCTCCTCCTCCTCCCCTCCCCTCCCCTCACCTCCCTGCATCTGTGCCCCCCTCCTCCCCTCGCCCTCGCGCAGGACCGATCGAGAGCGCCTCTCGGCCGTCGTCGCTACCCGAGTCGGGCCTCTCCTCCGGCGTTCCCTGGCCGCTAGGGGTGGGCGCCGCCACCACGGCATCTTCCTCCACCGGTGCGCCACCGCCGGGGCCAGCCACGGCTGCGTGTGGGAGTTAGATATGGCCCCTCCTAGCCGCCGCCGCTTGCGTTGGGCCAGTAGCCCCGGCCGCCGGGGCCAGACGCCGCGGCCACCTCCTCTGGTGCGCCACTGCCCCAGCCACCGCTGGGAACAGCCGTGACGGCAGCGAGGCTGTGCGTGGGGGCTGCTAGATCCGGCCCCTCCACACTGCCACTGTCACCGGGCGGCGACCCGCCGGCCGTGACGGGCCGGGGAGGTGTGGTCATCTCCGAGGACGCCGTCCCGTCAGCCACAGCCCGCCTCGCCACCGCCGGCCACCCATAGCTCCTCCCTTTCATCGGACGTGGCTCCTTTCTACCCAGTCTCGGGTGGGCGCACCAAGCGCCGCTGGTGGGCGAACGACAATGACGACGAGTCCAACAACGACCACCCCACAACCTACCTGGACACCACTCGTTGCCCGATGAAGGCGGGCACTGCACCCACCGCAAGCACCCAGGTTCGCCCCGTTGCGGTTATGGGCTGTGGTGGAGCCGACCTTGGCCGGAAGGGACCTGGTCAGAGGTGGAGGAAGCGCAGCCAGCCACGGCCACAGCTGTTGTGCGGCATGCCTGCTCGGCCAGCAGATGGCCACGTCCCCACCCGCTAACGCCTTAGCCGCCGTGGATGGGTCAACGCCCCCAACGCCGATGGGTGGCGCGAGATCCTCCCCGGCAGGGGACGGGACCTGCGGCCGCCTCGACTGAGCCTTGCTGCGGCCCAAAGCAGCTTATGCATGCCCGGAATATCCCCATATAGCTTCATGGCAGATGCTTTAACTGCCTCTCCTACTCGCACCGAGTAGCGACTTGTCGATTGCCTCGGTGTTGCCTGCGCTGTCATGGTTTCTGCCACCTCATTAGGGACTGCAAGTGGCCTCCTAGCATGCACCACACGACGCTCCACCAAGCTCGGATGGGGCCGCACAGGGTGTCGCGGGAGGCACCGACGGAGTTCGATGACGACGCTGGCGACACTAGAGTGAGCTGGCAAAGGACAGCAACGTGGGCGTGTCTATCAACCATGACGACAGCGCCGCTACCTCTGCTGCTGCACATTGCTTCCCCGAGCCTGATCTGCTGGTGTTGGAGCTGTGGGTGAGCATGAGGCCTCCCGCGTGGGTCGACCTAATGCTGGAGGAGTTCACCGCCTCGCTCGTCGTGTGCCGGCCTGCTGGACCGGGGTGCTCGCCTACTAAGACGGTCGCTTCTCAGGAAGATGAAGCATCATTGGTGGACAAGCATTAGCCGACGAAGGTTGTTCAGTGGACGACGGACTCGCCTCCGTTGTCGCCTGTGCAGGGGCAGCCACACGTCATGCCACCTTGGGAGGGACAGCTAGGCGTCGTGGTTGCAGAGGTGAGCCCAGGCTCCTGGGCCATCCCCCAGGCGCTGACACGGCCACCCCTCCCCGTCCAGTTGAAAGTGGGAGCTCCGCCACCAAGAGGCTCAAGCGCTTCACCAACAACATCCTGCGTAAGGTGCCTTCGCTGCTGCTCCCTCAGCCAGTTGTGGAGGCACAACCGAAGCAACCGAAGTTGCCGATCCACATCAGGAGGATCGTCGCCTAGGCACTTTCACACGTCCCGGCTTCTAAGCGAGGAGAGGTGCTGGTGATGAAGCGGATGGGGATGCTCGACAGATAGACGACCACGGTAGCCAAGAACGTCTACGACAGTATCTTCGTCGACCAGCTCAACCCCTCGCATGCTGAGGCAATGCGAGAGCTCTTCCCTGATCCAAAAGAAGAGCGGGGGAGGCGCCGCGCAAGCAAGTGTGTCTGACCGCCGATGCTGACTAGGTAGTAGATTAGCGAGTAATAGCACATGATCTCCTTCTATTACGGAGGGCAGAACTGATTGTATAACACTATCTCCCAGTGTGCCATGTCCGTGGCGCGTTGTTGTAGCTTTCACTATTTTCTCAACCTTAATACAAAAGATGCGCAAACCTTTTGCGTATTCGAGAAAAAAAATATTATGTTTCATTTTATATATAGCAGCACCTTAACTAATTGCATGGCTTGGAAAGGAACTCATCCAAATTATATGTATTCTTTGTACACAGAATTTGGAGGAATGGAGGACCAAGCAGGGTGCACTACTGGAGAGCTTTGTTGGCCTCAGCGTTCGGATCTGCACATTCATTCAGGCAAGCGAGTTCGGCGATGCGCTCCGGAATGCCAACCTCACAGTGGATTTGCTCATGCATGCGCTCAGCAGGATCCTTGATATGTACATGTCACCAGACACAGAGTACCCAGGTATAAGGCGGGTAACAGTTGAGCTAATCATTTGGATGCTACCGAGCAACAGACGCTGCATTGAGTTTTTCTTTCGGCACCAAGTGGACAAGGCAGTGAAAGAAGTCGCAGAAACAGAAGAAAGACTTGAAATGTTTAACATGTTCTGCTGCGGCGTTGGCGTCGCTAAGCACAGAGAGCCCATTTCTTCTCTCGTTGCTTCTGCAGCCTCTGCTCTGCCTCGCATTGCTAGAAGGCTCCCAGGCGAGGTGTCGGCAGAGAACACAATACCAATTGCTTAATTTGCAGGCATATGAATGATCCCTTGCTATGTACCGCGTGATTTGCTTAACTACATTTTATTGTTCATGACATTCTGTGTTACAACTTTTTGTGTGTTAAACTTTGTAATAAGTTTGGTCTGATTCCTCTAGGTGACGGGATGAAGCCGGAAATATATATATATATAAAATTTGGGTTATCTGAATTCGATCAATAACTGGCCGCCAACCATGCATTTTCACCACTAGAAATATGTGAACCATTTTTGTTTCCTGCATTTTATCCAACTTTTTAGTATTCCTGTTAACTCGATCATCAGGGCCGGGTAACATTTGGTACGGTATGATTCGTATCAAGGCTTTGAAAATGCTATATGTATTCAGTATGTCTTCGTTTTGTTAGCTTTTGTATTCATCATATATAGGTAACGACATATTAATTTCATATTTTATTTGAAGGCCCCAAAACTATTGGATCAGTGGATATGCAACTCAAGTATTTTGAGGGACTTGGAACCAGAAGTGTTCTGAGAATTTCTATGTAGAAATCGCAGCCATAACACATTTGTGATAGTCCTATGTAAAGATGGCAACGCCCCCGATACCCGACGGGTATTTGTTCCATTAGGAGACGGGGATGGGATCATATCTTTATCCGCAGGCATCTAAATGGGCAAGAATCCATCTCCGACGGGTATAGCGGGTACGGGAACGTTCTCTGTTTACCCGTCCCCGTTACCCGTTGGGGAACCCGACTATTTGAGCTGTCATGCGAGTATTAGGCACAAAGAAGCTCAACATAGGTATTTTGACCAAAATCTGAACAATCATATATATAGGTTGTGTATTCTAGGAACCCTAATTCAATTTTTCCTCACCATCTCCGCCAGCAGCACAAGCACGCCTGCCTCACGAGCGCTCGTGCCACAAGCTTCCTTAGTTTGGTCTCTCTGCCACCTTTGCTCGTCCTCCTCGCAACCTCGCTCCTTCTCCTCGACATCTTCGAGACTCCGACATTTATACCCGGGTGAAGAAGAAACGTCTCCGATTGTAAAGCTGCGACCCCAAGTGTCCTTGTTTATCGGGTATAAGTGAAAGAAGTCGCAGAAACAGAAGAAAGACTTGAAATGTTTAAGATGTTCCGCTGCGAAGTTGGCGTCGCTAAGCACAGAGAGCCCATTTCTTCTCTTGTTGCTTCTGCAGCCTCTGCTCTGCCTAGCATTGCTAGAAGGCTCCCAGGCGAGGTGTCGGCAGAGAACACAATACCAATTGCTTAATTTGCAGGCATATGAATGATCCCTCGCTATGTACCGCGTGATTTGCTTAACTACATTTTATTGTTCATGACATTCTATGTTACAACTTTTTGTGTGTTAAACTTTGTAATAAGTTTGGTCTGATTCCTCTAGGTGACGAGATGAAGCCGGAAGTTTAATTCCATTATCGAAAAAATATATATATGTATACATTTGGGTTATCTGAATTCGATCAATAACTGGCCGCCAACCATGCATTTTCACCACTAGAAATATGTGAACCATTTTTGTTTCCTGCATTTTATCCAACTTTTTAGTATTCCTGTGAACTCGATCATCAGGGCCGGGTAACATTTGGTACGGTATGATTCATATCAAGGCTTTGAAAATGCTATATGTATTCAGTATGTCTTGTTTTGTTAGCTTTTGTATTCATCATATATAGGTAACGACATATTAATTTCACATTTTATTTGAAGGCCCCAAAACTATTGGATCTGTGGATATGCATCTCAAGTATTTTGAGGGACATGGAACTAGAAGTGTTCTGAGAATTTCTATGTAGAAATCGCAGCCTTGGCACATTTGTGATAGTCCTATGTTTGGAAAGCTATTAGGTGCACTCTTACACATTTCACTAATATAACATACATACTCAGCGTTATGTAAATTGATATATTTTAATTGAAATGTTGTGACATATATTTTAACTGAAATAGTGTAACATATTTTTATGCAAATTTTTATTTCTATTTTCTTTATAAAGAAATAGTGCTATCGAAGGACAGGAAACGGCGACCAGAGGTTGTTATTAAAATTCTTTTCCGAGTGACAACTTGGCCTATATCCCAAACAACACTTATAATAAGCAAAAGAGAGTTATTTGTAGGGGCGAAAGGACAAGACACAGGGTGAATACTTGTTGCTAAAAAACTGTGAAATAAAATTGCAAAGAGCAGACCACCGAGCACTTTGACTGTTGGTATGCACTTGTCGATCTACTGCAACCTCAGTGAGGAAAGGGCAGCAAACAGCTGAAAATTGAAGATTTGCGCAACTGCTGTGGCGGGTTGGTGAACCACGGAACTGAAGCTATCAATCCATTTTCTTCAGAAGAAAAAAACAGAGAGCAAAACAATGGAACAGAGTAGCAGCACAAAACCTGATGTGGGCTTGATGCAATACTACACTGAACTGAACTAAAGCAGAGAAACTATGAACTTTAAAGGGCGTACCCAGTGCAGAGAGCTCCCGCTCTGTGCAGGTGTCGGGGAAGAGTGTCAGTGGCAAGTATTACCCTCGCCTGTGCAATGCGAGGAGACCACGACTCGAACCCGGAACCTTCTGCTCAAAGACGGTAAGACTCTACCGCTTGCACCAAGCCCGCCCTTCAGAAACTATGAACTTTCTGAACCTAAAAAAAACACAGCTTAATCAAAAGACAGATACACTGAACTGCTGCTACTGGCAATATAAATGCTAGCACTGATGACTGCAACCGAACTCAATCAAACTCAAAAACATGGAAACAAATCTGAATCAGAGAAACGACTTGCCCATACCTGAAGACTTGACGTGTGCTGCTATTCCTGCAAGTCAATTACAGAGTAGAGAAACTACAGAAGATTGCAGACTGCAAAACAAAAATGTCTGACTGAAGCACAACTGCAGAACAGGGACCAGTGCTACGCCGGAAGAAATTTCAGTCAAGCCAAACTCAAAATAAAACAAAAGACGAGGCCTTCCTGATGTAGTAAAAGATTCTAAAGACTTACTATTGCTGAACCTGGAAACTACAATTTCAGAGACTGTACAGTACGCAGACAGTAACTAGCTGAACAGCACATCAATTCATCAAAATGGATTCCAAAGAACTGAAAAATAAACCACAGCACCTGTACGTCAAGACTCAAGAGTAATCTATGAGTATTCGACAAAAAAAAACTCCCAAACTTTTCACACAAATTCCATAGCTTTCTGGAAAACCTAGAAAAGGGAGAAATTCGAAGAACTTGAAATTCGTGGTGCTCGAGTGAAGGATTTTTTAGAGGATCACCCAAGTCTTGCTCACACATGCCCTAGCACCAAAATCTCTCAAGAAATCTGTCCCAAATCTTAGTCAAATCCAACAAATGAAAAATCTCAAAAAATAGCTCCGAAAATAATTAAAAAAACTTGAAATTTGGGGAGGAGATAAGTGGAGCTGAAAATTGATCTTTGGATTACATCATGAGGTCCGATTACAAACCACTCTTAGCACATCAAAGCTTACGATGGCGAAAAGTTGCTCAATCAAGAAATCACTCCTCTCTTCCTAGCCTTAACCCAAAAGCTCTCAACCTAACAAATCATAGTCTAATCCCCAAGGCTTGGCTTCCCAACCAACCAATTCCCATATATAGGCACTTGGTTATTTACCAACTTCCACTTACATGAAGTACCCAATCAAAATATTACTAGGGGCAAATCCGTACAAGTTTTTCTTCAACGATCCAACGGACCTGGTGCCTTCTCGACTCTATTTTGCGTCAGCGCAAGCTTCAAGATGCTCCCATATGTTCACCGATCCTCCACTCCCCTGTTTTGAGGCCCAAACTGCATCGGCCACGTCAGGAAGACGAAGCTGGTCCTCACCAAGCTGGAGGACAGGAGCACACCGATGGTGCTCCTGGGCTACGCGGAAGGTACCAAGGCGTACCAGCTCTACAACCCACACGGAGACAAGGTGGTTGTCTCGCGCGACGTCGTGTTCGACGATAAGGCGGCCTGGAACTAGAATAGTCTGGGCACGGGGGAAGCTGGCGCCTTCACCAGCACCTTCGTCATCGAGCACTTGGTCATCCATGGTAGTGGAGACGCTGGAGGGTAGGTGCTGACCACTCCAGCAACAGAGCCGAGCACTCCTAGGATGGTGCCAAGCACTCCGGGAGGGGTGCCGAGCACTCCAGTAGTGGTGTCGAGTGGTCCTGCAGTGGTGCCGACCACTCCAGGACAGGTGCCGAACGCTCCCATAGCGGAGCCAAGAGGTCTTGCAGTGGTGCCGACCACTCTAAGACTAGTATTGAGCACTCCTGCAGTGGTGCCGACCACTCCAGGAGCAGTGACGAGCAGTCCAGGAGTAGTGCCGAGCACTGCAGCCAGGGTGTCGAGCACTCCAGGTGCCGTGCCGATCACTCCAGCGGAACAGGGAACTCCATCGACGCAGATTGAGTTCGCCTAACCTCTAAGCGACATCACTAAGTTCGTGGATGCCTTCCACGACGGTGAGGAGGTGCGGTTCCGCAGGCTGGACGACATCATCAGTGGCACAGGGCCCTCAGGCCTGGCGGGTCGGCTGCTCAATGACCCAGAGCTGCTTCTCGTCAGTGCGGAGGAACCACCCACGTTCGCGCTGGCTGAGCGCGATGCAAATTGGCGACGGGCGATGCTAGAAGAGATGAAGGCGATCGAGGAAAACAAGACTTGGGAGCTCATCGATCCACCTCCAGGATGCCGTCCGATCGGGCTGAAGTGGGTGTACAAGGTTAAGCGGGACGAGCGCAGCGCCATTGTCAAGCACAAGGCACGCCTCGTCATCCGAGGCTTTGTCCAGCGTGACGGCATCAACTTCGAAGAAGTCTTTGCACCGTAGCGTGCATGGAGTCTGTCCGACTGCTACTGGCTTTGGCAGTAGCAAAGGACTGGCGCGTCCATCACCTGGACGTAAAATCGATCTTCCTCAACGGCGAGCTGGTGGAGACAGTTTTCGTCAGACAACCTCCGGGTTTCACCGTCAAGGGAGCGAAGCACAGGGTGCTCCAACTGCGTAAGGCGCTCTACGGGTTACGGTAGGCCCCACGAGCGTGGAACGCCAAGCTTGACTCCACGCTGGGCGAGCTTGGGTTCACACGGTGCGCAACTGAGCACGCGCTCTACACGGACGACGGGGAAGGAGGAGCTCGTCGTCGGCGTGTATGTGGACAACTTGATCGTCATCGGTGCGCGTGCGGAGGACATCGACAGCTTCAAGCGCGAGATGGCGGCTCATTTTCGAATGAGCGATCTCGGCGTGCTCTCCTACTACCTCAGCATTGAGGTGAGACAGGAGACAGAGGCGCTCACGCTCGGTCAGAGCGCGTATGCCTCGAAGCTGTTGGAGCGAAGCGGCATGGCTGAGTGCAAGCCATGCATGACTCCGATGGAGGAGCGACTAAAGCTGACTAAGGCCAGTACCGCGGTGAAGGTAGATGCAACACTCTACCGGAGCAACATCGGCGGTCTGCACTACCTAGTCCACACGAGACCGGACATTCCGTTCGCCGTGGGCTACGTCAGTCGCTTCATAGAGGATCCCCGAGAGGATCACTGGGCTACGGTGAAGCGCCTGCTGCGCTACGTCAAGGGGACGGTGGATCAAGGGATCGTCTTCCTTAAGACCGGCGGAAGTAGGCTGCAACTCACTGTGTTCAGCGATGTAGACATGGCGGGGGACATCGACGGATGGCGGAGCACCTCTGGCGTGCTCGTTTTCCTCGGGTCGGCTCCAATCTCATAGCTGTCGCTGAAATAGAAGGTGATGGTGATGTCCACGTGCGAGGCAGAGTACGTGGCGGCGGCCATAGCGGCGTGCCAAGCTGTGTGGCTGCGGCGGCTGTTGGGCGAGCTGATCGGTTGAAAGCTCTAGTTTGGTTTTGGTTAATTGATAAAACCCTAAGTGCTAACCTAGTTTATCAAAGTGATTATGAGATAGGTAGCACTACTCCAAGTGATGAAGCAATGGTGAGGATCATGATGATGGTGATGGCACGGTGATGATCAAATGCTTGAACTTAGAAAAGAAGAAAGAGAAAAACAAAAGGCTCAAGGCAAAAGTATAAATAGTAGGAGCCATTTTGTTTTAGTGATCGAGACACTTAGTGAGTATGATCACATTTAGGATCGATAGTTGTACTATTAAGAGGAGTGAAACTCGTATTGAAATGCGGTTATCAAAGTGCCACTAGATGCTCTAACTCATTGCATATGCATTTAAGATCTAGTGGAGTGCTAACACCCTTGAAAATATTTGTGAAAATATGCTAACACATGTGCACGAGGTGATACTCTTGGTGGTTGGCACATTTGAGCAAGGGTTATGAACTTCACCGGCGCCCTATACAGAAAGATAGAGGTCACTGTAAGTGACCGGACGCTGGCCTTGGTTGGGCCAGTGCTCCGGTCAATAGAAGATACAAAGACGCTGGCGTCAGTCTCTGACCGGACGCTGGAGGGGTGCGTCCGGTCCTACTGACGTGGCAGCGCACAGGGGAGACGTCGTGTGACCAGACATTGGGTGTGTCCGGTCGAGCATGACCGGACGCGTCCGGTCGTGATTTCTCGCTTCTGGATGCTTACTGGAAACGACCGGATGCTGAGGTCCAGCGTCCGGTCACTTCGCAGCAGTGCGTCTGGTCATCACTTGACCGTTGGGATCGGACGCTCAGTATTTGAAGATAGGGGACACGTGGCGTGCATCGCGCGACCAGACGCTTGGGTCCAGCGTCCGGTCGATCTGACCGGAGCGTCCGGTCACCCCGTGTTGTGCCCAGTGAAGGGGTACAACGGCTTTATTTCGTGTGGGCTTCTATTTAAGCCCCATGGCCGGCTCAAGCTCACTCTCTTGACCATTTGCATTGACATAGGAACCTTGTGAGCTTAGCCAAAGCCCTCCCACTCATCTCCATCATTGATTCATCATCTTTGTGAGATTGGGAGAGAATCCAAGTGCATTGCTTGAGTGATTGCATCTAGAGGCACTTGGTGTTCGTTTTTTTTGCTGCGGGATTCGCTTGTTGCTCTTGGTGGTTGCCACCACCTAGACGGCTTGGAGCAGCGGAGGAGGATTGGCACGAGTTGGTGATTGTCCGTGGCCATCTCCGGTGATTGTGAGGGGATTTGTACCTTCTCCGACAGAGCGCCGAAAGGTAACTCTAGTGGATTGCTCGTGTCATTGAGTTACCTCACTTGTGGGTAGGTTCTTGCGGTGTCCAATTGTGTGGACGAGGTTCGTGCAACACCTCTTAGCCGCCGAACTACCAAGTGTTGGTCGACACAATGGGGACGTAGCGTGTTGGCAAGCACGTGAACCTCGGGAAAAAATTGGTTGTCTCTTGCCCTTTGGTATTCTCCCGGTGATTGATAAAGTATTCATCTTGTGATTGGTTCACTCCTCTATACGATGGTATAATCACCTCACTTATTCATTTATATTTTCGCGAACTAGCTATAACAAGCTCTTTAGTGTAGCTAGAATTGAGAGCTTGCTTTGTGGATTAAGTTCATCTAGTGGAGCTCTTTAGTGTAGCAATTGTGAGAGCTTTTAGTGAGTAGTAATATAGTAAATTATGTGCCTAGTGATCATAACAACTAGAATTATTGGATAGGTGGCTTGCAACCCTTGTAGAGCTAGAGCTAGTTTGCATTTCGCTATTTGTTATACTAATCAAATTGCTCTAGTCGGTTTGTAGATTTTTAAATAGGTTATTTATCCCCCTCTAGCCATATTAGGACCTTTCACCGGTGTGGAAGCTAACCCACCAGCACTGATGGTGGACAACCAGCCAGCCATCACCCTCGCGAAGAATCCGGTTCTCCACGACCGGAGCAATCACATCGACGTCAAGTTTTACTTCCTCAGGGACTGTATCGATGGATGGCAGATCGTCATCGAGTTCGTTGAAACTTGTCGACAACTCGCGGAGGTCCTCACCAAGCCGCTCGGCCGTCTTCGGTTCACGGAGCTAAAGAAGATCGGCATGGAGGGGTTTCAAGGGATAACAACAGGATTAGGGGAAGAATTGTTAAGTAATCTGCTGCTCCCCTTGTGTGAACGCGCGGCAGGGACAGGCGGCGTCGAAGGGGCTCACTTCTTTTGCTTTGATCAGAGTCATCGCAAGGGCGAGCGCCGCAAGACTCTCCCGCCAAGATCAGAGACACAGCAGGGCAGACGCCAAAGTCACCCTCTTTGTCACATTAGTCATCAGAGTGACATGTCACTGACATGTCTGTGTACTAAAATTAGATGGGTAGAGTAGTATATATAGTTTGTCACTGCAACTTAGTAAACAGAGCGAATTTAGTTTTGCCATCTCCTCTGCAGAGCTCTGGCCAACGCAGTGCTTGTGCTGTGTGTGTGTGCTTTTTTTCATCCCTCTCTTCTTCTACCTCTAGCCATAGTGTGTGACCACCAACAAAAGTGTCGTGGTCGGTAACGCTAGTGAGTGGTCGGCTCACCTCTTGACAGAGATCCAGGGGCTAACAGATAAGAAGTTTTTCTGAAAAGACAACACAATGGAGAAGTGGAAGCATCTAGCAACGCATGGATCATCAGTCAATACCATTGCTCTGTTGGGGTTCTTGACCTGAGCATGCTGCATGCTGCATGCCGCACACAACTTGAGAGGGGACAAAATAAAACGCTGCCATTTTTTTTTTGGCAAGATTCGTAGAGCAAAATAACTGGAGTATATTCCTAGTCCTTGGCCAATGTGGCGTGCCCCAAGTCGCCGCAATTTCGGAAGCAAAGTCCTCCATCCTTTACTCTTCTCTCGCTTGGCCGTGGCAACCGGCGACGTAGTAGTACTCCGATCTATGCATGGCTATCGCCTACAACGTGCACTTGACCCTTGTGAACTCGACAGGAGCGGTCGCCGTCGGGAGCGAAAGCTTCAAAGGGCAGGTGGCCCTGACGCTGCTGTCCCTGCCGTGTTGTTGTTCCTCGTCCTTGACCTCCCTGCCGACGACAGCGAGCTCGAGCTCAAACACCCCGGCGAGGCTCTCCCTCACGAACTCAGCCACTCCGTCACCACCGAGCGCCACAGGCGCGGCACCCCTGTCCGCCGAGGCCGCCGGCACGCGGTACAGACATTTCCCCCGCGCCTTGAAAAGCCCCCACTCCGCGCTCTCCAACTGGGTACGGACGCGCGCGAACGTCTGGCCGTGGAACCGGAGCTCGGCGTCCAGCGGCGCGGTTTTCCAGATGCCTTCGCGAAGTTGCGGTTGCGCACGGCGATGGTGAGCGAGACGTCGTATGCGAGCGCCGTGCCGTTGGGGTCGTCGGTGACGCGGGCGGGGAATAAGACGCCGGCGTAGGCTACGACGAGCACGGTGATGACTGTGGCGACGGCGACGGCGAAGGGCGCCGTGGTGAAGCGGCAGCAGCACTTGGTGGAGCAGCAGCAGGAGCAGGCCCCGCACCCGCAGCAGTTGGTCTCTTGGCCGCCGGCTTCCAAGCAGGCCCCGCAGCAGTCGTCGGTCACTTCGCTGCAGTCGGTCACATGGCAGCAGGCCCCGCAACAGCCGCTGTCGCAGTCGCCGGGGTAGTCGCAGCAGTCATCGCAATCCATGACAGCAGTCTAGGAGTCCAATCGACTGATGATTCGCTGCCGGCGAGTTTGGTGGCCTGGTCTCGCGTGTATTCTATTGAACACTCGGTAAATCATCTCTTTGTCGAGTGCTAAATTAAAAATACTCGGTAAAGAATCTGACACTCGACAATTCTACTGAAAAATAGTCGATAAACTCCGGCACTCAACAAATATAGGAAAAACACTCGGCAAATTATGGCACTCGATAAACATCGTGTCACATGTCCTTCCACGAAAAGAGAAAAATATATAAAAATAAATAAATAAAAAATAAAAAAAAATCAAGTATCTAACACTCGGCAAACTCCGGCTTACGCCTTGTTTAGATGCCATTTAAATTCTAAGTTTATTCACTCTCTCTCCATCACATCAATTTTTAGCCGTTTGCATGGAGTATTAAATGTAGGTAAAAAAATAATTTGAAAATCACGAGATAAATCTTTTGAGCCTAATTAATCTATGGTTGGACAATATTTGACAAATAAGACGAAAGTGGTACTATTAATTAGGTTCATTTTTTTGCAAAGTGAACGAGGTCTTATAGGCCCACCGGCGCGTCTCCCTTATCTCTTTCAGCCGCCGGCCGCAAGCCTCTCCCCGCGCTCCCTTCCCTCCTCTCCCCCGCGCCGCCTCTCCTCTGCGCCCCCTCCCCCTCCCCCCGCGCCGCCTGGCCACCTGCGCCCAAGATGTCAGCGCCACCGCAGCACACACGACCGCCGCCGCCGCCACCCCGCCCTGCAAATCCCGAGCAGAATCCCGCCCCGGCACTACAAATCTCGCTGCCGGTGCTCGAGAAGACAACCGGAGCTCGGCCGA
This sequence comes from Miscanthus lutarioriparius, assembly GCA_904845875.1. NCBI lineage: Eukaryota > Viridiplantae > Streptophyta > Magnoliopsida > Poales > Poaceae > Miscanthus > Miscanthus lutarioriparius. The sequence goes on from CAJGYO010000011.1 coordinate 72,016,152, forward strand.
GCAGACCCCCGCCCCGGCCCCCTCCTCCCCACCGCTCCTTCTCCGCGCCCCCACTCCGCGCTTCCACTTCGTGACTCGAGTAGGGGAGGCGCTATGCCGTGCTTCTTGGCGGAGCTTCTTGGCACGGTCGGAGGTGGGGTCCCAGGTGCAGTCGAGCCGTGGGCGGAGCTCCTCCTCGGTGCACGCGTGGCCATGGCAAGCAGCAGCAGTAGCCGAGCGCAACGGCCACGGCAAGCAGCATGAGCAGCCAAGCGCAGGCAAAGGGCGCGGATGGGGCATGCGGCGTGGTGGCGGGGTTGGGGCGGGTTGGGACTTCCCCGTCCTCTCCATCTCCCGTGCTCGCCCAAGTCCGTGACTGCTCTTGGTTGGGGAAGGAGAAGACGGCCGCCGCCAGCCCGCCGCTGTCGTCGCCGACGCCTCCGCTCCAGCGTGTCCTCCTCCAACGCCGAGAGCAGATCCAGGTGCCCCTCCTCCAGATGCACTCCCCCATCTTCTCCTTCGCGTCATCTCTTTCTCCTTCCCCTTCTCTTTCTGCTTGTTGATACGATTCATCAATTCGATTGCAGGCAGCGTCCCCTTTCCCTTCCCCATCCGCGGCACCCGGAGCCGCAAGCAGGAGAGGAGGAGGCGCTGAAGCGGGAACGCAGGAGCGCCGGATAAAAACAGGTAGTCTCTGGGTGAAGGCAGGAGCCGCCCGCCGCCAACGCGCCCTTACCGTGTCCTCCCTGGACCCTGAAGTAGTCTCCTCCGGTCCTCACGCAATTCGTTTTTGGCTTGTAGCTGTAGCACAGAGACTCCGTTCGTCTTCCCTGCTGCAATGTTTTTGGGTGAAGTATAACAACAAGTGACTTCTCAACAAGCTCATTCTTGGATTGGATTTTTATTAGAGAGTTTAATTTGGATAGAGTGATCTGATATTTTCTGTAGGAGTTTAATTAGAAAGTTTAAAGCTTGCAGAATTCACCTTTACCTTTTAGTATTGAAACAATTTCTTGCTCTAGAACAGAGCGTCTGAGTTAGTTGCAAGTTATTTTGTTGTGTATCGAGATCCTTCTCTAAGTTTCAGTTTCAGGAGGGATCTCCACATGCCAAACACTACATCTGGACTGGAGTTTCAGATTATAGTGATATCGAGATTGGCATAGTTTTTGGTGTTTATTTAGCTGCAGCTGCTCCACACACTTTCAGTTGTGATTCTGCTGTACTGCCTTTCCAAATTCAGCAGAGTTAACAGTGATGCACTCAACCTAAAATAACATCACTGAAAAAAATATGTATCTCACTGTCCATGGATACAAACGAACTGACACATCACTGGAATTATGTATCTCATTGACACATCACTGAAATTTGCTTCTTTAAACTATTGTTTTGGTTTCAGATTGGTCTCCAGAAAGGTTCTAAATCTTTTCAAGAAGCTCGAGCAGCGAGATTCACTAAGCTAGTGGGACACTAGGTGATAAATGGGAGACTGAATCTAGAAGTGATAGAAGTACAGTTCAGTGAGTTCAGTCACCACAAGAGAGAATGGGTTAGTAACTGACTCAAATTATATTGTCACTACTATTCGGCCCGGCTTATTTTGGTTCAGGGAAACAGACACACGAGGTTGCACCACAGCAGCCATGCTCGAGCTGGCCAAAGCCAGGCCAGATGTTGGGTAGAACCAGGATTCCAAACAGCCAAGTGTTGCTCCATCTCCCTTCTCCGTTTTGAAGAAAGAATGAAATTTCAAAAAAAATCAAACATTAAATTTAATTAAATATGTAAAAGCATAACAATAGAAGGGCAGGCCTGGTGCCAGTGGTAGAGCCTTACCGCATGTGACCGGAAAAGTAAATAAAAGAATAACTATTGGAGTTGGCCGTGCACAGGTTAGCTGCTGCAAAGTCAAAGTTCACAGTGAATTTGAATGATATAGTTAGTTATCAGTGTGTAAATATGTGGTTACTTCTATACCTAAGGGTGAGACAACAAACTATGTTCACATTTCTTCCTTCTTGCAGCAGTGAAGAAGTAGTTTTATAAAGAATGGAGTAGAAGACATGTCTACTGGGGTGCTGATGGTTTTACCTTTACTATTTTGGTAGCATAGTTTTTGAATTTTTTCTAGATGTTGATTCTTCTGAACTTATACCTGTCATTAGTCTCTTAAATTTGTCATCTTCATTTTTATGTTCATGTGGTTATTATGAGAATTATGTTGCTAGGAGCATGATGTGCATGCAGATATGGTGTACTAATAGTGTTTTGTATGGCAGCTATTAAACTGAAATATGGTGAGAAAAAAATTATTATTTTTCTTTAGAAAATAGGTTTGTCGAGTGTAATTCTCAAAAACACTCGGCAAACAATAATGGTATGCTGATAAAAAAATTATTTTTTTTCTTCTTTGTATAATAGGTTTGCCGAGTGTAATTCTCAAAAACACTCGGCAAACAATAATTCTTTTGCCGAGTGTATTTTGGAAAAATACTTGGCAAACCGCTTTTTTTTTTGTTGAGTGTCAAATTTGACACTCGGCAAACCATTTGCCGAGTGCGCGATAAAAAACACTCGGTAAATAGCTGTTTGCCGACACTGTAGATGCCGTTTGCAGTTTACCGAGTGTTATACTCGACAAAGCCTTTGCCGAGTGTTTTTTTCTTTGCGGTCATTGTTTCCGGTAGTGTCAGATATATACTAAAGCCTTCTTTAAATCCAGGGTGTAAAGTTTTGAGTTGTTACATCAGATGTTATATGGGGATGTGGCATGGGTTGTTCGAATACTAATAAAAAAACAAATTACAGAATCTATCACTAAACTGCGAGATGAATTTATTAAGTCTAATTAATTCGTCATTAGCACACGTGTTAACGTAGCACCACATTGTCAAATCATGAACTAATTAGGCTTAAAAGATTTGTCTCATAAAGTAATTGGAATCTGTGTAATTAGTTATTTTTAATGTATATTTAATACTCCATACATATGTCTAAACATACGATGAGATAGAATTTAAACTTTTGGAGAGCAACTAGACCTAATATACACCCATGGATCGCGACGCCATTGCCGAACTCGAATCGGCTTCCTGATTCTGATCCGTGTCGGAATTGGAAGGCAGCCGTGCAAGTCCTCCTAGCCGCAGAGGCGGCTGTGTGCTCCAGAACACTAGGTAGTCAGGTTTCATTATATTGTCAGAGTAGGAGTAGTGTGGTTTGTGAAGGACAGGGAGAGGAGGAAAAAAAAAAAAACAATGTGAAAGAGACATGGAAAAAACGCAAATAGTGCATCATTGACAGCGGCAAAATGCTTGTCTAACGTTTAAAGGACTAACAACTGAGGTAACTCGGGAATAAGAAATCCATATTGCCTTTTTTTCCCAAACAGTAGCAACAATTGTCAAGAAACATGTAACTATTTACAAGTTGTTTAAAAATATTGAAAGAAATAAAACACTCGAGTTCAACCTTTTAATATTTAATAACTTACTAGATAAATACCTGTGCGTTGTACCGGGAGCACGATATGTTTGTTAACATGTAGGGCTGCAGATTTGTAGAAAATACTAAAAATTTTCATGGGATGTGGATTTGTCCGATAATTTTTTTTATTTTCTATAAATCCGCCGGCATAGACGTGGACAAAAATTTCGCACCGAATACTTTGAACTGAACCTAGATCCCTTCAAATAATAATAATAATAATGATGATAAAGGAACCGCATGCCATGTCTAGGGATAAAAACGGATCGGATACGGACTGATATCATTGATATTATATTTGTTTTCATATTTCTGTCCGGATTCGGATTCGAATACGGATAGTGTCAACCATGCTGGATATGATATGATTGGATGTCGACATCATAAATATGCGATTTGAGTATTCGAATACGGATACGGTATCGGATGTTGAATATTCGGACACGAATATGGACACATCTGAACCCCTCTAAACGAATTAGTAGAGGCGTTCCAGGGGCGCCTCTACATCCCGTCTGGTGCCCCCTTATCCAAGAACTCCTTGCTGCCATTCACGATGACGGCCACGAAGGAGTCCAACTCACACTCCAGCGCCTCCGTCGCGACTTCCACTCACCCAACCTGCGTGCTATGGTCCAAGACTATGTGCGCGCATGCGCCACCTGTCAACGCTACAAGTCCGAGCACCTGCACCCAACAGGCCTTCTCCTTCCCCTGCCGGTGCCAATAGCAGTTTGGGCGGACATCGGGATGGATTTCATCGAAGCTTTGCCGCGCGTGGGAGGCGCGTGGGAGGCAAATCCGTCATCCTCACCATTGTTGATCGGTTAAGCAAATACTGCCACTTTATTCCGCTGGCCCATCCTTACTCCGCGGAGTCCGTGGCGCAGGCTTTCTTCTCCGACATCGTGCGCCTGCAAGGTATCCCGCAGTCCATTGTCTCAGACAGGGACCCCGTGTTCACCTCCATCTTCTGGAAAGAGCTGTTGTGCCTCGTCGGAGTCAAGCTACACATGACGACAGCATTCCACCCGCAGTCTGATGGCCAGACCGAAGCAGCCAATAAGGGGATCATCATGTACTTGCGTTGCCTGACTGGTGATCGTCCCCGTTAGTGGCTACGCTGGCTGCCATGGGTGGAATATATCTACAACACCGCTTTTCAGTCCGCGCTCAAGACCACGCCATTTCAGCTCGTCTACGGCCGTGAGCCACCCTCCATCCGATCCTATGAGCCTGGTGAAACCAGGGTGGCTGCGGTGGCCAAGACCATGGCTGAACGCGATGAAATGCTTGCTGATGCCCGGGCCCGGCTGGAGCAAGCTCAGGCAGTCTACAAGCGGTTCTACGACAAGCATCACCGCGACGTTCAGTACAGCGTGGGTGATTGGGTCTGGCTTCGTCTTCGCCATCGTGCCCCAGCCTCCCTCCACGGCGTCACCAAAGGGAAAATGTGACCCCGGTACTATGGGCCGTACCGCATCTCTGCCATCATCAACAACGTCGCCTACCGCCTCGAGCTCCCTCCCTGCGCCTGGCTGCACGATGTCTTCCACGTCGGACTCCTTAAGAAGTTCGTGGGTACTCCCCCGGCCATTCCCCTGGCTCTGCCTCCTATGCATCATGGCGCCACACAGCCGGTGCCAGAATGCGCCTCACGCACCAGGCTGGCCCGCAGCGTCCGCCAAGTCCTGATACATTGGCAAGGCGAGCCCTCAGCCTCCGCCACCTTGGAGGACATCGACAGCTTCACCGAGCGTTACCCAAACTTCCAGCTCGAGGACGAGTTGCTCGTCGAGGGGGGGAGAGATGTCATCTGGGGCCAATAGTACAGCCGTCGCCCTCGGACACGAGGTGCAGCCGGGGCAGTCCCCAAGGGGACGCATGGCCTAGCAGAACCCCATGAGGTTTAGGCAGCTAGAGGGGCTGCAGTCTCTAAGACAATTAAGTAGTAGTTGAAGAGTAAGGAATTAATTAGCCAGCTAGTAGTTAATGGCTGGCACAAGTAGCAATGGGACAGAGCTCCTATATGTATCCTGTACCTGTTGAAGGAAGGAATCAAGAAAGAAGTTATCTCCTAATCTCTCTCTGCTATTCTTAATCTCACCCCTGCTGTGGTAGCCAGACAAAAACCCTGGCACCTCCATTACCTGCTTCTAAGCTACGAACTGAGAAGTCGCAGTCGCCGGGGCAGTCGCAGACGCAGTCATCGCAATCCATGACAGCAGTCTAGGAGTCCAATCGACTGGTGATTTGCTGCTGGCGAGTTTGGTGGCCTTGTCTCACATCGCATGTCAGATAACCCTTCTTTAAATTCAGGGCGTAAAGTTTTTTGTCGTTACATCGGGTGTTATACAGGGACGTCGCATGAGGTGTTTGAATACTAATAAAAAACAAATTACAGAATCCGTCACTAAACCGCGAGATGAATTTTATTAAGCCTAATTAATCCGTCATTAGCACACGTGTTAATGTAGCACCACATTGTTAAATCATGGACTAATTAGGCTTAAAAGATTTGTCTCGTAAAGTAGTCGTAATCTGTATAATTAGTAATTTTTTTAGTCTATATTTAATACTACATACATGTGTCTAAATATTCGATGGGATAGAATTTAAACTTTTGGAAAGGAACTGAACAAGGCCTAATATACACCCATCGATCGCGACGCCATGGCCGAACTCGAATCGGCTTCCTGATTCCGATCCGTGTCGGAATTGGAAGGCAGCCGTGCAAGTCCTCCTAGCCGCAGAGGCGGCTGCATGCTGCCGCCGTGGTTTGGAGTTTGGACTCACACCCCGTTTGTGCTCCAGAACACAAGGTGGTCAGGTTTCATATATTGTCAGAGTATGAGTAGTGTAGTTTGTGAAGGACAGGGAGAGGAGGAAAAAGGAAAAAAAACAATGTGAAAGAGACATGGGAAAAACGCAAATAGTGGATCATTGACAGCGGCAAAATCCTTGTCTAACGTTTAAAGGACTAACAACTGAGGTAACTCGGGAATAAGAAATCCATATTGCCTTTTTTTCCCAAACAGTAGCAACAATTGTTAAGAAACATGTAACTATTTACAAATTGTTTAAAAATATTGAAAGAAATAAAACACTCGAGTTCAACCTTTTAATATTTAATAACTTACTAGATAAATGCCTGTGCGTTGTACTGGGAGCACGATATGTTTGTTAACATGTAGGGCTGCAGATTTGTAGAAAATACTAAAAATTTTCATGGGATGTGGATTTGTCCGATATTTTTTTTTATTTTCTATAAATCCGCCGGCATAGACGTGGACAAAAATTTCGCACCGAATACTTTGAACTGAACCTAGATCCCTTCAAATAATAATAATAATAATAATGATGATAAAGGAACCGCATGCCATGTTAGGGATAAAAACGGATCGGATACGGACTGATATCATTGATATTATATTTGTTTTCATATTTCTGTCCGGATTCGGATTCGAATACGGATAGTGTCAACCATGCTGGATATGATATGATTGGATGTCGACATCATAAATATGCGATTTGAGTATTCGAATACGGATACGGTATCGGATGTTGAATATTCAGACACGAATACGGACACATCTGAACCCCTCTAAACGAATTAGGTTTCGAATACGGTCAGAAAATATCCCTACTGTTTTCAATCCCAAGCCATGTCATTCAACAATAGCAAAGCAAGCCTGCTGAACGTCTCCAGCAGCAATGCATCACACCGATGGCAAGTAAAAAATGAATCAACAAGGCAAAGCACCTGTGCGATTGTTTCGCGACCGGTTCTGCTCTGTCCTGGCCATGCCCCTGGGGAGGAAGCCCGGGTGTTGCGCCGCCTTGATGAGGTAGAACAGCCATCCCGGCGGCTGCCTGTGCGCGGGCTCGTGGGCTTGTTTCACCTCCTCCAGAAAGTTGTAAATCTTTGAGGATATGCACAGCACGTAGACAACAAAAGGGAGCAAAGAGACGGCCGCCGGTGCCCCGCCTGCACGGGCAAGGCAAGCGTCCCCGCATGGACCCCGTCCCGCTCGCCCGCTGCTAGGAATTCCAAATTTTCTTGGCGAGAGCACCCGTATCGGACTGCAGTGAAGTACACGAAACCTTTTTTTTTTACGAAAGCGATCGGTACTTTTTAAGTGGTAACAAATAATAGCTGAAGCAATGTAACAACAACACCAAAACTGTATCTGAAAACCAATATATATTTATAACCCCTCATGGCTATTTAAGGGCCAAATATGAATGAAACTCCAGGTGGGGGACTCTCTCCCCCCGTCCACATAAAAAAACTTATATAACTATATGTACGCGTACATAGTTTTACTTGACATGAGTGGTCTTTTTTAATTAATATATGGTTCTCCATAACCCAAACTTTCTAGTTTGACCTCACAATTTTGGAATAATTCTTCATACGCAACCGGATAAACACTATTACAGAAATAGTCATCCCCTGCTACACTTTCCTTGTCGGTTTTATTAAAACCGGTGGTGATAATTATCATCATCAATTCGTTCATCACTGCCGGTTTGTTTTACCAACTAGCAGTGATCATCCCTCATCACTGCCGGTTCACGTCACCAACTGATGGTGATGATGGACTCCTCATCACTGCCGGCTCGCTCTATGAACCGGTGATGAAGACCGTTTCCGCTACCAGCTTGTCGTATGATCTGACTAGTGATAACCATGCTGCAACACAATAATATTTATAACTTTTCAAGCAAAGCTGGATGAAAACTTCGTAGTTGATGAATTTTTCATTTGAAACCATTTATGGTCCTAGAATTCTATCTGAAGTTCTCATATTTTGAAATTTATTTTTTGAATTGTACAAACGACCTCACATGGAAAAAATAATTAGAAGGAGATCTACAAATTTGTAGTTGACAACTTTTTCATTAGAAATCATTTATGGTCTCAAATCTGTATTTGAAGTTTTTAACATTTTAAAATTCAAAATTTTCAAACAATCTTAGATAGAAAATTTACCAAAACCAAAGTTGTAGATATTGATGAGAACTACGACTTTGTATTTGATGACTTTCTCATTTGAAATCATTTGAGGTCCTAAAAGTATGGCTCCAGTTCTCACAATTTGAAATTTAAATTTATCGAATGACCTCAGATGGTGAAATGACTAAAACCAAAGTTGTAGATCTGGATGAGAAGTACAACTTTGTAGTTGATGAGCTTTTCATTTGAAGTCATTTAGAATCCCAAATACACATTTTAAAATCATGATAAGTGGATACTAGGGGAATGGAGGTTATCCCAAATATTCGTTTGTAGTAGGCCTGATCTCCCATGGAGGTTTACCCAGAGGCATGTCTCCTGGGGTAAGTTATCTTATCAGTGGCCTACGGGACATGTCTGAGGTATTGAGTGGTACGATGGGGTCCACGGATGGTGCCAACTGATGGGGTTTTACTCTGCCTCATAAACCCTCAATGAAATTTTGCGTGGGTGGAGGCCGAAGGTGCCCCATAGGGAAGGGTGTGAGAAACAAATGAGCAAGGGTAAAGCTTTTGTGGAAGTGAAATAAACTCAGGAGTAAATGGTCACTATTTTCATCATCTCTGTAGTCGCGCCAGCCTGCGTTTATAGGTCGTACTAGCGGGCAGAGTGAATTTACAAGTATACAGTCATTACAAGAGAATATTCTCAGGACAAATGGGTAACCTAGACCATTGGCTCCTTACTCTCAACTGCCCCCTTGACGCCCTGATGGACTCCATCTTCTGGGACCACTTCCGTCACTCTTTGAGGGTGCATGTGTTAGGTCAACACTTGTCGGATATCTATATCCGGGTATCTGAGCCAAAGGATTAATGAGCGCCACGTCGGCTCATCCGATGGTAAAGGACACAACTGCCGCCTCATTCGACCCCCAGGGGCCAGGCCACGCCTCGTCCGACTCCAAGGACAAGGTTTTTCATGACGTCCGACCCTGTGGGTCGGGCCATGCCTCGTCGACTCCCGACTCGAGGCGAGGTCAGGCCCCCAGGGGCCATGCCTCGTCAGACTCCAGGAAGAGGTTTCCGCCCCGAGGGCCGGGCTCCGCCTCGTCCGATGACCCCAGGGAGGGCGGGCCATGCCTCGTCCGACTCGAGGAAGAGGTTTCCGCCCCCTAACGTCCCGAGGGAGGGGCCACCACTATGGGCTCGCGACCCAAGGTCGCTACGCATCAGGGGGCTCGCCACGACGCGCATGTCATTCTGAGGGCTAGCTCCACCTCGCCCGACACCAAGGCCGCGGGCTCCGTCTCGCCCGACCCCTCGGGCGCGGCTCCCAACGGAAGCCCATACTACCGCCAACCACTATGGGCCAGAAGGTACGACCCAAGGTCAAACTTCTGGCATCATGCAGGGAGCGGTCACATCTCAACACGACCCGTCCCCATGACATGTCATTCCAGGAACTCACATCACCCACAGTGATAGACGTGTGGTCACTGTGCTGCCTACACCCTATACGGCCACTGATCAGCACGCTGCTTTAACGCGCCGTCCGTCGGGGCGGAGTGGGACATCATGACCCGCTCACAACATCAGGGCATGGCATCATCGACAGACAGGCCTCCAGCATGGAGCCATCCCTGTCACCGCCTACAGTGTCAACTGGACCCGCACAAAGGAAAAGAAAGGCCCGGCGACCATGAAGGACTTCCTCGACCTCTTGTTCTCCTCTCTTCGTCCGCTGTAACCCGTGCTTTCCCTTGGCCTTTAAAAGGGAAAGCACGGCACCCTACCCGGGATCGAATCCATAAGCATCGCAACACATCACACTCGAACCCCGAACACATAGCTGAGCAGCAACCGAGCTCTCGGCACCCGTTCGCTCCTCTTACCAGAGACTTGGGACCTGTCCCTCTCTCGACCGTTTGTAACCCCTACTACGAACTTTCAGTACTAGTAACACGAGCAGCAGCATCGAACTGGACATAGGGACATTCTGCCCGAACTAGTATAAACCTCGTGTCCTCTTAGCACACCATCCGAGCCAGACGCGCAATATTAGAAATTTACTTGTTGGTGTTTACTCGAAACACCGACAACAGTCTAGGGCGGCGAAGGTGTGGGCAGAGGCGCTTCGGCGTCCTGCCCCCAATATCTATCTAGAATCCTCAAGGTGAACCTTCGAACAGGTGACTTTAGGACAGCTAAGAACACTTCTACTCGATGCCACCACGATGGAGCCTAGACCCGGTCGCCCACGTGGGGGAGGCTCGTCGGGACGACAAGGGTGTCCTATTCCCATCCTTCGCTTGAGAGACCTTGTGGTGGGAGGTTTGTGGCGCCATGTACATGCTGAGGGTCCCCACAATGGGTAGAAGGAGAGGCGGGGGTTTGTTGCGAGGGCATTCCCCAATAGGGGCTTTATTGCAAAATGACCATCACCTCTTGTGCATGGGCCACGCGTGTGCCGGCCTGCCTACACCGTGCTATGCCACACCGCTTTTTTGAGCCAAAAGATCTTTATCTTCATCAACATATACATCTTTATCTTCGTCATCCAAAGAATCACAATTGAGCCTATGCATATTTCGACGATTAGATTTATGCCTATACTTGCCTCGGCTTTCTTGAGCCAAAGATCTTTTGCAAACCTGATTTACAATAGCAAAATCATGGCCATCTAATTTTTCTTTGAGGTGAGACCGCAGGACATTAAAAGCAAATTTAGCAAGATCCTTTTCATAAATATTAAGACTGTAACATCAGTTTTTGGCCTCTCTGAACCTTCTAATGAATTCAGCAATAGACTCAGCATGTCACTGTTTAACTAGTGTTAAATTGGAATAATCTCAACTCATTATCACCACTATAAAAGTGCTCATGAAACTTTTGCTCAAGCTGAGACCATGTATGCATTGAATTGAATTAGGAGTTAAAGTCGTAAACCAAGAGAAAGCAGTGCCAGTTCAAGACAGAGAAAACATCCTAACTTTTTAAGAATCAATGCCACTATAGCGCCTGTTTGGTAGCGCTCCATCTGATTCTGATTCTCTATGGAAACTGATTCTCTAAGAGAAGTGATTCCGTGGCTGAAAGTGATTCTCTTTGATTCTTTAGCATAAACTCTTGAAATCATGATGGAGAATCACTTCACAGAATCAGGAGAAGCTACCTTTTTCAGCTCTCAGCCTCCTATTTCATTTCAGAGAATCACTTCACGGAATCAGTAGAGAATCACTTCTCTCTGAAAAACTGTTTGACAGAGCTCCTGCTAGATTCAGCAGAGAATCAACTCTGGGAGCACCGCAGGGCCATAGAAGCCTAATCGTGCAATACACTGGCTAATATGCTCCCATGTAGTCATGTTGTCCTCCGCAAAGAAGTTAATGAATTCAGGCACTTTAAAATCCTTGGGGTACACATGTATATTATCAAAGTATTTGGGATACAACTTGGTATATGATCTAATCCCAATTTTATGCTCAATTCCCACCTCTTTTGCTATTTTAACCTATTGGTCTTGCCAACCACTCAAAATATTCTATTTGACCATGGCGCGTCCCAAACAGTTGACATAATTGGTTGTGAAGGTGGTGCGCAAAAGATGAGAGATTTGGGCCAATCTATCCAAACACTGAATTCGGCTTGGTTGGTTGCATGGGTTGTTCACTGTATGCACATAACACTATGAGAAGACACATTATATTTAATTTTTGGTTTAAGTCATTGACTTGACTCAGGTGTTCGCATTTTCTTGGATTTTATTTCAGAAATAGTGCTATTTCTTTAAGCGGTGGCAAAATGCCTATCAATAAAAAAAAACTCGACCCGCGGGGTAAGACAGCCCCAGGCATTGTGCTTAAGAAGAAGATCTTCTCACGCAGGTCGAGAAAACCTGTGAGCCTCTGCCCCACACATACACAGCGGCACCGCAGCTCCTGGGAGACTGGGCTGGCCTTAGACCTGTGCTTTGGCGTGGGATAAACGAGGAGATTTTTTTCAACGCGCTGCGCCTCCTCCGGCCAACAAATCCGCCCCAAGGAGGTTCGAACTCTGGCCGGCAGAGTGCAAAGCGCACAACTAAACCAAGTGGTCTAGCGTTCACTTCGCATGCCTATCAATAAAGAGACGTCTCTAATGACTTTGTGAATTTCGAGATTTGTCGCCCCATTGTTTTGTATAATTTTCACTCAGTAAACCCTATATATATGCTCTCACTAGAGAGAAATGGTTGCGTTGTTACACTTGTTTAGCGTGTGATGATCATTTGATAATATTTTTTTCTTGAAATTAGTAGCATCTTTTGTATACGCCAATGGTGTGCTGTAGACAAATATTATGAATGAAGTGATTCATATCGAAGAACCGCCTTAGACTATAACTTTCATGTTCATAGGGTTCGCGGATTGAAATACAAGTTGCTTCTCGTTTCGGCAATATAATATCTGTTGACATTGTTTTCTTGATATATTGTCGTGGAAATTACTAAAAAAGATGAGGCCTTGAAGTCCCTTTAAGCTCCTGCTGCTATTACTAAAAAAGGATATGGGTGAAGAACAACAGTTTTGTATGTAGTAACTAAACTACACTATAATCAATTATGTAACTTCAGATAAAAATTCAGTTAGAACCTTATTTCAGTAGAATAAGAAAATTATAATGCCCACAAAAATGTTTGGTGAAATAAACGATTAGTTTTGCGTAGAAAATTGATTTAGTTTAAATGGGTGGCTATCGTGTACACCTGCTGTATTGACAAAGATACGGGGTGTACCACATGTCAGCCCCAAGCCATGCTGAGTTACAACACACATGAGCTAGGGCTCGGCTGGCCAGGCCACAACATGGGTGTTATGGTGTTAGTGAAGATTTTATAGCTTGAAAATATAATTAGCGCCATGTTGGAGGAGGGTCAAGTCTACCTCTGTTAGGCCCCGCGTCTAGGACTCTTGCCGTGGGTCTTCCAAGGCTGACTGGTGAAAGCGAGAAAAGAGGATTGGGAGCGAGGAACGATGGATGGGACGAGGAGACAAACCAAATAAATTATTGTACTTTAATATGCGATATAAACTAGTAAACATGCTTATGTGTTCCAATAGAGGTTATAGCCTCTTGCGAAGTCGCATATGACAATTTGAGGCTTGAAGATTTGTTCAACAATCGTGCCATCTTTTATAAATACGTCTTGAAATCATACTCCGTAGGGTTGCTTGATGTATATTATTCTGACTGGTATGAGCATAGGTGGTTAGTCCAAACTATATATCACTACCGGACTCCTGTAGTTTGCCGAGTGTCCGAAACACTCGGCAAAATACATAAAACACTCGACAAATGGTTCGTCGAGTGTAACACTCGGCGAACAGCACTCGCCAAAAACAGTGACGGCAAAGCCAACTTTGCCGAGTGTCTTTTATCGGGCACTCGGCAAAGCCTTTGCCGAGTGCCCGTTGAAACCGAAAAAAACCCGAAAAAATGGGATTTTTACCCCAAAAAAAATGAAATTTTTTTTATCGATGGAGGCCCCCACCGGCCAGCACCCACTCATCTCCGATATTTTTCGCGTGAATTTCATGGCTACGTGGCCGACGCGATTCCATTTTTTTTATCGATGGAGGCCCCCACCGGCCAGCACCCACCCATCTCCGATATTTTTCGCGTGAATTTCATGGCTACGTCGTCGATTGAACCGAGACTGCACGCACCTCCTCATCACTACACCACACTCTCACTTGTGTCTGGATTCCGTTTTAGTTCCCAATATATTATACTAAACCGAGTGTAAATTGCATGTTTGAGGCCCTAAACGAATTCAAATAAAAAAGTTGTAAATTACAAAGTTTCATAACTTTTCGAGATCTACACTTTTAGTTTAGGAAGTTTTTCCATCCGAGGTCGTTTATAATATTTGAATTTTAAAATTTTGAAATTCAAACACAGTTTTGCATGACAAGATGTTTTCAAATCAAAAAGTTGTAAACTACAAAGTTTCTTAACTTTTCGAGATCTACACTTTTAGTTTAGGAAGTTTTTCCATCCGAGGTCGTTTACAAAATTTGAATTTTAAAATTTTGAAATTCAAACACAGTTTTGCATGACAAAATGTTTTCAAATCAAAAAGTTGTCAACTACAATGTTTCATAACTTTTTGAGATCTACACTTTTAGTTTAGGAAGTTTTTCCATCCGAGGTCGTTTACAAAATTTGAATTTTAAAATTTTGAAATTCAAACACAGTTTTGCATGACAAAATGTTTTCAAATCAAAAAGTTGCCAATTACAAAGTTTCATAACTTTTCGAGATCTACAAAGTTTATTTTGGTTGTTTGGTCATCTATTCATCCGACATGGTCGTTCTAACATTGTTCACAAATCTTATATATCTCTATTGTAGTTTCATAAACTACCAGAGAGATATGTTAGATTTGTGAACAAATTTATTTTCACTTTGTCGTATGAAGAAAAGACCAAAACAAACATTGTACATCTTGATGAGTTATACAACTTTGTAGTTGAAAACTTTTTGATTTGAATTAATTTACTGCTTCAAAATGTGCTTTGAAATTTTCTTTTGCCGAAAAAAAATAACAAAAAAATAACACTTTCGGCAAATATGCTCTTTGCCGAGTGTCAAAAAAAAAAAAAACTTTCGAGCAAAGAACTCGCAAAAGACGTCTTTGCCGAGTGTAAAAAAAAAAAAACACTTTCGGCCGAAAACCACACACACGGCAAACCACGTGGCACTCGGCAAAGAGCCGGTCTCCGGTAGTGTATGAGACAATAATGAGAGGACTTTTAATGAGGATATTGTGGGTAGTAAAAGAAAAGGAAATAGACAAAGCAGTTGAAAGAAGGCAATATTAATAAGTATATATAAAGATGGATAATATGTGCATAGTACAACAATTATGAAGCTGGGAATAATCCCAGTTCCGTAAACACAAGTCATCATCAACAAGAGGTGATCTGTTAGAGAATATAGAAGTGCCTTAGTTGTCACGGCAGCTACTTTTTTCCGGACAATTGGGGTAACCTTTAGACTATGCACTAACAAAATACAAGCTCACAAAGCTGAGAGGGTAACTTTTTTATGTGGCTTATTGTCAATATGACACATGAAACAGCTGTACTATGAAGAAGAGGTGATCTGTTATACTAGAATATAAGTGCCTTAGTTGTCACTGCAGCTAGTTTTTCCGGACAAACGGGGGTAACATTCGAACTAGTATGCACTAACAAAAAATACAAAGTGGCTTATATATTGTCAATAAGACACATAAAAAGTTACAATTGATTGGGAAACGCTACTTGAAGCTTTAAACAGATGAGACACACACCGGTGGGGACGTACATTCACAACTGTGTGGCCATCATCACACCCTGAGATGGCCTAGGATCTGTATTAAAAACGCAATCGTCTTTAGATGCTGTCCCAAACAACATTGTCCAATATAAATACGTTGTGCCATCGACCTTGACAGGGAGAAACAACCACACCACAAGTCCACAACCAGCAGTAAACTAGCTAATAAGGCATAATGGAGCATGCATCAGCTGCCGGCATGACAACCGTGGTTGTGCCTGAAGAACGCCGGCTGCCAGAAGCAGGGCTGAATGGCATGATACTGCGGTGGGCGTTCATGGACAAGGCCATGATCAGTTTCGGGGCCCTGCAGATGGCTTGGGCCACCACCGTTGTGCTTGGTGGATTCTCCACCCTGATAAAGCAGAAGGATTTTTGGTTCGTCGCAATCATCTCCTTCCGTGAAGCCACGAGGTTAGGGATATGCAAAATTAGTTAACCTTGTATCATCACAGTTATATATTTTTATTAAGTTAACTTGATCCATATATAAACCTGTGCTGTGCACAAGCATACAATAATTTTAGAAAATGACTAAGTGTTCAAAATTCGTGTGGAAAGACCATTAGCTATGTGAAAACATTTAATATTGGGACATGGAAAAGCATATAGAAATGTGCAGACATTACTCATGAAAGTATTAGAAATCTAAACAGGACTACATTTTGGCTTTTCATAGATGGTCATAAATGCTTTCCACCCCTGAGAGATGGTCAGAGTTAATCTTACGTATAGTTATCAAAGGCGCGGTCCTCATGTTTGCCGGTGGAAATAATGTTTTCTAAGACCGACGTCTGCCTTTGAAAATTAATTTATTTTTTTAAAGATCCAATTGCAGCTCCTGCTTCTGCCACAACCATCGCTGCTCCTCCACGCCACCAAACAGAGGCCGGATCTAGTGCCACCCTTGCCCGGATTGAGGTCAAACGGCTCCCCACCGGCCGGCGGCCGCCCTTGGCCGGATTGAGGCTAGGTGGTCCTCCTCTATGCCATCATTATGGACACACCATCATCATCATCCCGGTCCACATCATCCACGCTGCTATTAAAATAAATATTTATACTAATGTATATATGTTTACTTGGCCTACAGGATAGAAAATACCATTATTCTTATTTTTAACATATAACAGTTATAGAATTGTACATTTTAGAAATTTATATACCATACTTTATGTATATTGGATAATTTTTCATGATAACTTATAATACTATTAACATGTACGTTCAAGACATATTTATGTTCTTTTTATGATGGGTGTGGTGGATAATTTAGATATGAATTAAAATGTGTTACGTTTATAATAAATGTTATCTTATATTTTCTTTCATACCGGCATATATTGGTCAATTTGAATGCAAATGTAAGGGTTACTTCACATTATCTATCATAAGGGTAAAATGGCGTGGCTTTTTATTTTTCTTGTTTTAATAAATACTACTACAGTCGTTGTGTTTATCCTGCTATAATTTCTAATCTAAATCTAAAAAGACAGTAAGTCATCGTCTATCCGGTGATACCAAATCTTGATCCCTACTATGTGTCCATATTCGATAGAAATCATTCTCCACTCGGACCTCATGCGTCCGCATCCTATCTGGTTTCGATATGAAGATCAGATCCATGTGACCGCGTTCGATATAATGTCCTCGGAGGTCAAAGCTCACACGTTTGATTACCGAGGGATAAAAAATAGGAAAAATGGTGTTCTTGCCCCTTACACATATATGCAATTGTGATTTTACCCTCGTTTTTCTAACTTTGTGATTTTGCCCTTAACTGTTCACAAGTCAACGCGATTTTGCCCTAGTCAACGCTAATTTGCCCCTGTTTTTACCATTGACTAGGGGCAAAATCGCGTTGACTCGTGAACAGTTAAGGGTAAAATCACAAAGTTAGAAAAATGAGGGCAAAATCACAATTACACATCAAAGTAGGGGCAAGAACACAAGAGCCCCTAAAAAATACCATAGCCCGATGCAACGCAAAAACATATATCTAGTAATGTAATAAAGTCCCATATACAAAACTGACATGGTTACATTCCAAACTCTTTCCAAATGCAAATGGCAGGCTCTACGGCAGTGCTGTGGATCCAGAGGAGTTCATCATCAACGCACCGGAGGTTGTGGCAGCAAAGACCGAGGAAATTGAGGCCAAGGAGCAAGGTAGCTGGCAAAGGCATCATCGAACCAACCGGCCGGACCAAGGACCGAACCAAACTGCTGCTCCCCCACCACCAAGACGAGGAGGCCTGCTGGGATGGTCGTCGTCCCTAACCTCCGGGCGGCGGCGCTTCTGCACCTGCAGCCTCTTCTTCACCAAGACCCTCACCACGGTGTTCAAGTTCGCGCAGTTCGCCGTGGGCATCACCTCCGTCGTCCTGGCCGTGCTGCGTCTGAGCCGGCAGGACTATGTGGACGCGGCGGACCAGAGCAGCAGCGACCACAAGAGCATCAAGGGGTCCCTGAACCTCTTCTACGGCCTGGTGCTGGCGCAGGGCGTCTCCTCCTTCCTCGCCGACACCATGATCCCCATCGACGTCCGGCGGGTCATGAAGCTCCGCATGACGTACCAGCTTGGCCAGTCAGGGGTGCTCATCATCAAGCGCTACATGCTCGACACCTACATGAAATGTTCCGGTGGAAGAGTGCGTGAAGCAATGGACATGGACCTGGTCAGCTTCGCCATGGAGATGGCGAGGTCCACCTCGTCGGCGTCCGGGTTCTTGATCGCGTCCTCAGCATGGAGAAGTACAGTGGGCTGGCGCTGATGAGGCTCCGAGCTTCCATTGACACTGTGGGAAGCGTGGTCAGTATGCTTGGACTGAAGAACAAGACCAGGGAGGAAGAGAACACCAGAGGGCACGCGGCGAACGTGGTGCTGGAGCTCTCTCCAGACCTCCAAGTGGAGAGCTTCCCAGCAGTGCTGCAGATGGTGTCTTCACTGCTTACTGCGAAGACAACGGCAGCATCGACAACGAGCAATGTCAGCGTCGAGCTTACATGGCTCGGTGTGAAAATCGTCAGAAAGATCATGGACAATCCGGACAACTGTAAGGAAGTAGTGAAGGATGCCGATGACCAGGTGATATCAAGCATTGTGGACCTTACAGCTGTTAGTGATTACAACAGCAGCTCAATCTCGTGGTCTCCAGTAACAGAGGAGATCATCGTGGAGGCAGTTCAAGTCCTGCACAGGCTGGTCCGAACTACCGGCGATGCCGGTAAGGTGCTTAGGTGCAAAATCTCTGAGAACCTCCATGTTCTCAGGAACATTAGAAAGATCCTGGAACATCCAAGGAGCCATACTGAGCTACGCACTGAAGCAATTGGAGTTCTTGCCTGCTTAGCTTTGGATGAGACAGGAAAGAAAGAGATTGGGGGTTCAGCTCGGATCATTAGGAAGCTTGTTCCATCCCTTGTTGTTGAAACTCCATCCCCATCCAACAGAGTCAAGCTAGCTAAGTCTGCTGTTGAAGCATTACTTGTTCTTGCCGTGGACAGCCAAAGGAATGCCTTGAGGATCCTTGAAGAACTGAAGATTGAAGACATGCAGCAACTTGTTGATATGCTTTCTTCTGACTCCACAGAGCTCAGAACTATGGCTGCAAAACTCTTGGCGGTTCTACGTGTCAATTCTATAACAGAACATGTTCAATATAACAGGACAGTCGACAACGCACTACCTCTGGTAAATTCATATGCGCACCTTTGTTTATGTTTTTTGGGTGTAGTATTTGTTATTGCAGATTACTTAGCTTGTTTCCTTTCAACCAAATTCCACGAAAGAATTAACAACACACACACACACACACACACACACACACACACACACACACACACACACACACACACACACACACACACACACACACACACACACACACACACACACACACACACACACACACACACACACACACACACTGCTATAAGTTCTATGTTTTAATCTTTCTTATATATATATACCGTTTGAAATATTTAAGACCATCACACATATAGTTGTACTCTTACAGTTTCTCATCACACATACAGCTGCTGAAAGCAATCAAGCTAGAGGTGGAGAAACTATATGCCCTGGTACCTGCTGCTGGAGAACTTCATGCCCATGATGCTGTATGAAATCTAGCCTTCTCATCACACTGCACCTCTCTGCAAATACATTTATTTAGATTATGTATCATTTGCTCACGCTGATTCAGAGCGAACTTCCTTGGGCCCGATGGGCTCCCTCCAACCCTAGGAGCCCCTGGCTCCCTCCCCACCGCCGCCACTGCCACCGCACCGGCGCCGGCGCCCTCCTCCTCCCCCCCTCCCCTCACCTCCCTGCACCTGCCCCCCCTCCTCCCCTCGCCCGCGCGGGACCGATCGAGAGCGCCGCTCGGCCACCGTCGCCACCCGAGTCGGGCCTCTCCTCCGGCGTTCCCCGGCCGCCACGGGTGGGCGCCGCCACCGCGGCATCTTCCTCCACCGGCGCGCCACCGCCGGGGCCAGCCACAGCTGCGTGTGGGAGTTAGATCTGGCCTCTCCTAGCCGCCGCCGCCTGCATCGGGCCACTCGCCCCGGCAGCGGGGCCAGACGCCGCGCCCACCTCCTCTGAGTGCGCCACTGCCCAGCCACCGTTAGGAACAGCAGCGGCCGCAGCGAGGCTGTGCATGGGGGCTGCTAGATCCGGCCCCTCCACACCGCCACCGTCGCCGGGCGGCGACCTACCGGCCGTGACGGGCCAGGGAGGTGTGGTCATCTCCGAGGACGTCGTCCCGTCAGCCACAGCCCGCCTCGCCACCGCCAGCCACCCCTAGCTCCTCCCTTTCATCGGACGTGGCTCCTTTCTACCCAGTCTTGGGTGGGCGCACCAAGCGCCGCATGTGGCCGAAAGACAATGATGACGAGTCCAACGACGACCACCCCACAACCTACCTGGACACCACTCGGCGCCCGATGAAGGCGGTCACTGCGCCCACCACAAGCGCCCAGGTCGGAGGCGGAGGAAGCGCAGCCGGCCGCGGCCACAACTGTTGTGCAGCATGCGTACTCGGCTAGTGGATGGCCGCATCCCCACCCGCCGTGGATGGGTCAACGCCCCCAACGCCGATGGGTGGCGTGAGATCCTCCCCTGACAGGGGATGGGACCTGCGGCCGCCTCGACTGAGCCTTGCCGCGGCCCAAAGCAGCTTCCGCATGCCCGGAAGATCCCCATATAGCTTCATGGCAGATGCTTTAACTGCCTCTCCTACTCGCACCGAGTAGCGACTTGTCGATTGCCTCGGCGTTGCCTGTGCTGTCATGGCTTCCGCCACCTCGTTAGGGACTGCAAGCGGCCCAGGCCCGCTTGTGGCGGCAACACGGCCTCCCAGCACGCGCCCCACGGTCCATTGGCCTCCTAGCATGCACCACACGATGCTCCACGAAGTTCGGATGGGGCCGCGCAAGGTGTCGCGGGAGGCGCCGACGGAGTTCGATGACGACGTTGGCGACGCTAGAGTGAGCTGGCAAAGGAGAGCAATGTGGGCGTGTCTATCAACCACGACGACAGCGCCTCAACCTCTGCTGCTGCACATTGCTTCCCCGAGCCTGATCTGCTGGTGTTGGAGCTGTGGGTGAGCGTGAGGCCTCCCGCGTGGGTCGACCCAATGCTGGAGGAGTTCACCGCCTCGCACGTCGTGTGCCGTCCTGCTAGACCGGGGTGCCTGCCTGCTAAGACAGTCGCTTCTAAGGAAGATGAAGCATCATTGGTGGACAAGCATTAGCCGACGCGGCCACCCCTCCCCGTCCAGTTGAAAGTGGGAGCTCCGCCACCAAGAGGCTCAAGCGCTTCACCAACAAGATCCTGCGTAAGGCGCCATCGCTGCTGCTCCCTCAGCCGGTGGTGGAGGCACAACCGAAGCAACCGAAGTTGCCGATCCACAGCAGGAGGATCGTCGCCTAGGCACTTTCACACGTCCCGGCTTCTAAGCGAGGAGAGGTGCTGGTGATGAAGCGGATGGAGATGCTCGACAGACAGACGACCACGGTAGCCAAGAACGTCTACAACAGTATCTTCGTCGACCAGCTCAACCCCTCGCATGCTGAGTCAATGCGAGAGCTCTTCCCTGATCCAAAAGAAGAGCGGGGGAGGCGCGGCGCAAGCAAGCACATGATCTCCTTCTGTTACGGAGGGCAGAACTGATTGTATAACACTATCTCCTAGTGTGCCATGTCTGTGGCGCGTCGTTGTAGCTTTCACTATTTTCTCAACCTTAATACAAAAGATGCGCAAATCTTTTGCGTATTCTTTTGTGTATTTGAGAAAAAAAATATTATGTTTCATTTTATATATAGCTGCACCTTAACTAATTGCATGGCTTGGAAAGGAACTCATCCAAATTATATGTATTATTTGTACACAGAATTTGGAGGAATGGAGGACCAAGCAGGGTGCACTACTGGAGAGCTTTGTTGGCCTCAGCGTTCGGGTCTGCACATTCATTCAGGCAAGCGAGTTCGGCGATGCGCTCCGGAATGCCAACCTCACAGTGGATTTGCTCATGCATGCGCTCAGCAGGATCCTTGATATGTACATGTCACCAGACACAGAGTACCCAGGTATAAGGCGGGTAACAGTTGAGCTAATCATTTGGATGCTACGGAGCAACAGACGCTGCATTGAGTTTTTCTTTCGGCACCAAGTGGACAAGGCAGTGAAAGAAGTCGCAGAAACAGAAGAAAGACTTGAAATGTTTAACATGTTCTGCTGCGGCGTTGGCGTCGCTAAGCACAGAGAGCCCATTTCTTCTCTCGTTGCTTCTGCAGCCTCTGCTCTGCCTCGCATTGCTAGAAGGCTCCCAGGCGAGGTGTCGGCAGAGAACACAATACCAATTGCTTAATTTGCAGGCATATGAATGATCCCTTGCTATGTACCGCGTGATTTGCTTAACTACATTTTATTGTTCATGACATTCTGTGTTACAACTTTTTGTGTGTTAAACTTTGTAATAAGTTTGGTCTGATTCCTCTAGGTGACGGGATGAAGCCGGAAGTTTAATTCCATTATCGAAATATATATATATATATATATATATATATATATATATATATATATATATATATATATATATATATATATATATATATATACACACACACACACACACACATTTGGGTTATCTGAATTCGATCAATAACTGGCCGCCAACCATGCATTTTCACCACTAGAAATATGTGAACCATTTTTGTTTCCTGCATTTTATCCAACTTTTTAGTATTCCTGTTAACTCGATCATCAGGGCCGGGTAACATTTGGTACGGTATGATTCGTATCAAGGCTTTGAAAATGCTATATGTATTCAGTATGTCTTCGTTTTGTTAGCTTTTGTATTCATCATATATAGGTAACGACATATTAATTTCATATTTTATTTGAAGGCCCCAAAACTATTGGATCAGTGGATATGCAACTCAAGTATTTTGAGGGACTTGGAACCAGAAGTGTTCTGAGAATTTCTATGTAGAAATCGCAGCCATAACACATTTGTGATAGTCCTATGTAAAGATGGCAACGCCCCCGATACCCGACGGGTATTTGTTCCATTAGGAGACGGGGATGGGATCATATCTTTATCCGCAGGCATCTAAATGGGCAAGAATCCATCTCCGACGGGTATAGCGGGTATGGGAACGTTCTCTGTTTACCCGTCCCCGTTACCCGTTGGGGAACCCGACTATTTGAGCTGTCATGCGAGTATTAGGCACAAAGAAGCTCAACATAGGTATTTTGACCAAAATCTGAACAATCATATATATAGGTTGTGTGTTCTAGGAACCCTAATTCAATTTTTCCTCACCATCTCCCGCCAACACAGACAAGCTTTTTGCCTCACGGCGCTTCGTGCCACAAGCTTCCTTAGTTTGGTCTCTCTGCCACCTTTGCTCGTCCTCCTCGCAACCTCGCTCCTTCTCCTCGACATCTTCGAGACTCCGACACTTATACCCGGGTGAAGAAGAAACGTCTCCGATTGCAAAGCTGCGACCCCAAGTGTCCTTGTTTATCGGGTATGCAGTACCCGTTGGGTATCTATTACCCGACCGATGCCCGACGGGTATGGGGATGGGCAAGAATCTATACCCGAGACAGTTAATGGGGATGTCCCTACAAGCGGTGCCCCGCCGCCGCTTTTTATAGACCAAGGGAGAGGAATAGGATACCGAGACCGAGAGAAGGGAAGGCGAAAAAAAGAAAGAGAAATAAGACTCCTGGGGGTGTGCCGTCCTCCTCTTCGTGTGGGTCCCACTGACCCTATAGATTGTGGTGGCAGCGGCGTCGCAGCAGGGTCTTGTTGGCCGCTGCAGCATACGTGCGGGCATCATGTGCCGGTCTTGTCTTTCATCCCATCCGAGCGGACGGAATGGTCAAAGGGTCCCCTGACAAAGGCCATACGGGGGGCTAGCGGTACAGTGCCAGTCAACTGACGCCGGTCGACTGACGTTGGATGATGGTTAGGGAGTTGGCAGCACAGTGCTGGCCTGTTGACGCGGTGGGCGACATGAGTCTCCCAGCATGGCCTGATGCGACCGCCAGTCGCATCAGGATGCGCCCGAGACATGCTCCCGGCCGTGCGCCTCCATGCCGTAGTGGTTGAAGCAGTTCAGGTCCCACCCTGGGGCCACTGCTTTTGTCCGGTAGCAAATCCGACCCCCAGGGAATGGGCGAGGTAGAAATCTCGCCCTGGGGGTCGGGCAGGACGAAATCTGTCCCTTGGGGGTCGGACGAGGCGGAGCCCTCCCCATGGGACCGGACGAGTTGGAGCCCGTGCCCTGGGGTCAGAGGAGTTGCAGCCCATGCCTTGGGGTCCGATGAGGTGGAAACCTCATCCTTGGAGTCGAACGAGGCGTGATCCAACCCCTGGGGGTCGGATGAGGCCACAGTTGCGTCCTTAACCATCGGATGAGCCGACTTGACGCTCATAAATCCTTTGGCTTGGATACCCAGGTATAGATATCCGACAGTAGCCCCCGAGCCTTTAGAGGAGTGAGACACTCCTGCAAAGGCTTTTTGCGATTTGTTGCTCCTATGGCCGTTGTGCCGTGGAGGCGGGTCGTTATTGGAACTCCGGTGTTTTTCCCTTGGTTTGTTGTACCGCATAGGGTAACCAAGTAGGATTTAGGCACCCATCCTCCATGTGGAGGATTGGCAAAGGTCGTGGAGGCGCAAAGTGACTACGGGCGCTTGACCTCTGTGGGGAGGGGCGAAGGCCATGAAGGCATGAAAGGTCTTGTTGGAGGGATATTGGCACCCAGCCCTTGAGGAAGGGACTGGTGAAGGCCGTGAAGGCGCGCCGGAGGGATATTGGCACCCAGCCCCTGAGGAAGGGACTGGCGAAGGCCGCGGAGGCCCGTAGCCTTCGTGAATCCTTCGCGGGGAAGATTTGGATAGGCATGCGCTCGTCTCTCGAGGCAGCATTGCGACTAATGCAGCGTGGAACAGTGAGGGCACGACCCCCGAAGGAAGCGGATCTGGTGAGGCATGGGGCTCGTTAATTTAGGCAGATGGTTCACCCCTCGCCCTTACCTTATAAACAGAGCCGTTTCTCCCTAGCCTCCGTACGCGTAGCCGCATCCTTGCCCCTCCAGTCTTTGTGCCTTTTGCTCTTGAGTTCCGGCCTTCACCCCCTGTTTCCGCTCCGCTGCCGGCGAAGTTCTCATTCTCTAGCCCTACGCCACCGCTGGATCTTCTGCATCGCCATCCCCGTTCCTCGATAGAGCCGTGGCTTCGCTCTGACGTTTTCCACGTACGCATGGAGGGTCTAGTTAAGAAGGGCCTTCTCCATGCAAGGGCCGCGGTGATGGAGTGGATTGTACCTAGTGGCGAGGATGAGCCGTCGCCGCCCGACGGCTATGTCGTCTCCTTCGTCCCCTTCCACGAGCGTGGGTTCACGACTCCTCCCCACCGATTCCTCCGAGGGCTACTGCACTACTACGGGCTTGAGCTGCAGCATCTGAATCCTAACAGGATTCAGCACATCTCGGCCTTCGTCACGCTGTGGGAGCGGTATCTAGGGATCGAGCCCCACTTCGAGCTGTGGAAGTACTTCTTCGCCGTCGAGCTGCAGAAGAAGAAGGAGAGGAAGAAGCCAGACCTGGCGGTGCCATTGGGATGTGCGAGCATCCGTCTTCGAGGCAACTAGTCATCAGAGTACATGTCCATCCCATTGTCGAAGTCCAACAGGGGGTGGCATAACCTTTGGTTCTACCTGAGGAACGATGACGCCGCCCCCTGCCGATCTTCACCGGCTGCCTAATCGAGGAGGCGCCGGACGCGTGGAGGTACGGGCCCATCATGAAGAGCAGAAGAGGCTCGGTGACCTTCTCAAAGTCATCATGACTCTGAAGGGCCACGGTCTTCGTGGGACTGGCATCATCGGAGCATACCACGTCAGGAGGTTGGCGCCACTAATGGTGCGCGCTCTTCTGATGTACAAGATGACGCTGGATTCTACACCCGAAGGGATGGTGATGGTCGTTGGTGAGGCCCTCAGCGTCGACAAAATAGCACAACGCATCAAGGAGGCGATGGAGTGCCCGGTGGATCTCGCCCTAGTGTACTCAGTCCTGGGGCATCCCATGATGCGGCCGGACGTGGGTTTCCTCGAACTGGTAAGCCTTCTTTGAGTTTCTATCCTTGGGCAACTCTTCTCTGTTCTTAGATTCTAAGCGCCATGATTTGCAGCCCGGCCTCTTCGCCCATGAGTCTGACCCGCCACTACCAAAGGACGTGGCCAGGAGGGCGGCGAACCACGCCGCAGCTGAGGTGGCGAAGGCGAAGAAGGAGCGAGCGAAGCTAAAGTATGGAAAACGCCAGCAAGGCTTGGAGGAGAGCGATAGCGATGAGGAGGAGGAAGAGGAGGAGGACATGTCCGACCCCAACATCCCATCGGGCACGCTTGCGCGTGAGGATGAGAGGGCCGACGCGGGGCAGGCCAACATGACCCCGATTCCACAGCACGCCCCGACGCAAACCGAAGAGGATGCGCCTCCAAGATAGGCAGGGGAGGACGCGCCCCGAGGTTAGAGGAGCAAGTCCACCCCACTCCGACTGACCCCACCAGGGGATCAAAGTGGCCAATTACCGACGTGGTGGAGTCGGAGTCGAGCGACCAGCCCCCGAAATGTTCTCGAATAATGGCTGGCCCCTCGGTTGGGGTTGGGCCCTCCCGGTCCCATGTCTGGCCGGGCGATGATCCGCTCGCGTGGGGAAGAAACCGGCTCCATTGGGCCAGGCGGTTGGACCCGAGCGACTTGGTGTTCACCCTCGATGACCTAGCGGAGGTGAAGGACTAGACGAGCGTGCGCTCGGGACTTGAGTCCGTAGTTCGCTCTCTGACCGACGCGTTGGGGTGTTGAAGGATGACGTCGCCCTGGCCGCCAGGTTTGTCGTGTCTTCACGTTTTCTACTTTCGAGCCCTATTTATATAATTCTAACCTGATTTTTTCGCAGTCCCTTGTAATGCGCAGCTAGGAGAAGTCCCTATTCCTCCATCGCGAGAGGGAGGTCTAGGGGCTTGCTGCCGAAGTGCCGCGGCTGGGAGGAGGTGGTGAGCCTCCAGACCAAGGAATGGGAAGAACATCAACACGCCGACGAGGCCGAGGACAAGCTCAAGGCTGTGGTCGCCAAGGCCGGAGAAGATGCCACGGAGCTTGGACAACTCCTCCCGGCCCTCGACCTTGCCCGTCAAGAGAGCACCGACGCTCGGTGCGCGCTAAAAAATGAGCAGAAGTTGAAGGAAGAAGCCGAGGGCCTGGCCGCCGCCTTGGCCGGGGATGTTGGCGTGCTCCAGAGGGGGAAGACGGTCCTCGAGGAGCAAGTGAAAGGTGAGGCTCTGGTTACCTTTTTGCTTGATGTTTGCAGTCGGTTTTCTGACGCTCTTTGATGTTTGGCTTGGGCAGTCCTACAGAGGCAACTCTCCGAGGTGCAGGGTCAACTCTAGTCGGAGAACGACGACCACAACACCTTGCGTGCTGCTGTCGGGTTGGTCTTCAATGACCACGGGGTCTCCCCGACCGTGTGCATGAGCTCGCTCGTAGACCAGGTTACCCAGATCCCGGATTGGGCCCGCGTGCTCGCAAGGAAGGCCCTGTACACCGGCATCCATCGCGCGTTCGCCATCGCCCGCTCCCACTACATTAACATCGACCAGTCGGTGATCAGTGATGGCTTCACGCCTGGCTACACTAACGCCGAGCTAGACAAAATTGAGAAGGAAGCGGCTCCCCCGACGTAGGACCTGGCAGAGAAGGTCGGAGATGAAATCCTTCCAAAGGGTGTTTAGTCAGATAGTAGTGTCCGGCGTTGGTCTTTTTGTAAAGACTTTTATTATGGCCGGAAACATTGTTTGGCCTTTATATATATATATGTATATATATAGACGTACTGTTCCGTAGCTGGTCGCAGAATAAGTTATTCTGTGGCCACTTTTAGTTACGATAATTACTATACTAATTTATGAGATTATGATAACTTTCTCATAAGTGATTTACTATAACATTATGGTAAGTATCATCTTGAATTATAGTAACCCATGTATCCTAAATGTGTATTATCATTATCGTAAATTGGTACAAATATTATCGTAAATCAAGGTGGCTATAGAATAAGTTATTCTGTGGCCAGCTGCAGAATAGCCTTATATATATATATATATTATAAGTAGCCAGCTACAAAATAAGTTATTCTGTAGCCACCTCCATTTACGATAATTTTATATACTAATTTATGATAATGTTAATACATATTTATGATAGTTGGGTTACTATAACACATGGGGATATTTACCATAATGTTATAGTAAACCACTTAGCAAGAAGTTACTATAATCTCATAAATTAACATAGTAATTATCGTAACTCAAAGTGGCTACAGAATAAGTTATTTTGTAGCCAGCTACAGGGTAGTAGTTATATATATATATATAAAGTCTGTTGCGATCTGACCCTTGTTTTATGTTAAGGCATTAGAAACTTAAGTTGCGAGCGACTAAGTAATGATCACGCTGGTGAGCTGTAACACCCCAGGTGTTTGTTACCAGTTGAGCTCAACCATGACATGTTAAGTGGTGATGGCGATGTTAGGTCAAACATATGAAAATGAGCCACCACTTAAATTTGGACCATGCACCATTGCTTACATGTTGCCCTTTCCAAAAAATATGCTTGAGTAATGTTGGATGTACTTATTTCATGTGTCTCACATCAATATCCGTCTATATTGATCCATGGAAAAGTTTCATGAAGTTTGGAATCAAGAAGTCACATGAAATGATAAGTTAAAATCTTTCTTGGATTGCTTTATTAAGTGAATGGAATTATAGGTCATCAACTAAACCTTGCTACCTTTCCCAAATGACTCTAATTGAACTCTACAACAAAAGTCATAAAGGGTTCGTGTTGAGCAGAGATCAAGAAAATGCATCAATCGGTCTAAAACTCAGATTTAAGCTTTACCGCGATGCTACTTTGACCTATGTTGACCAATCACTTACAGTGCTTGCATGGAGTTGTACCTTAAATAAAAGTTAAAGTTTAAGTGGAGTAGAACAAACTTTGTTTTTGGACCAATAGCTAGATCAGCTTGTGCGCAAGCCAAACCGAGCCCTCAAGTTGGAATCCATGACTGTTTTGGGAGCTCGAAATTTGGCTAAGTTTGGATGACTGAATTCGTGATTTCAGTTTTCATGTACCTCACTTTGGAACCTTGTATCTCTCCAACCAGGCCAAATTAGAATTTGAACATTTAAGAAAAGTTGTAGTACTCATATAGATCTATGGCTTTTGTTACTACATTTTGTGCCAGAACTAAACGGATTTGGAGTTACGAAAGGACAAAAATTGATGTTCAATCGCATTTTTTGGGATAGAATTGAGTTTTGAATGCAGGACCGACCGATCTTAACTGAACTCGGTGCGGACCGATCTTAACTGAACTCAGTGCAGTTTCATGTACTTGCCTTTGGAGCATTGTATCTCTCTAACCAGGCCGAACCAGCTCAACTTCATATAAGCAATATTGGAGTACTCCCGTAGCTCTACACAACGGTATAATTGATTCAACAAATCATCGATCGGTTTAGGTGATATGATGGCAGGAAAAATTGAGCTTCAGTTATATGTTTGAGGTGGTATTGGATTTCTTTCCTTCTTGATCAGCAGAAGCAGCAAGGCCGACCGTCACAGACTGCTCACGCCGCGTGGCTCCTCTGTGCTGTGCCCGTTCACCACCTCGCCGTCGCGTGTCACTTGGTGAAGCCAAGCTCGAGCCCTGTTCCCCTGCCTCATCGAGTCCCAGCTCCCTCTCTCACTCTGACTCGCCCTTGCCTCTGCTAACTCGCGCAGAGCGCAGGTAGTCGCCATGCCCGCCATTGCTAGCGAGCGGAGCTTCCACGCCGCCCGTTCCTGCTTCTTGATGCGTCCACCTCGCCCGGCCAACCGTCTAGCTCCTTCTTTGCTTCGCACGCGTGCTCGTTCGATCCAGCTCTGCCGTCATTGGAGCCATGGCCGAGCTCCGAGCTCGCCGGTGTCGCGGCCATTTTTCCCCTCTCAGCCCCCTCGCTCCTCACGAGCAACGCCATCAGCTTCGCCTCCCTCTCCTGCACGCCGTGCTCGTGCTCGCCGTCCAGAACCGTGCTGGAAGCACCGCAGCCGCCATCCGCCGTCGCCTCTGACCGCCGGTGCACATGGCCGAGCCACCTCAGGCCGCCTCCCGGCCATCCGAGACCACCAGCGGGTGCGTGCGGGCCCCTGTCCTTCCCCGCCACTCCATCGCCGCTGGTGACGACCACGGCCGCCGAAGCCGCAAGCCGGCCATCTCCACTGCTGTGAACCGAGAGGAAGGACCTCGCGCTTGAATTCAAGAGAAGAGAAGGGTCGATCTGCAAAGTCCTTGACTCAGAGGAATAGTGTTAGAAAGGACCTATTCGCTGTTGTTTAATTTATGTTTTCTGCAGGACCCCGATGCAAGATTTACATGTCTTTTCTTTTAGTTTTTACAGATTTGAATGATCAACTTTGAAAATTCGTAGTAATTAGTAGAAAAATCGTAAAATAGTAAATGTGGACTTTTTGGAATCCTTGTGAAATTGTATATGCAGTAGATCTATAATATTGCATATTTTAGTTTAAATATTTTACAGTAAAAATAGATTTATGAAGTTAGGTTTTTAATGCTAGTTGTGCTTTGTCTTTTTCATAACTACAGTTGTTGTGCTCAAATAAATGTTAAATTATTATGGAGTTCTAATAATGTGATGGTTGATGTCTGGTAAAAATTTGAGGATTTTACGCTTGACAGTTTAAGAGTTATAAAAATAACAAATGCCCTGTGTTGCTTTGCTCCTATTCTGAATAGGCCTGCACGTTTGAATTAATTGGCTTAGTTAAGTTATGAATCATGACTTGATGTCAATACATGAGTTTTATTACTTTTCTTAATATTTTCAAAAAACTAAATATTATGATTTTTGGTTAAGTGGATCTTGAGTTATAGTTGCTTAAATCTCTATAGCGGTTTCAGCCCAAATCTAGACAGGGTTGCCTTATTGGTACTGTGGGGCCTTTTTAATTATAGAATTAGCTTTAGGTGTTTATAACAAAGTTGTTTATAATTTTCTAATATTTCTAAAAAGTACAGAACCATATTTATTGGACATGTAGAACTCCATTTATAGTTGTTTAAAATGGCATGTCAGTTTCTGTCCATGTTTTAGACAGAGATGCATTCATTGGATTAATTGACCTTGTTATCTGTAGAATAATCTTAAGATGATAATAAGAAAGTTGTAGATAACTCACTTAACTAGCTTTTGTTAAATTTTCATGATATTTGGCTTAATATTTTGTGAGTTATGACTGTTCTAAATTGGTCTTCAGAAATTGTAATTCCCTGGAATTTCTGGACCAGATTTGATAAATGTGACTGTTTGACCCCTTTAACTTGGGAATCATGCTGCGATGATTAAATATGAATTGTAGAAAATTTCATAATATTTCCATATTGTCTTGTTGCATGTCTTTTGGATTAGTACAACTCTAGTTATAAGCTTATGAAGTTGTATCTTTGAATCTGTCCAAGTCTGGACAGATGTGCTCAATTGTGCTTGGTTGATCTTATTAATAGTGGAATCACCTTGCGATGATAATAAACATGTTTTAGATAATTTAATAAGCTTTCTATAAAGTTAAGGTTCATGCTTGTTTGATGTCTGTAACTCCAGTTATGCTATTTTGAAACTACTACTACTTTTCTGTCCTAGTTCTGCGCAGGTCTGAAACATTGGCATGTTTGACCGGGTTAGCTTTGGAATGACTTTTTGGTGTTAATAACAATGTTGTAGGCAATTTCATTAGCTTTCCATAAAGTCTAGGATCAACCAAGTTCCAAACTTAATTGTTTCCCATGGAATCTATCTCGGATCTCATGGCACTTTGCCATTTCTCAGAATATGGGTCCATCATTGCTTCCACATAAGTTGCAGGTTCATCATCGTCTAACAATAACAAATCCCCACGCAACTCATGGATTCTTGCAGACCTTCGTGGTTGTGGCGGTGTTTCTATTGCCACGGGTATCTCAACTTGTTATGCTACATTAGCATCACTCGTAGAGTCCTTCCCAACTGCCTCATCTTGAACTTCTTCAAGATACACCTTCTGTCCACTTTTCTCTCTTTTGAGAAACTCTTTCTCTAAGAAAACACCATTCCAAGCAACAAACACTTTGCCCTCTGATTGGTTATAGAAGTAATACCCTAAAGTTTCCTTCGGATATCCCACGAAAAAACATTTGTCTAACTTGGGTGTTAGTTTATCTGTCATAAGTCGTTTCACATAAACTTCGCAACCCCAAATTTTCAGAAAAGACAAACTGGGACTTTTACCAGTCCACATCTCATGTGGTGTCTTAACTACGGACTTAGACGATACCCTATTCAATGTGAAAGCGGCTGTTTCTAGAGCGTATCCCCAAAATGATAACGGTAGGTCTGACTGGCTCATCATAGACCGAACCATGTCCAACAAAGTCCGATTACATCGCTTAGACACGCCATTTCTCTGAGGCGTTCTAGGTGGCGTAAGCTGTGGAACAATTCTGCAACTCTTTAGATGATTGCTAAACTCGTGGCTCAAATATTCGCCTCCACGATCAGATCGCAAAGCCTTAATTTTCTTGCCACGTTGATTCTCTACTTCACTCTGAAACTCCTTGAACTTTTCAAATGTCTTAGACTTATGTCTCATTAAGTAGACAGAGCCATATCTACTAAAGTCAGCAGTGAAGGTTATGAAGTATTGGAATCCACCCCTTGCTGTCATACTCATTGGTCCGCACACATTAGTATGTATGAGTTCCAACAAGTCTGCCGCCCTCTCAGGAAAACCTGTGAAAGGCATCTTGGTCATCTTGCCCAGCAGGCAAGCCTCACATGTCTCATATGATTCAAAATCAAACGAAGTTAAAAGCCCATCAGAATGGAGTCTCTTCATGCGATTCTCACTTATATGACCTAAACGACAATGCCACATATAGGTAGGACTGAACTCATTAAGCCGAGGCCTTTTAGCACTTATATTATAGACAGGAGCATCTTCAAGATTTAAAATAAATAACCCATTCACAATGGATGCAGAAGCCACAAACATGCCATTTTTAGAGAACACACAACCATTCTATTTACTCACAAATGAATAACCATCCTTCATCAAACATGAAGGTGACACAATGTTTCGACTTAAACTAGTAACAAAATAACAATTATTCAACTCCATAATAAATCTTGACGGGAGGTGGAGTTGCATCATCGCGACGTTCAATGCAGCAACTCTTGCATTATTGCCCACGCGGAAATCAACTTCTCCCTTTTCCACGCTTCTACTTCTTATCATTCCCTGCATCATATTGCAAATATGAGCAACCGATCGGGTATCAAATACCCAAGAATTAATATAAAAATTAGCAAGGAAAATGTCCGTAACATAAACAACAATTGTACAAGCTGCGGGGGTACCTTTACTGCCGCGATCCTTTATGGATTCCAGGTACAGCTTGCAGTTCCTCTTCTAGTGACCTTTTCCATGACAATGAAAGCACTCAGCATCAGTAGGTGGTCCAGCAATGGGCGCAGGTGGGTTTGGCTTAGAGATCTCATCTTTAGCCTTGCCCTTTTTCTTCTTCCAAGAATTGCCCTTCTTCTTAAACTTAGGCTTGTTTTGGACCGCCATCACATGGCTACTGCCAGCACCTTTCTTGATATCAGCCTCTGCTGTTTTAAGCATGCCACATAATTCATTCAAGCCCTTTTCCACCCCATGCATATGGTAGTTCACGACGAAATTTCCATAGCTCGGCGGAAAAGACGCGAGAATAAAATAAGTAGCTAATTCAGGGCCAATTGGGAAGCCCAGCTTCTCCAACCTCTGAGTGTAACCAACCATTTTGATCACATGTGGCCCAACTGCTGCGCCCTTTGCTAGCTTGGTTTCAGCAAAAGCCTTTGAAACATTGAACCTTTTAGTCCTGGCTTGAGTCTAGAACATATCATTGAGCGCCACGATCATATCGTGCACTGCATGGTTATTGTCAAACTGCAACTACAGATCTGGTTCCATACAAGCAAGCATAAGGCAACTCACTTCAAGATCAGCATCACATGCTCTCTTGTAAGCGTTTTTCTCTGCAGCAGGTGCATTATCAGTAGGCTCTTCTGGTAATGGGGTGTCTAGAATTTCTTCCTTTTTCTCAGCCCTGAGAACAATTCTCAGGTTGCGGATCCAATCTGCATAGTTTGTTCCATTCAACTTGAAACTAGTGAGCTTTAGCATCACCGCTAGAAGACATGGTAGATTGGTAAGCAACTCTTTGCTAATCATATCACATATGACTCTTGTTGTTGGGTAGCATCTCTATGCTTTGGTGCCCAACTACTCATGCTCCAAGGTCCCTAACCGTTAGGATGACCTTGTCCAAGTAACCAACCCTTCTACTGTAAGTATCCGATACGAACCTGTCTAGTCCAGGAAAACTAGTGGCACCCTAATTTCATAGACCCACCACCGATTGTACAAGACACATGACAGTGCAAGGTTTGGGGAAGCATTTTAACTTAAACATTGCCGAAGGATCGTTCTACTTCACCATCGCATGTAGACAAAAACATTATCGCACGTGAAAGTAGAACATAGTAAGAACGGCATTAACACAGATATGACATGGTATAGCCCATTGTTCCTTTGGGGATCTCCATCTCCCTTGAACTGTTCCTCATGATGATCTCCATCTCCATGATCCATATATGCCATCCTTCAGCGATGAGTCCACCAAGACTAGCTATCACTAATGCAAGGCAGTGAAGAAAATTACATAGTCGCGGATAGGATCATCATAGTTTGGCACGCAGGCCAATACATCAAATTGACAATATCTTTGTGGCTCTAGCCATATTGTCATACTCACGACATGCAAGCCATAAATTAATCACATACATGCATCACATACACATAAGGGCTATACCAGTCAGAAATTCCTGCAAAACAGAGTTAACTGATTCCGACGTCTAATCTTAAAACGCCGAAAACACCATCTTCCCGGCCGTTTTTTGCAAATCTAATTTCAGCAAAACCACCAAAGGGGGTGAGAATAGGATGTAAATTTTTTTTCTCTACAATTTTCGTCTAGAGTTCGTCTCAATCCAAGGTCGTATGCAAAAGTTATGGCTGTTTTACCGAACAACACTTTTTCTTGCACCCCGGCGCCCGGTAGTAGATCCAATCTATCACCGCTGCGCATCACATGCGCTCGGCACTTGACCTAGGTTCGATTCGATCAATCTGATTGATCTCCATCTTGCCATGACTGGATTTACATGTATCACTTAACTCGGATGGCGGAATTCCGACCGGTACGAGTAGATCGTTACAAGACCAACACGGTAAAATCATGAACCATGACCAGAGACTCATCTACAACCACGCATATCTCCATATGCACTCATCCGAACCTATAACAACGCAATAACCTAGCTCTGATACCACGGTAGAGTTATGAGGATGCTACGCTAGCCGAAAAACAAAAAAAATCGACCTCATAAACCAGGATCTACTGCTAGTTATAGATCACGGAATTACCACTAGACGCACAGGTGCAGCGGAAGCGACTCGATGTAGTCGTACGTGTCGTAGTAGTGTCGTGCAGTTGCAAGGTCATCCGTACGTCCGTCCCCTTCGTGCGGTTCGTCCTTGTGCTCCAGATGTAGCACCTTCGAGGTATCCACACGTACAGGGAGGAAGCGTCGCACCTTCGGACTACTAGGTCCGCGAGGAGCAGCAGGCGCGGGCGTAGCATGGGCGGCGGCGGTTGCCAAAATGGCATGCCCTCCTTAGCCCCATTGCCCACCCCACTTATTTATAGGCGTCCCTAATGAGCTCCCGAGTTGGAGGCCCATTAGTAACCCTAAGCCTTGTCTAACTCGGATCCAATCCGAATTAGGCTTCCAGCCCCTTAAGCGTGCGACCCTATGGGTTCACGCACACATAGACATGGCCCGAGTACTCCAACTCCTATGCGTACGCAAAGATCATATCAGACGAACCACCACAAAACCACATACTTGTTATTCCCTTGCCTCACGATATTTGGTCCAACTCATAGGTTAACACTTAACCCAAGCACGACCATGCATTTCTTGATCTAATCATTAGAGTGATCCAGTGATATCTCTCTCATATAGAGATGGGCAAATTCTATCTTGATTGTCTATGTCTCATAGCATGTTTCCCGACAAACCCGAAAAACCACCTTTATAACTACCCTGTTACAGAGTAGCGTTTGATAGTCACTGAGTAGGTCGTTTCACATCTTGAATACATACAACAATCTCAGGTCTAAGGACATAACGTACATGATGTGAATAGAGATAATAACAACATCTCGTGTTGGGTCAGTCCAGCCCCATGTCATACATGTGCCCACATTATTAGTTTGACATCTCCATGTCTATGACTTGTGAAACATAGTCATCAACTAATAATGTGCTGATCCATTATTCATGTGTGTCATCACACGAACTCTGACTAGGGACAACATTAGAATAACCATACAAGTAAAAGAGTTTCACAAACAATTCACATAATTGCTAGTCGATACAGGTTGTCTTTAATGGAAATTCAATGAACTCATAATATATCATGGATACAAGGCAATATAATCATCTCTATGATTATCTCTAGGGAATACTCCCAACAGTCGTAGCCCACGCCTTGGGGTCGGGCGAGGCGGAAACCTCGTCCTCGGCGTCGGACGAGGACGCAGTTGCGTCCTTAACCATCGGATGAGCCGACGTGATGCTCATTAATCTTTTGCTTTGGATACCTGGGTATAGATATCCGACAGCCTGTTTGGTGGCGCTCCATCTGATTCTGATTCTCTATAGAAACTGATTCTCTAAGAGAAGTGATTCTGTGGCTGAAAGTGATTCTCTTTGATTCTTTAGCATAAACTCTTGAAATCATGATGGAGAATCACTTCATAGAATCAGAAGAAGCTACTTTTCTCACTCAGCCTCCTAGTTTAGTTCAGAGAATCATTTCACGAAATCAGTAGAGAATCACTTCTCTCTGAAAAACTGTTTGACAGAGCTCCTGCTGGATTTAGCAGAGAATCAGCTCTGGGAGCTCCGCCAAACGGGACCATAGAAGCCTAATCGTGCAATACACTGGCTAATATGCTCCCATGTAGTCATGTTGTCCTCCGCAAAGAAGTTAATGAATTCAGGCTCTTTAAAATCCTTGGGGTACACGTGTATATTATTAAAGTATTTGGGATACAACTTGGTATATGATCTAATCCCAATTTTATGCTCAATTCCCACCTCTTTTGCTATTTTAACCTATTGGTCTTGCCAACCACTCAAAA
The DNA here is from genome assembly GCA_904845875.1 of Miscanthus lutarioriparius. Classification (NCBI taxonomy): domain Eukaryota; kingdom Viridiplantae; phylum Streptophyta; class Magnoliopsida; order Poales; family Poaceae; genus Miscanthus; species Miscanthus lutarioriparius. Next base: position 72,053,881 of record CAJGYO010000011.1, read on the forward strand.
GATTCTATTTGGCCGTGGGGTGGTGCGCAAAAGATGGGAGATTTGGGCCAAACTATCCAAACACTGAATTCGGCGTGGTTGGTTGCATGGGTTGTTCACTGTATATACATAACACTACGAGAAGACACATTATTTTTAATTTTCGGTTTAAGTCATTGACTTGACTCAGGTATTCGCATTTTATTGGATTTTATTTCAGAAATAGTGCTATTTCTTTAAGCGGTGGCAAAATGCCTATCGATAAAAAAAACTTGACCCGCGGGGGTAAGACAGCCCTGGGCATTGTGCTTAAGAAGAAGATCTTCTCACGCAAGTCGAGAAAACCCGTGAACCTCTGCCCCACCCATACACAACGGCACCGCAGCTCCTGGAAGACTGGGCTGGCCTTAGACCTATGCTTTGACGTGGAGTAGAAGAGGGGATTTTTTTTCAACGCGCAGATATAAGCTGCGCCTCCTCGGGCCAACAAATCCGCTCCAAGGAGATCCGTACTCTGGCCGACATAGTGCAAAGCGCACACCTAAACCAAGTGGTCTAGCGTTCACTTCGCATGCCTATCAATAAAGAGACGTCTCTAATGACTTTGTGAATTTCGGGATTTTATCGCCCCATCGTGTTGTATAATTTTCACTCTCTAACCCTATATATATATATATATATATATATATATATATATATATATATATATATATATATATATATATTGCGTTGTTACACTTGTTTAGCGTGTGATGATCATTTGATAATATTTTTTTTCTTGAAATTAGTAGCATCTTTTGTATACGCCAATGGTGTGCTGTAGACAAATATTATGAATGAAGTGATTCAGATCAAAGAACCGCCTTAGACTATAACTTTGATGTTCATAGGGTTCGCAGATTGAAATACAAGTTGCTTCTCGTTTCGGCAATATAATATATTCTTGATTCCAATCCCTTAGCTTGTATTAATAGTACGGTCCTGTATCATGTTTTTTTTTGCAAAAGGGAAAACCTGCGGTACACCATTGGTTCCACTTCTCACGTAAGGTTGTCACAAGAATCTTACATTTTGTCCGTTCAACTCACTCCAGGCCAGCTTCGAACCAAAGTGACAGAAAATTCCTTCGTTCATAGGGTATATGTCTCGCATTTAGAATTTGTAGCTTATCGCGCAAGAATGCTCCCTTAATTCATGTCCTATATTGACATTGTTTTCTTGATATATTGTCGTGGAAATTACTAAAAAAGATGAGGCCTTGAAGTCCCTTTAAGCTCCTGCTGCTGTTACTAAAAAAGGATATGGGTGAAGAACAACAGTTTTGTATGTAGTAACTAAACTACACTATAATCAATTATGTAACTTCAGATAAAAATTCAGTTAGAACCTTATTTCAGTAGAATAAGAAAATTATAATGCCCATAAAAATGTTTGGTGAAATAAACGATTAGTTTTGTGTAGAAAATTGATTTAGTTTAAATGTGTGGCTATTGTGTACACCTGCTGTATTGACAAAGATACAAGGTGCACCACATGTCAGCGCCAAGCCATGCTTAGTTACAACACACATGAGCTAGGGCTCGGCTGGCCAGGCCACGACATGGGTGTTATGGTGTTAGTGAAGATTTTATAGCTTGAAAATATAATTAGCGCCATGTTGGAGGAGGGTCAAGTGTACCTCCGTTAGGCCCCGGCTCTAGGACTCTTGCCGTGGGTCTTAAGTTTTCCATGGCTGATTGGTGAAAGTGAGAAAAGAGGATTGGGAGCGAGGAACGATGGATCGGACGAGGAGACAAACCAAAAAAATTATTGTACTTTAATATGCAATATAAACTAGTAAACATGCTTATGTGTTCCAATAGAGGTTATAGCCTCTTGCGAAGTCGCATATGACAATTTGAGGCTTGGAGATTTGTTCAACAATCGTGCCATCTTTTATAAATACGTCTTGAAATCATACTCCGTAAGGTTGCTTGATGTATATTATTCTGACTCGTATGAGCATAGGTGGTTAGTCCAAATTATATATGAGACAATAATGAGAGGACTTTTAATGAGGATATTGTGGGTAGTAAAAGAAAAGGAAATAGACAAAACAGTTGAAAGAAGGCAATATTAATAAGTATATGGATAATATGTGCATAGTACAACAATTATGAAGCAGGGAATAATCCCAGTTCTGTAAACACAAGTCAGCATCAACAAGAGGTGATCTGTTAGAGAATATAGAAGTGCCCTAGTTGTCACGGCAGCTACTTTTTTTCGGACAATTGGGGTAACCTTCAGACTATGCACTAACAAAATACAAGCTCACAAAGCTGAGGGTAACTTTTTTATGTGGCTTATTGTCAATAAGACACATGAAGCAGCTGTACTATGAAGAAGAGGTGATCTGTTATACTAGAATATAAGTGCCTTAGTTGTCACGGCAGCTAGTTTTTCGGACAAATGGGGGTAACATTCGAACTAGTATGCACTAACAAAAAATACAAAGTGGCTTATATATTGTCAATAAGACACATAAAAAGTTACAATTGATTGGGAAACGCTACTTGAAGCTTTAAACAGATGAGACACACACCGGTGGGGACGTACATTCACAACTGTGTGGCCATCATCACACCCTGAGATGGCCTAGGATCTGTATTAAAAACGCAATCGTCTTTAGATGCTGTCCCAAACAACATTGTCCAATATAAATACGTTGTGCCATCGACCTTGACAGGGAGAAACAACCACACCACAAGTCCACAACCAGCAGTAAACTAGCTAATAAGGCATAATGGAGCATGCGTCAGCTGCCGGCATGACAACCGTGGTTGTGCCTGAAGAACGCCGGCTGCCAGAAGCAGGGCTGAATGGTGCCATACTGCGCTGGGCGTTCATCGACAAGGCGATCAGCGGTTTCGGGGCCCTGGCGCTCGCTTGGGCCACCATCGTTCTGCTTGGTGGATTCTCCACCCTGATAAAGCAGAAGGATTTTTGGTTCGTCACAATCATCTCCTTCCTCGAAGCCACGAGGTTAGGGATATGCAAAATTAGTTAACCTTGTATCATCACAGTTATATATTTTTATTAAGTTAACTTGGTCCATATATAAACCTGTGCTGTGCACAAGCATACAATAATTTTAGAAAATGACTAAGTGTTCAAAATTCGTGTGGAAAGACCATTAGCTATGTGAAAACATTTAATATTGGGACATGGAAAAGCATATAGAAATGTGCAGACATTACTCATGAAAGTATTAGAAATCTAAACAGGACTACATTTTGGCTTTTCATAGATGGCCATAAATGCTTTCCACCCCTGAGGGATGTTCAGAGTAAATCGTATGTATAGTTATCAAAGGCGAGGTCCTCATGTTTGCCGGTGGAAATAATGTTTTCTAAGACCGACATCTGCCTTTGAAAATCAATTTATTTTTTTAAAGATCCCATTGCAGCTCCTGCTAAGAATCCAGCTTCTGCTTCTGCCACAACCATCGCTGCTCCTCGACGCCCCCAAACAAAGGCCGGATCTAGTGCCACCCTTGACCCGGATCGAGGTCAAACGGCTCCCCTCTAGCCGGCAGTCGCCCTTGGCCGGATTGAGGCTAGGTGGTCCTCCTCTATGCCGTCATTATGGACACACCATCATCATCCCGGTCCACATCATCCACGCTGCTATTAAAATAAATATTTATACTAATGTATATATGTTTACTTGGCCTGCAGGATAGAAAATACCATTATTCTTATTTTTAACATATAACAGTTATAGAATTGTACATTTTAGAAATTTATATACCATACTTTATGTATATTGGATAATTTTTCATGATAACTTATAATACTATTAACATGTACGGTCGAGACATATTTATGTTCTTTTTATGATGGGTGTGATGGATAATTTAGATACGAATTAAAATGTGTTACATTTATAATAAATGTTATCTTATATTTTCTTTCATACCGGCATATATTGGTCAATTTGAATGCAAATGTAAGGGTTACTTCACATTATCTATCATAAGGGTAAATGTGGGTAATTATAAAAAATATTGGTGAATTGTTTTAAATTATCTTTCATAATGATAGTGATGGGTAATTTATATACAAAGTTAGGATAGTTTTGAGTTATCATTAATAATGGTAGATGTGGGTAATTTAAATGCCAAATTAGGTATTATTTTTGAATTATCTTGGATAATGATAGAGGTGGGTAATTTATATACAAAACAGAGGATTATTTTTTTTATCTTTCATAATAACAGAGGTAGTTAATTAAGATATAAAATTAGGGGATTATTTTGAATTATATTTGATAGAAGTAGGTAATTTATATATAAATTTAGGGGTTATTTTGAATTATCATTGATAATGGCAGAGGTGGGTAATTTAAATTCAAAATTAAGTGGTTACTTTATATATTTTTCATATGGTATAGGGGTGGGCAGTTTTTTATGAAACAGAATAAAACCAGTGGCTATTATAGATGATGATTATAGATTCTACCAAATTAAAGCTGAGATGTTTCTGATTATATTTTGAGAATTTATTTTTTTAACACCTATGATGAAAATTAGTAAGAAAGCCTCTACTTAGTAATAGCAAGATAAGATATATACTTTCTGATTAGCTAGTGGCATGGGCCGCTTGGACCGTACAACTGGGCAGATGTCCAAACACTTTGTCCCTCTCAATTGCTCATCAGCAAATAAAGGAAGTACATCACATAATATGAGGTGGTTTTTTTTATATAGTAGAGGCACAAAGGAAAATGGCGTGGCTTTTTATTTTTCTTGTTTTAATAAATACTACTACAGTAGTTGTGTTTATCCTGCTATAATTTCTAATCTAAATCTAAAAAAATCAGTAAGTTATCGTCTATCCAGTGATACCAAATCTTGATCCCTACTATGTGTCCATATTCGATAGAAATAGTTCTCCACTCGGACCTTACGCATCCGCATCCTATCTGGTTTCGATACGAAGATCAGATCCATGTGACTGCGTCCGATACAATGTCCTCGGAGGTCGAAGCTCACACGTTCGATTACCGAGGGATAAAAAATACCATAGCCCGATGCAACGCAAAAACATATATCTAGTAATGTAATAAAGTCCCATATACAAAACTGACATGGTTACATACCAAACTCTTTCCAAATGCAAATGGCAGGCTCGTCAGCAGTGCTGTGGATCCAGAGGATCAGTTCATCATCAACGCACCGGAAGTTGTGGCAGCAAAGACCGAGGAAATTGAGGCCAAAGAGCAAGGTAGCTGGCAAAGGCATCATCGAACCAACCGGCTGGGGCAAGGACCAAACCAATCTGCTGCTCCCCCACCACCAAGACGAGGAGGCCTGCTGGGATGGTCGTCGTCCCTAACCTCCGGGCGGCGGCGCTTCTGCACCTGCCGCCTCTTCTTCGCCAAGACCCTCACGACGGGGTTCACGTTCGCGCAGTTCGCCGCGGGCATCACCTCCGTCGTCCTGGCCGTGCTGCGTCTGAGCCGGCAGGACTATGTGGACCCGGCGGACCAGAGCAGCAGCGACCACAAGAGCATCAAGGGGTCTCTGAACCTCTTCTACGGCCTGGTGCTGGCGCAGGGCGTCTCCTCCTTCTTCGCCGACACCATGCTCCCCATCGACGTCCGGCGGGCCATGAAGCTCGGCATGACGTACCAGCTTGGCCAGTCAGGGGTGCTCATCATCAAGCGCTACATGCTCGACACCTACATGAAATGTTCCGGTGGAAGAGTGCGTGAAGCAATGGACATGGACCTGGTCAGCTTCGCCATGGAGATGGCGAGGTCCACCTCGGTGGCCGACCGGCTCGTCGGCGTCCGGGTTCTTGATCGCGTCCTCAGCGTGGAGAAGTACAGTGGGCTGGCGCTGATGAGGCTCCGAGCTTCCATTGACACTGTGGGAAGCGTGGTCAGTATGCTTGGACTGAAGAACAAGACCACGGAGGAAGAGAACACCAGAGGGCACGCGGCGAACGTGGTGCTGGAGCTCTCTCCAGACCTCCAAGTGGAGAGCTTCCCAGCAGTGCTGCAGATGGTGTCTTCACTGCTTACTGCGAAGACAACGGCAGCGTCGACAACGAGCAATGTCAGCGTCGAGCTTACATGGCTCGGTGTGAAAATCCTCAGAAAGATCATGGACAATCCGGACAACTGTAAGGAAGTAGTGAAGGATGCCGATGACCAGGTGATATCAAGCATTGTGGACCTTACAGCTGTTAGTGATTACAACAGCAGCTCAATCTCGTGGTCTCCAGTAACAGAGGAGATCATCGTGGAGGCAGTTCAAGTCCTGCACAGGCTGGTCCGAACTACCGGCGATGCCGGTAAGGTGCTTAGGTGCAAAATCTCTGAGAACCTCCATGTTCTCAGGAACATTAGAAAGATCCTGGAACATCCAAGGAGCCATACTGAGCTACTCACTGAAGCAATTGGAGTTCTTGCCTGCTTAGCTTTGGATGAGACAGGAAAGGAAGAGATTGGGGGTTCAGCTCGGATCATTAGGAAGCTTGTTCCATCCCTTGTTGTTGAAACTCCATCCCCATCCAACAGAGTCAAGCTAGCTAAGTCTGCTGTTGAAGCATTACTTGTTCTTGCCGTGGACAGCCAAAGGAATGCCTTGAGGATCCTTGAAGAACTGAAGATTGAAGACATGCAGCAACTTGTTGATATGCTTTCTTCTGACTCCACAGAGCTCAGAACTATGGCTGCAAAACTCTTGGCGGTTCTACGTGTCAATTCTATAACAGAACATGTTCATTATAACAGGACAGTCGACAACGCACTACCTCTGGTAAATTCATATACGCACCTTTGTTTATGTTTTTTGGGTGTAGTATTTGTTATTGCAGATTACTTAGCTTGTTTCCTTTCAACCAAATTCCACGAAAGCATTAACAATATATATATATACACTGCTAAGTTCTATGTTTTAATCTTTTGTCCTTGAATTGATTTCTTATTATGGAATGTATATACTGTTTGAAATATTTAAGAACATCACACATATAGTAGTACTCTTACAGTTTCTCATCACACATACAGCTGCTGAAAGCAATCAAGCTAGAGGTGGAGAAACTATATGCCCTGGTACCTGCTGCTGGAGAACTTCATGCCCATGATGCTGTATGAAATCTAGCCTTCTCATCACACTGCACCTCTCTGCAAATACATTTATTTAGATTATGTATCATTTGCTCACGCTGATTCAGAGAGAACTTCCTTGGGCCCGATGGGCTCCCTCCAACCCTAGGAGCCCCTGGCTCCCTCCCCACCGCCGCCGGCGCCCTCCTCCTCCTCCCCCTCCCCTCACCTCCCTGCATCTGTGCCACCCTCCACCCCTCGCCCTCGCGTTGGACCGATCGAGAGCGCCGCTCGGCCACCGTCGCCACCCTAGTGGGCCATCTCCTCTGGCGTTCCCCGGCCGCCAGGGGTGGGCGCCGCCACCACGGCATCTTCCTCCACTGGCGCGCCACCGCGGGGGCCATCCAACCACGGCTACGTGTGGGAGTTAGATCTGGCCCCTTCTAGCCGCCACCGCCTGTGTCGGGCCACTCGCCCTGGCCGCCGGGGCCAGACGCCGCGGCCACCTCCTCTGGTGCGCCACTGCCCCAGCCACCGTCGGGAACAGCCGCGGCCGCAGCGTGGTTGTGCGTGGGGGCTGCTAGATCCGGCCCCTCCACACCGCCACTGTCGCCGGGTGGCAACCCGCCAGCTGTGACGGGCCAAGGAGGTGTTGTCATCTCCGAGGACGCCATCCCGTCAGCCACAGCCCGCCTCGCCACCGCCGGCCACCCCTAGCTCCTCCCTTTCATCGGATGTGGCTCCTTTCTACCCAGTCTCGGGTGGGCGCACCAAGCGCCGCCGGTGGGCGAACGACAATGAATCACGAGTCCAACGACGACCACCCCACAACCTACCTGGACACCACTCGTCGCTCGATGAAGGCGGTCAATACGCCCACCGCAAGCGCCCAGGTTTGCCCCGTTGCGATTAAGGGACGTGGTGGAGCCGACCTTGGCCAGAAGGGACCAGGTCGGAGGCGGAGGAAGCGCAGCCGGCCGCGGCCACAGTTGTTGTGCGGCATGCCTGCTCGGCCAGTGGATGGTCGCGTCCCCATCCGCCAATGCCTTAGCCGCTGTGGATGGGTCCACGCCCCCAACGTCGATGGGTGGCGTGAGATCCTCCCCTGGCAGGGGACAGGACCGGCGGCCGCCTCAGCTAAGCCTTGCCGCGGCATAAAGCAGCTTCCACATGCCCGAAAGATCCCGATAGAGCTTCATGGCATATGCTTTAAATGCCTCTCCTACTCGCACCGAGTAGCGACTTGTTGATTGCCTCGACGTTGCCTGCGTCGTCATGGCTTCCGCCACCTCGTTAGGGACTGCAAGCGGCCCAGGCCCGATTGTGGTGGCAACACGGCCTCCCAGCACGCGCCCCACGGTCCATTGGCCTCCAAGCATGCACCACACGACGCTCCACCAAGCTCGGATGGGGCCGCACAGGGTGTCGTGGGACGCGCCGACGGAGTTCGATGACGATGCTGGCGACGCTAGAGTGAGCTGGCAAAGGACAGCAACATGGGCGTGTCTATCAACCACGACGACAGCACCGCTACCTCTGCTGCTGCACATTGCTTCCCCAAGCCTGATATGCTGGTGTTGGAGCTGTGGGCGAGCGTGAGGCCTCCCGCGTGGGTCGACCCAATGCTGGAGGAGTTCACCGCCTCGCTCGTCGTGTGCCAGCCTACTGGACCGGGGTGCCCGCCTGCTAAGATGGTCGCTTCTCATGAAGATGAAGCATCATTGGTGGACAAGCATTAGCTGACGAAGGCTATTCAGTGGACGACGGACTCGCCTCCGTTGTCGCCTGTGTAGGGGCAGCCACACGTCATGCCACCCTAGGAGGGACACCTTGGCATCGTGGGGCTCCAGGGCCATCCCCCAGGCGCCGACGCGGCCACCCCTCCCTGTCCTGTTGAAAGTGGGAGCTCCACCACCAAGAGGCTCAAGCGCTTCACCAACAAGACACCGCGTAAGGCGCCATCGCTGTTGCTCCCTTAGCCGGTGGTGGAGGAACAACCGAAGCACCCGAAGTTGCCGATCCACAGCAAGAGGATCGTCGCCTAGGCACTTTCACACGTCTCGGCTTCTAAGCGAGGAGAGGTGCTGGTGATGAAGCGGATGGGGATGCTCGATAGACAGACGACCATGGTAGCCAAGAACGTCTATGATAGTATCTTCGTCGACCAGCTCAACCCCATGCTGAGGCAATGCGAGCGGGGGAGGCGCCATGCAAGCAAGCGTGTCTGACCGCCGATGCAGACTAGGTAGTAGATTAGCGAGTAATAGCACATGATCTCCTTATGTTACGGAGGGCAGAACTGATTGTATAACAATATCTCCTAGTGTGCCATGTCCGTGGCGCGTCGTTGTAGCTTTCACTATTTTGTCAACCTTAATACAAAAGATGTGCAAACCTTTTGAGTATTTGAGAAAAAAATATTATGTTTCATTTTATGTATAGCTGCACCTTAACTAATTGCATGGCTTGGAAAGGAACTCATCCAAATTATATGTATTATTTGTACACAGAATTTGGAGGAATGGAGGACCAAGCAGGGTGCACTACTGGAGAGCTTTGTTGGCCTCAGCGTTCGGGTCTGCACATTCATTCAGGCAAGCGAGTTCGGCGATGCGCTCCGGAATGCCAACCTCACAGTGGATTTGCTCATGCACGCGCTCAACAGGATCCTTGATATGTACAAGTCACCAGACACAGAGTACCCAGGTATAAGGCGGGTAACAGTTGAGCTAATCATTTGGATGCTACGGAGCAACAGACGCTGCATTGAGTTTTTCTTTCGGCACCAAGTGGACAAGGCAGTGAAAGAAGTCGCAGAAACAGAAGAAAGACTTGAAATGTTTAACATGTTCTGCTGCGGCGTTGGCGTCGCTAAGCACAGAGAGCCCATTTCTTCTCTCGTTGCTTCTGCAGCCTCTGCTCTGCCTCGCATTGCTAGAAGGCTCCCAGGCGAGGTGTCGGCAGAGAACACAATACCAATTGCTTAATTTGCAGGCATATGAATGATCCCTTGCTATGTACCGCGTGATTTGCTTAACTACATTTTATTGTTCATGACATTCTGTGTTACAACTTTTTGTGTGTTAAACTTTGTAATAAGTTTGGTCTGATTCCTCTAGGTGACGGGATGAAGCCGGAAGTTTAATTCCATTATCGAATATATATATATATATATATATATATATATATATATATATATATATATATATATATATATATATATATATATACATTTGGGTTATCTGAATTCGATCAATAACTGGCCGCCAACCATGCATTTTCACCACTAGAAATATGTGAACCATTTTTGTTTCCTGCATTTTATCCAACTTTTTAGTATTCCTGTTAACTCGATCATCAGGGCCGGGTAACATTTGGTACGGTATGATTCGTATCAAGGCTTTGAAAATGCTATATGTATTCAGTATGTCTTCGTTTTGTTAGCTTTTGTATTCATCATATATAGGTAACGACATATTAATTTCATATTTTATTTGAAGGCCCCAAAACTATTGGATCAGTGGATATGCAACTCAAGTATTTTGAGGGACTTGGAACCAGAAGTGTTCTGAGAATTTCTATGTAGAAATCGCAGCCATAACACATTTGTGATAGTCCTATGTAAAGATGGCAACGCCCCCGATACCCGACGGGTATTTGTTCCATTAGGAGACGGGGATGAGATCATATCTTTATCCGCAGGCATCTAAATGGGCAAGAATCCATCTCCGACGGGTATAGCGGGTATGGGAACGTTCTCTGTTTACCCGTCCCCGTTACCCGTTGGGGAACCCGACTATTTGAGCTGTCATGCGAGTATTAGGCACAAAGAAGCTCAACATAGGTATTTTGACCAAAATCTGAACAATCATATATATAGGTTGTGTGTTCTAGGAACCCTAATTCAATTTTTCCTCACCATCTCCGCCAGCAGCACAAGCACGCCTGCCTCACGAGCGCTCGTGCCACAAGCTTCCTTAGTTTGGTCTCTCTGCCACCTTTGCTCGTCCTCCTCGCAACCTCGCTCCTTCTCCTCGACATCTTCGAGACTCCGACAATTATACCCGGGTGAAGAAGAAACGTCTCCGATTGCAAAGCTGCGACCCCAAGTGTCCTTGTTTATCGGGTATGCAGTACCCGTTGGGTATCTATTACCCGACCGATGCCCGACGGGTATGGGGATGGGCAAGAATCTATACCCGAGACAGTTAATGGGGATGTCCCTCTGAACGGTGCCCTGCCTTCGCTTTTATAGACCAAGGGGAGAGAATAGGATACCAGAGACCGAGAGAAGGGAAGACGGAAAAAAGAAAGAGAAATAAGACTCCTGGGGGTGTGCCGTCCTCCTCTTCGTGTGGGTCCCACTGACCCTATAGATTGTGGTGGCAGCGGCGTCGCAGCAGGGTCTTGTTGGCCGCTGCAGCATACGTGCGGGCATCATGTGCCGGTCTTGTCTTTCATCCCATCCGAGCGGACGGAATGGTCAAAGGGTCCCCTGACAAAGGCCATACGGGGGGCTAGCGGTACAGTGCCAGTCAACTAACGCTGGTCGACTGACGTTGGACGATGGTTAGGGAGTTGGCAGCACAGTGCTGGCCTGTTGACGCGGTGGGCGACATGAGTCTCCCAGCATGGCCTGATGCGACCGCCAGTCGCATCAGGATGCGCCCGAGACGTGCTCCCGGCCGTGCGCCTCCATGCCGTAGTGGTTGAAGCAGTTCAGGTCCCACCCTGGGGCCACTGCTTTTGTCCGGTAGCAAATCCGACCCCCAGGGAACGGGCGAGGTAGAAATCTCGCCCTGGGGGTCGGGCAGGACGAAATCTGTCCCTTGGGGGTCGGACGAGGCGGAGCCCTCCCCATGGGACCGGACGAGTCGGAGCCCGCGCCCTGCGGTCAGAGGAGTTGCAGCCCACGCCTTGGGGTCCGATGAGGTGGAAACCTCATCCTTGGAGTCGAACGAGGCGTGATCCAGCCCCTGGGGGTCGGACGAGGCCACAGTTGCGTCCTTAACCATCGGATGAGCCGACTTGACGCTCATAAATCCTTTGGCTTGGATACCCAGGTATAGATATCCGACAGTAGCCCCCGAGCCTTTAGAGGAGTGAGACACTCCTGCAAAGGCTTTTTGCGATTTGTTGCTCCTATGGCCGTTGTGCCGTGGAGGCGGGTCGTTATTGGAACTCCGGTGTTTTTCCCTTGGTTTGTTGTACCGCATAGGGTAACCAAGTAGGATTTAGGCACCCATCCTCCATGTGGAGGATTGGCAAAGGTCGTGGAGGCGCGCAAAGTGACTACGGGCGCCCAGCCTCTGTGGGGAGGACTGGCGAAGGCCGCGAAGGCACGCTGGAGGGATATTGGCACCCAACCCTTGAGGAAGGGACTGGCGAAGGCCGTGAAGGCACGCCGGAGGGATATTGGCACCCAGCCCCTAAGGAAGGGACTGGCGAAGGCCGCGGAGGCCCGTAGCCTTCGTGAATCCTTCGCGGGGAAGATTTGGATAGGCATGCGCTCGTCTCTCGAGGCAGCATTGCGACTGATGCAGCGTGGAACAGTGAGGGCACGACCCTCGAAGGAAGCGGATCTGGTGAGGCATGGGGCTCGTTAATTTAGGCAGATGGTTCGCCCCTCGCCTGTTCCGCCCTTACCTTATAAACAGAGACGTTTCTCCCCAGCCTCCGTACGCGTAGCCGCATCCTTGCCCCTCCAGTGTTTCTGCCTTTCGCTCTTGAGTTCCGGCCTTCACCCCCTGTTTCCGCTCCGCTGCCGGCGAAGTTCTCATTCTCTAGCCCTACGCCACCGCTGGATCTTCTGCATCGCCATCCCCGTTCCTCGATAGAGCCGTGGCTTAGCTCTGATGTTTTCCACACGCGCATGGAGGGTCTAGTTAAGAAGGGCCTTCTCCATGCAAGGGCCACGGTGATGGAGTGGATTGTACCTAGTGGCGAGGATGAGCCGTCGCCGCCCGACGGCTATGTCGTCTCCTTCGTCCCCTTCCACGAGCGTGGGTTCACGACTCCTCCCCACCGATTCCTCCGAGGGCTACTGCACTACTACGGGCTTGAGCAAAGATCGAATCCTAACAGGATTCAGCACATCTCGGCCTTCGTCGCGCTGTGGGAGGGGTATCTAGGGATCGAGCCCCACTTCGAGCTGTGGAAGTACTTCTTCGCCGTCGAGCTGCAGAAGAAGAAGGAGAGGAAGAAGCAGAGCCTGGCGGTGCCATTGGGATGTGCGAGCATCCGTCTTCGAGGCAACTAGTCATCGAGTACATGTCCATCCCATTGTCGAAGTCCAACAGGGGTTGCATAACCTTTGGTTCTACGAGGAACGATGACGCCGCCCCGCCGATCTTCACCCGGCTGCCTAATCGAGGAGGCGCCGGACGCGTGGAGGTACGGGCCCATCATGAAGAGCAGAAGAGGCTCGGTGACCTTCTCAAAGTCATCATGACTCTGAAGGGCCACGGTCTTCGTGGGACTGGCATCATCGGAGCGTACCGTCAGGAGGTTGGCGCCACTAATGGTGCGCGCTCTTCCGATGTACAAGATGACGCTGGATTCTACACCCGAAGGGATGGTGATGGTCGCTGGTGAGGCCCTCAGCGTCGACAAAATAGCACAACGCATCAAGGAGGCGATGGAGTGACCGGTGGATCTCGCCCTAGTGTACTCAGTCCTGGGGCATCCCATGATGTGGCCGGACGTGGGTTTCCTCGAACTGGTAAGCCTTCTTCGAGTTTCTATCCTTGGGCAACCCTTCTCTGTTCTCAGATTCTAAGCGCCATGATTTGCAGCCCGGCCTCTTCGCCCATGAGTCTGACCCGCGACTGCCAAAGGACGCGGCCAGGAGGGCGGCGAACCACGCCGCAGCTGAGGTGGCGAAGGCGAAGAAGGAGCGGGCGAAGCTACAGTATGGAAAACGCCAGCAAGGCTTGGAGGAGAGCGATAGCGATGAGGAGGAGGAAGAGGAGGAGGACATGTCCGACCCCAACATCCCATCGGGCACGCTTGCGCGTGAGGATGAGCAGGCCGACGCGGGGCAGGCCAACATGACCCCGATTCCACAGCACGCCCCGACGCAAACCGAAGAGGATGCGCCTCCAAGATAGGCAGGGGAGGACGCGCCCCCGAGGTTAGAGGAGCAAGTCCACCCCACTCCGACTGACCCCACCAGGGGATCGAAGTGGCCAATTACCGACGTGGCGGAGTCAGAGTCGAGCGACCAGCCCCCAAAATGTTCTCGGATAATGGCTAGCCCCTCGGTTGGGGTTGGGCCCTCCCGGTCCCATGTCTGGCCGGGCGATGATCCGCTCGCGTGGGGAAGAAACCGGCTCCATTAGGCTAGGCGGTTGGACCCGAGCGACTTGGTGTTCACCCTCGATGACCTAGCGGAGGTGAAGGACTAGACGAGCATGCGCTCGGGACTTGAGTCCGTAGTTCGCTCTCTGACCGACGCGTTGGGGTGTTGAAGGATGACGTCGCCCTGGCCGGCCAGGTTTGTCGTGTCTTCACGTTTTCTACTTTTGAGCCCTATTTATATAATTCTAACCTGATTTTTTCGCAGTCCCTTGTAATGCGCAGCTAGGAGAAGTCCCTATTCCTCCGTCGCGAGAGGGAGGTCTGGGGGCTTGCTGCCGAAGTGCCGCGGCTGCGGGAGGAGGTGGCGAGCCTCCAGACCAAGGAATGGGAAGAACATCAACACACTGACGAGGCCGAGGACAAGCTCAAGGCTGTGGTCGCCAAGGCCGGAGAAGATGCCACGGAGCTTGGACAACTCCTACCGGCCCTCGACCTTGCCCGTCAAGAGAGCACCGACGCTCGGTGCGCGCTCAAAAATGAGCAGAAGTTGAAGGAAGAAGCCGAGGGCCTGGCCGCCGCCTTGGCCGGGGATGTTGGCGTGCTCCAGAGGGGGAAGACGGTCCTCGAGGAGCAAGTGAAAGGTGAGGCTCTGGTTACCTTTTTGCTTGATGTTTGCAGTCGGTTTTCTAACACTCTTTGATGTTTGGCTTGGGCAGTCCTACAGAGGCAACTCTCCGAGGTGCAGGGTCAACTCTAGTCGGAGAACGACGACCATAACACCTTGCGTGCTGCTGTCGGGTTGGTCTTCAATGACCACGGGGTCTCCCCGACCGTGTGCATGAGCTCGCTCGTAGACCAGGTTACCCAGATCCTGGATTGGGCCCGCGTGCTCGCAAGGACGGCCCTGTACACCGGCGTCCATCGCGCGTTCGCCATCGCCCGCTCCCACTACATTAACATCGACCAGTCGGTGATCAGTGATGGCTTCACGCCTGGCTACACTAACGCCGAGCTAGACAAAATTGAGAAGGAAGCGGCTCCCCCGACGTAGGACCTGGCAGAGAAGGTCGGAGATGAAATCCTTCCAAAGGGTGTTTAGTCAGATAGTAGTGTCCGGCGTCGGTCTTTTTGTAAAGACTTTTATTATGGCCGAAAATGTTGTTTGGCCTTTATATATATATATATATATATAGACGTACTGTTCCGTAGCTGGTCGCAGAATAAGTTATTCTGTGGCCACTTTGAGTTACGATAATTACTATACTAATTTATGAGATTATGATAACTTTCTCATAAATGATTTACTATAACATTATGGTAAGTATCATCTTGAATTATAGTAACCCATGTATCGTAAATGTGTATTGTCATTATCGTAAATTGGTACAAATATTATCGTAAATCAAGGTGGCTATAGAATAAGTTATTATGTGGCCAGCTGCAGAATAGCCTTATATATATATATATATATATATATATATATTAGTAGCCAGCTACAAAATAAGTTATTCTGTAGCCACCTCCATTTACGATAATTTTATATACTAATTTATGATAATATTAATACATATTTATGATAGTTGGGTTACTATAACACATGGGGATATTTACCATAATGTTATAGTAAACCACTTAGCAAGAAGTTACTATAATCTCATAAATTAACATAGTAATTATCGTAACTCAAAGTGGCTACAGAATAAGTTATTTTGTAGCCAGCTACAGGGTAGTAGTTATATATATATATAAAGTCTGTTGCGATCTGACCCTTGTTTTATGTTAAGGCATTAGAAACTTAAGTTGCGAGCGACTAAGTAATGATCACGCTGGTGAGCTGTAACACCCCAGGTGTTTGTTACCAGTTGAGCTCAACCATGACATGTTAAGTGGTGATGGCGATGTTAGGTCAAACATATGAAAATGAGCCACCACTTAAACTTGGACCATGCACCATTGCTTATATGTTGCCCTTTCTAAAAAATATGCTTGAGTAATGTTGGATGTACTTATTTCATGTGTCTCACATCAATATCCGTCTATATTGATCCATGGAAAAGTTTCATGAAGTTTGGAATCAAGAAGTCACATGAAATGATAAGTTAAAATCTTTCTTGGATTGCTTTATTAAGTGAATGGAATTATAGGTCATCAACTAAACCTTGCTACCTTTCCCAAATGACTCTAATTGAACTCTACAACAAAAGTCATAAAGGGTTCGTGTTGAGCAGAGATCAAGAAAATGCATCAATCGGTCTAAAACTCAGATTTAAGCTTTACCGCGATGCTACTTTGACCTGTGTTGACCAATCACTTACAGTGCTTGCATGGAGTTGTACCTTAAATAAAAGTTAAAGTTTAAGTGGAGTAGAACAAACTTTGTTTTTGGACTAATAGCTAGATCAGCTTGTGCGCAAGCCAAACCGAGCCCTCAAGTTGGAATCCATGACTGTTTTGGGAGCTCGAAATTTGGCTAAGTCTGGATGACTGAATTCGTGATTTCAGTTTTCATGTACCTCACTTTGGAACCTTGTATCTCTCCAACTAGGCCAAATTAGAATTTGAACATTTAAGAAAAGTTGTAGTACTCATATAGATCTACAGCTTTTGTTACTACATTTTGTGCCAGAACTAAACGGATTTGGAGTTACGAAAGGACAAAAATTGATGTTCAGTCAGCATTTTTTGGGATAGAATTGAGTTTTGAATGCAGGACCGATCGATCTTAACTGAACTCGGTGCGGACCGATCTTAACTGAACTCGGTGTAGTTTCATGTACTTGCCTTTGGAGCATTGTATCTCTTCAACCAGGCCGAACCAACTCAACTTCATATAAGCAATATTGGAGTACTCCCGTAGTTCTATACAACGGTATAATTGATTCAACAAATCGTCGATCGGTTTAGGTGATATGATGGCAGGAAAAATTGAGCTTTAGTTATATGTTTGAGGTGGTATTGGATTTCTTTCCTTCTTGATCTGCAGAAGCAGCAAGGCCGACCGTCACAGACTGCTCACGCCGCGTGGCTCCTCTGTGCTGTGCCCGTTCACCACCTCGCCGTCGCGTGTCACTTGGTGAAGCCAAGCTCGAGCCCTGTTCCCCTGCCTCATCGAGTCCTAGCTCCCTCTCTCACTCTGACTCGCCCTTGCCTCTGCTAACTCGCGCAGAGCGCAGGCAGTCGCCATGCCCACCATTGCTAGCGAGCGGAGCTTCCACGCCGCCCGTTCCTGCTTCTTGATGCGTCCACCTCGCCCGGCCAACCATCTAGCTCCTTCTTTGCTTCGCACGCGTGCTCGTTCGATCCAGCGCTGCCGTCATTGGAGCCATGGCCGCCATGGCCGAGCTCCGAGCTCACCGGTGCCGCGGCCATTTTTCCCCTCTCTCAGCCCCCTCGCTCCTCACGAGCAACGCCATCAGCTTCGCCTCCCTCTCCTGCACGCCGTGCTCGTGCTCGCCGTCTAGAACCGTGCTGGAAGCACCGCAGCCGCCGTCCGCCGTCGCCTCTGACCGCCGGTGCACATGGCCGAGCCACCTCGGGCCGCCTCCCGGCCATCCGAGACCACCAGCGGGTGCGTGCGGGCCCCTGGTCCTTCCCCGCCACTGCATCGCCGCCGGTGACGACCACGGCCGCTGAAGCCGCAAGCCGGCCATCTCCACTGCTGTGAACCGAGAGGAAGGACCTCGCGCTTGAATTCAAGAGAAGAGAAGGGTCGATCTGCAAAGTCCTTGACTCAGAGGAATAGTGTTAGAAAGGACCTATTCGCTGTTGTTTAATTTATGTTTTCTGCAGGACCCCGATGCAAGATTTACATGTCTTTTCTTTTAGTTTTTACAGATTTGAATGATCAACTTTGAAAATTCGTAGTAATTAGTAGAAAAATCGTAAAATAGTAAATGTGGACCTTTTGGAATCCTTGTGAAATTGTATATGCAGTAGATCTATAATATGGCATATTTTAGTTTAAATATTTTACAGTAAAAATAGATTTATGAAGTTAGGTTTTTAATGCTAGTTGTGCTTTGTCTTTTTCATAACTGCAGTTGTTGTGCTCAAATAAATGTTAAATTATTATGGAGTTCTAATAATGTGATGGTTGATGTCTGGTAAAAATTTGAGGATTTTACGCTTGACAGTTTAAGAGTTATAAAAATAACAAATGCCCTGTGTTGCTTTGCTCCTATTCTGAATAGGCCTGCACGTTTGAATTAATTGGCTTAGTTAAGTTATGAATCATGACTTGATGTCAATACATGAGTTTTATTACTTTTCTTAATATTTTCAAAAAACTAAATATTATGATTTTTGGTTAAGTGGATCTTGAGTTATAGTTGCTTAAATCTCTATAGCGGTTTCAGCCCAAATCCAGACTGGGTTGCCTTATTGGTACTGTGGGGCCTTTTTAATTATAGAATTAGCTTTAGGTGTTTATAACAAAGTTGTTTATAATTTGCTAGTATTTCTAAAAAGTACATAACCATATTTATTGGACATGTAGAACTCCATTTATAGTTGTTTAAAATGGTATGTCAGTTTGTGTCCATGTTTTAGACAGAGATGCATTCATTGGATTAATTGACCTTGTTATCTATAGAATAATCTTAAGATGATAATAAGAAAGTTGTAGATAACTCACTTAACTAGCTTTTGTTAAATTTTCATGATATTTGGCTTAATATTTTGTGAGTTAGGACTGTTCTAAATTGGTCTTCAGAAATTGTAATTCCCTGGAATTTCTGGACCAGATTTGATAAATGTGACTGTTTGACCCCTTTAACTTGGGAATCATGCTGCGATGATTAAATATGAATTGTAGAAAATTTCATAATATTTCCATATTGTCTTGTTGCATGTATTTTGGATTAGTACAACTCTAGTTATAAGCTTATGAAGTTGTATGGTTGAATCTGTCCAAGTCTGGACAGATGTGCTCAATTGTGCTTGGTTGATCTTATTAATAGTGGAATCACCTTGCGATGTTAATAAATATGTTTTAGATAATTTAATAAGCTTTCTATAAAGTTAAGGTTCATGCTTGTTTGATGTCTGTAACTCCAGTTATGCCATTTTAAAACTACTACTACTTTTTTGTCCTAGTTCTGCGTAGGTCTAAAACATTGGCATGTTTGACCGGGTTAGCTTTGGAATGACTTTTTGGTGTTAATAACAATGTTGTAGGCAATTTCATTAGCTTTCCATAAAGTCTAGGATCAACCAAGTTCCAAACTTAATTGTTTCCCATGGAATCTATCTCGGATCTCATGGCACTTTGCCATTTCTCAAAATATGGGTCCATCATTGCTTCCACATAAGTTGCAGGTTCGTCATCGTCTAACAATAACAAATCCCCACGCAACTCACGGATTCTTGCAGACCTTCGTGGTTGTGGCGGTGTTTCTATTGCCACGGGTATCTCAACTTGTTCTGCTACATTAGCATCACTCGTAGAGTCCTTCCCAACTGGCTTATCTTGAACTTCTTCAAGATACACCTTCTGTCCACTTTTCTCTCTTTTGAGAAACTCTTTCTCTAAGAAAACACCATTCCAAGCAACAAACACTTTGCCCTCTGATTGGTTATAGAAGTAATACCCTAAAGTTTCCTTCGGATATCCCACGAAAAAGCATTTGTCTGACTTGGGTGTTAGTTTATCTGTCATAAGTCGTTTCACATAAACTTCGCAACCCCAAATTTTCAGAAAAGACAAACTAGGACTTTTACCAGTCCACATCTCATGTGGTGTCTTAGCTACGGACTTAGACGATACCCTATTCAATGTGAAAGCGGCTGTTTCTAGAGCGTATCCCCAAAATGATAACGGTAGGTCTGACTGGCTCATCATAGACCGAACCATGTCCAACAAAGTCCGATTACATCGCTCAGACACGCCATTTCTCTGAGGCGTTCCAGGTGGCGTAAGCTGTGGAACAATTCTGCAACTCTTTAGATGATTGCTAAACTCGTGGCTCAAATATTTGGCTCCACGATCAGATCGCAAAGCCTTAATTTTCTTGCCACGTTGATTCTCTACTTCACTCTGAAACTCCTTGAACTTTTCAAATGTCTTAGACTTATGTCTCATTAAGTAGACAGAGCCATATCTACTAAAGTCAGCAGTGAAGGTTATGAAGTATTGGAATCCACCTCTTGCTGTCATACTCATTGGTCCGCACACATTAGTATGTATGAGTTCCAACAAGTCTGCCGCCCTCTCAGGAAAACCTGTGAAAGGCATCTTGGTCATCTTGCCCAGCAGGCAAGCCTCACATGTCTCATATGATTCAAAATCAAACGAAGTTAAAAGCCCATCAGAATGGAGTCTCTTCATGCGATTCTCACTTATATGACCTAAACGACAATGCCACATATAGGTAGGACTGAACTCATTAAGCCGAGGCTTTTTAGCACTTATATTATAGACAGGAGCATCTTCGAGATTTAAAATAAATAACCCATTCACAATGGATGCAGAAGCCACAAACATGCCATTTTTAGAGATCACACAACCATTCTCTTTACTCGCAAATGAATAACCATCCTTCATCAAACATGAAGGTGACACAATGTTTCGACTTAAACTAGTAACAAAATAACAATTATTCAACTCCATAATAAATCTTGACGGGAGGTGGAGTTGCATCATCGCGACGTTCAACGCAGCAACTCTTGCATTATTGCCCACGCGGAAATCAACTTCTCCCTTTTCCACGCTTCTACTTCTTATCATTCCCAGCATCATATTGCAAATATGAGCAACCGATCGGGTATCAAATACCCAAGAATTAATATAAGAATTAGCAAGGAAAATGTCCGTAACATAAACAACAATTGTACAAGCTGCGGGGGTACCTTTACTGCCGCGATCCTTTATGGATTCCAGGTACAGCTTGCAGTTCCTCTTCTAGTGACCTTTTCCATGACAATGAAAGCACTCAGCATCAGTAGGTGGTCCAGCAATGGGCGCAGGTGGGTTTGGCTTAGAGATCTCATCTTTAGCCTTGCCCTTTTTCTTCTTCCAAGAATTGCCCTTCTTCTTAAACTTAGGCTTGTTTTGGACCGCCATCACATGGCTACTGCCAGCACCTTTCTTGATATCAGCCTCTGCTGTTTTAAGCATGCCACATAATTCATTCAAGCCCTTTTCCACCCCATGCATATGGTAGTTCACGACGAAATTTCCATAGCTCGGCGGAGGAGACGCGAGAATAAAATAAGTAGCTAATTCAGGGCCAATTGGGAAGCCCAGCTTCTCCAACCTCTGAGTGTAACCAACCATTTTGATCACATGTGGCCCAACTGCTGCGCCCTCTGCTAGCTTGGTTTCAGCAAAAGCCTTTGAAACATTGAACCTTTCAGTTCAGTCCTAGCTTGAGTCTGGAACATATCATTGAGCGCCACGATCATATCATGCACTGCATGGTTATTGTCAAACTGCAACTACAGATCTGGTTCCATACAAGCAAGCATAAGGCAACTCACTTCAAGATCAGCATCACATGCTCTCTTGTAAGCGTTTTTCTCTGCAGCAGGTGCATTATCAGTAGGCTCTTCTGGTAATGGGGTGTCTAGAATTTCTTCCTTTTTCTCAGCCCTGAGAACAATTCTCAGGTTGCGGATCCAATCTGCATAGTTTGTTCCATTCAACTTGAAACTAGTGAGCTTTAGCATCACCGCTAGAAGACATGGTAGATTGGTAAGCAACTCTTTGCTAATCATATCACATATGACTCTTGTTGTTGGGTAGCATCTCTATGCTTTGGTGCCCAACTACTCATGCTCCAAGGTCCCTAACCGTTAGGATGACCTTGTCCAAGTAACCAACCCTTCTGCTGTAAGTATCCGATACGAACCTGTCTAGTCAAGGAAAACCAGTGGCACCCTAATTTCATAGACCCACCACCGATTGTACAAGACACATGACAGTGCAAGGTTTGGGGAAGCATTTTAACTTAAACATTGCCGAAGGATCGTTCTACTTCACCATCGCATGTAGACAAAAACATTATCGCATGTGAAAGTAGAACATAGTAAGAACGGCATTAACACAGATATGACATGGTATAGCCCATTGTTCCTTTGGGGATCTCCATCTCCCTTGAACTGTTCCTCATGATGATCTCCATCTCCATGATCCATGTATGCCATCCTTCAGCGATGAGTCCACCAAGACTAGCTATCACTAATGCAAGGCAGTGAAGAAAATTACATAGTCGCGGATAGGATCATCACAGTTTGGCACGCAGGCCAATACATCAAATTGACAATATCTTTGTGGCTCTAGCCATATTGTCGTGCTCACGACATGCAAGCCATAAATTAATCACATACATGCATCACATACACATAAGGGCTATACCAGTCAGAAATTCCTGCAAAACAGAGTTAATTGATTCCGACGTCTAATCTTAAAACACCAAAAACACCATCTTCCCGGCCAGTTTTTCGCAAATTTAATTTCAGCAAAACCACCAAAGGGGGTGAGAATCGGATGTAAAATTTTTTCTCTACAATTTTTGTCTAGAGTTCGTCTCAATCCAAGGTTGTATGCAAAAGTTATGGCTGTTTTACCGAACATCACTTTTTCTTGCACCCCGACGCCCGGTAGTAGATCCAATCTATCACCGCTACGCATCACATGCGCTCGGCACTTGACCTAGGTTCGATTCGATCAATCTGATTGATCTCCATCTTGCCATGACTGGATTTACATGTATCACTTAACTCGGATGGCGGAATTCCGACCGGTACGAGTAGATCATTACAAGACCAACACGGTAAAATCATGAACCATGATCAGAGACTCATCTACAACCACGCATATCTCCATATGCACTCATCCGAACCTATAACAACGCAATAACCTAGCTCTGATACCACGGTAGGGTTATGAGGATGCTACGCTAGCCGAAAAACAAAAAAAATCGACCTCATAAACCAGGATCTACTGCTAGTTATAGATCACGGGATTACCACTAGACGCATAGGTGCAGCGGAAGCGACTCGATGTAGTCATACGCGTCGTAGTAGTGTCGTGCAGTTGCAAGGTCATCCGTACGTCCGTCCCCTTCGTGCGGTTCGTCCTTGTGCTCCAGATGCAGCACCTCCGAGGTATCCACACGTACAGGGAGGAAGCGTCGCACCTTCGGACTACTAGGTCCACGAGGAGTAGCAGGCGTGGGCGTAGCATGGGCGGCGGCGGTTGCCAAAATGGCATGCCCTCCTTAGCCCCGTTGCCCACCCCACTTATTTATAGGCGTCCCTAATGAGCTCCCGAGTTGGAGGCCCATTAGTAACCCTAAGCCTTGTCTAACTCGGATCCAATCCGAATTAGGCTTCCAGCCCCTTAAGTGTGCGACCCTATGGGTTCACGCATACATAGACATGGCCCGAGTACTCCAACTCGGCCATTAGTTGATAGCGGTTTCTAGCAAGGCATGTCAACTCCTATGCGTACGCAAAGATCATATCAGACGAACCACCACAAAACCACATACTTGTTATTCCCTTGCCTCACGATATTTGGTCCAACTCATAGGTTAACACTTAACCCAAGCACGACCATGCATTTCTTGATCTAATCATTAGAGTGATCCAGTGATATCTCTCTCATATAGAGATGGGCAAATTCTATCTTGATTGTCTATGTCTCATAGCATGTTTCCCGACAAACCCGAAAAACCACCTTTATAACTACCCTGTTACAGAGTAGCGTTTGATAGTCACTGAGTAGGTCGTTTCACATCTTGAATACATACAACAATATCAGGTCTAAGGACATAACGTACATGATGTGAATAGAGATAATAACAACATCTCGTGTTGGGTCAGTCCAGCCCCATGTCATACATGTGCCCACATTATTAGTTTGACATCTCCATGTCTATGACTTGTGAAACATAGTCATCAACTAATAATGTGCTGATCCATTATTCATGTGTGTCATCACACGAACTCTGACTAGGGACAACATTAGAATAACCATACAAGTAAAAGAGTTTCACAAACAATTCACATAATTGCTAGTCGATACAGGTTGTCTTTAATGGAAATTCAATGAACTCATAATATATCATGGATACAAGGCAATATAATCATCTCTATGATTATCTCTAGGGAATACTCCCAACAGTCGTAGCCCACGCCTTGGGGTTGGGCGAGGCGGAAACCTCGTCCTCAGCGTCGGACGAGGACGCAGTTGCGTCCTTAACCATCGGATGAGCCGACGTGATGCTCATTAATCTTTTGCTTTGGATACCTGGGTATAGATATCCGACAGCCTGTTTGGTGGCGCTCCATCTGATTCTGATTCTCTATGGAAACTGATTCTCTAAGAGAAGTGATTCTGTGGCTGAAAGTGATTCTCTTTGATTCTTTAGCATAAACTCTTGAAATCATGATGGAGAATCACTTCACAGAATCAGAAGAAGCTACTTTTCTCAACTCTCAGCCTCCTAGTTTAGTTCAGAGAATCACTTCACGAAATCAGTAGAGAATCACTTCTCTCTGAAAAACTGTTTGACAGAGCTCCTGCTGGATTTAGCAGAGAATCAGCTCTGGGAGCTCCGCCAAACGGGACCATAGAAGCCTAATCGTGCAATACACTGGCTAATATGCTCCCATGTAGTCATGTTGTCCTCCGCAAAGAAGTTAATGAATTCAGGCTCTTTAAAATCCTTGGGGTACACGTGTATATTATTAAAGTATTTGGGATACAACTTGGTATATGATCTAATCCCAATTTTATGCTCAATTCCCACCTCTTTTGCTATTTTAACCTATTGGTCTTGCCAACCACTCAAAAGATTCTATTTGGCCGTGGGGTGGTGCGCAAAAGATGGGAGATTTGGGCCAAACTATCCAAACACTGAATTCGGCGTGGTTGGTTGCATGGGTTGTTCACTGTATATACATAACACTACGAGAAGACACATTATATTTAATTTTCGGTTTAAGTCATTGACTTGACTCAGCTGTTCGCATTTTCTTGGATTTTATTTCAGAAATAGTGCCATTTCTTTAAGCGGTGGCAAAATGCCTATCAATAAAAAAAACTCGACCCACGGGGGTACGACAGCCCCGGGCATTGTGCTTAAGAAAAAGACCTTCTCACGTTGGTCGAGAAAACCCGTGAACCTCTGCCCACCCATACACAGTGGCACCGCAGCTCCTAGGAGACTGGGCTGGCCTGAGACCTGTGCTTTGGCATGGGGTAGACGAGGGATTTTTTTTCAACGTGCAGATATAAGTTGCGCCTCCTCCGGCCAACAAATCCTCCCAAAGGAGGTCCGAACTCTGTCCAGAGAGTGCAAAGCGCACAGCTAAACCAAGTGGTCTAGCGTTCACTTCAGATGCCTATCAATAAAGAGACGTCTCTAATGACTTTGTGAATTTCGAGATTTGTCGCCCCATTGTGTTGTATAATTTTCACTCAGTAAACCCTATATATATATATATATATATATATGCTCTCATTAGAGAGAAATGGTTGCGTGTGATGATCATTTGATAACATTTTTTTTCTTGAAATTAGTAGCATCTTTTGTATACGCCAATGGTGTGCTGTAGATAAATATTATGAATGAAGTGATTCATATCAAAGAACCGCCTTAGACTATAACTTTCATGTTCATAGGGTTCGCGGATTGAAATACAAGTTGCTTCTCGTTTCGGCAATATAATATATTCCAGATTCCAATCCCTTAACTTGTATTAATAGTACGGTCCTGTATCATGCTTTTTTTGCAAAAGGGAAAACCTGCGGTACACCATTGGTTCCATTTCTCACGTAGGGTTGTCACAAGAATCTTACATTTTGTCCTTTCAACTCACTCCAGGCCAGCTTCGAACCAAAGTGACAGAAAATTCCTTCCTTCACAGGGTATATGTCTCGCATTTAGAATTTGTAGCTTATCGCGCAAGAATGCTCCCTTAATTCATGTCCTATATTGACATTGTTTTCTTGATATATTGTGGTGGAAATTACTAAAAAAGATCAGGCCTTGAAGTCCCTTTAAGATACTGCTGCTATTACTAAAAAAAGGATATGGGTGAAGAACAACAGTTTTGTATGTAGTAACTAAACTACAGTCTAATCAATTATGTAACTTCAGATAAAAATTCAGTTAGAACCTTATTTCAGTAGAATAAGAAAATTATAATGCCCATAAAAATGTTTGGTGAAATAAACGATTAGTTTTGTGTAGAAAATTGATTTAGTTTAAATGGGTGGCTATTGTGTATACCTGATGTATTGACAAAGATACAAGGTGTACCACATGTCAGCGCCAAGCCATGCTGAGTTACAACACACATGAGCTAGGGCTCTGCTGGTCAGGCCACGACATGGGTGTTATGGTGTTAGTGAAGATTTTATAGCTTGGAAATATAATTAGTGCCATGTTGGAGGAGGGTCAAGTCTACCTCCGTTAGGCCCCGCGTCTAGGACTCTTGCCGTGGGTCTTAAGTTTTCCAAGGCTGATTGGTGAAAGCGAGAAAAGAGGATTGGGAGCGAGGAACGATGGATCGGACGTGGAGACAAACCAAATAAATTATTGTACTTTAATATGTGATATAAACTAGTAAACATGCTTATGTGTTCCAATAGAGGTTATAGCCTCTTGTGAAGTCGCATATGACAATTTGAGGCTTGGAGATTTGTTCAACAATCGTGCCATCTTTTTATAAATACGTCTTGAAATCATACTCCGTAATGTTGCTTGATGTATATTATTCTGACTCGTATGAGTATAGGTGGTTAGTCAAAATTATATATGAGACAATAATGATAGGACTTTTAATGAGGATATTGTGGGTAGTAAAAGAAAAGGAAATAGACAAAACAGTTGAAAGAAGGCAATATTAATAAGTATATATAAAGATGGATAATATGTGCATAGTACAACAATTATGAAGCTGGGAATAATCCCAGTTCCATAAACACAAGTCAGCATCAACAAGAGGTGATCTGTTAGAGAATATAGAAGTGCCTTAGTTGTCACGGCAGCTATTTTTTTCGGACAATTGGGGTAACCTTCAGACTATGCACTAAATAAATACAAGCTCACAAAGCTGAGGGTAACTTTTTTATGTGGCTTATTGTCAATAAGACACATGAAGAAGAGGTGATCTGTTATACTAGAATATAAGTGCTAGTTTTTCGAACTAGTATGCGCTAACAAAAAATACAAAGTGGCTTATATATTGTCAATAAGACACATAAAAAGTTACAATTGATTGGGAAACGCTACTTGAAGCTTTAAACAGATGAGACACACACCGGTGGGGACGTACATTCACAACTGTGTGGCCATCATCACACCCTGAGATGGCCTAGGATCTGTATTAAAAACGCAATCGTCTTTAGATGCTGTCCCAAACAACATTGTCCAATATAAATACGTTGCGCCATCGACCTTGACAGGGAGAAACAACCACAACCAGCAGTAAACTAGCTAATAAGGCATAATGGAGCATGCATCAGCTGCCGGCATGACAACCGTGGTTGTGCCTGAAGAACGCCGGCTGCCAGAAGCAGGGCTGAATGGTGCCATACTGCGCTGGGCGTTCATCGACAAGGCGATCAGCGGTTTCGGGGCCCTGGCGCTCGCTTGGGCCACCATCGTTCTGCTTGGTGGATTCTCCACCCTGATAAAGCAGAAGGATTTTTGGTTCGTCACAATCATCTCCTTCCTCGAAGCCACGAGGTTAGGGATATGCAAAATTAGTTAACCTTGTATCATCACAGTTATATATTTTTATTAAGTTAACTTGGTCCATATATAAACCTGTGCTGTGCACAAGCATACAATAATTTTAGAAAATGACTTAGTGTTCAGAATTCGTGTGGAAAGACCATTAGCTATGTGAAAACATTTAATATTGGGACATGGAAAAGCATATAGAAATGTGCAGACATTACTCATGAAAGTATTAGAAATCTAAACAGGACTACATTTTGGCTTTTCATAGATGGCCATAAATGCTTTCCACCCCTGAGAGATGGTCAGAGTTAATCGTACGTATAGTTATCAAAGGCGCGGTCCACATGGTTGCCGGTGGAAATAATGTTTTCTAAGACCGACGTCTGCCTTTGAAAATCAATTTATTTTTTTAAAGATCCCATTGCAGCTCCTGCTTAGAATCCAGCTTCTGCTTCTGCCACAACCATCGCTGCTCCTCGACGCCCCCAAACACAGGCCGGATCTAGTGCCACCTTTGGCCCGGATTGAGGTCAAATGGCTCCCCTCCGGCCGGCGGCCGCCCTTGGCCGGATTGAGGCTAGGTGGTCCTCCTCTATGCCGTCATTATGGACACACCATCATCATCCCAGTCCACATCATCCACGCTGCTATTAAAATAAATATTTATACTAATGTATATATGTTTACTTGGCCTACAGGATAGAAAATACCATTATTCTTATTTTTAACATAACAGTTATAGAATTGTACATTTTAGAAATTTATATACCATACTTTATGTATATTGGATAATTTTTCATGATAACTTATAATACTATTAACATGTACGTTCGAGACATATTTATGTTCTTTTTATGATGGGTGTGGTGGATAATTTAGATACGAATAAAAATGTGTTATGTTTATAATAAATGTTATCTTATATTTTCTTTCATACCGGCATATATTGGTAAATTTGAATGCAAATGTAAGGGTTACTTCACATTATCTATCATAAGGGTAAATGTGGGTAATTATAAAAAATATTGGTGAGTTGTTTTAAATTATCTTTCATAATGATAGTGATGGGTAATTTATATACAAAGTTAGGATAGTTTTGAGTTATCATTAATAATGGTAGATGTGGGTAATTTAAATGCTAAATTAGGTATTATTTTGAATTATCTTGGATAATGATAGATGTGGGTAATTTATATACAAAACAGAGGATTATTTTTTTATCTTTCATAATAACAGAGGTAGTTAATTAAGATATAAAATTAGGGGATTATTTTGAATTATATTTGATAGAAGTAGGTAATTTATATATAAATTTAGGGGTTATTTTGAATTATCATTGATAATGGCAGAGGTGGGTAATTTAAATTCAAAATTAAGTGGTTACTTTATATATTTTTCATATGGTATAGGGGTGGGCAGTTTTTTGTGAAACAGAATAAAACCAGTGGCTATTATAGATGATGATTATAGATTCTACTAGATTAAAGCTTAGATATTTCTGATTATATTTTGAGAATTTATTTTTTTAACACCTATGATGAAAATTAGTAAGAAAGCCTCTACTTAGTAATATCAAGATAAGATATATACTTTCTGATGAGCTAGTGGCATGGGCCACTTGGACCGGACTATTGGGCAGATGTCCAAACAGTTTGTCCCTCTCGATTACTCATCAGCAAATAAAGGAAGTACATCACAAAATATGAGGTGGTTTTTTTATATCGTAGAGGCACAAAGGAAAATGGCGTGGCTTTTTATTTTTCTTGTTTTAATAAATACTACTACAGTCGTTGTGTTTATCCTGCTATAATTTCTAATCTAAATCTAAAAAGACAGTAAGTTATCGTCTATCCAGTGATACCAAATCTTGATCCCTACTATGTGCCCATATTCGATAGAAATCATTCTCCACTCGGACCTCACGCGTCCGCATCCTATCTGGTTTCGATATGAAGATCAGATCCATGTGCCCGCGTCCGATACAATGTCCTCGGAGGTCAAAACTCACATGTTACCATAGCCCGATGCAACGCAAAAACATATATCTAGTAATGTAATAAAGTCCCATATACAAAACTGACATGGTTACATACCAAACTCTTTCCAAATGCAAATGGCAGGCTCGTCAGCAGTGCTGTGGATCCAGAGGATCAGTTCATCATCAACGCACCGGAAGTTGTGGCAGCAAAGACCGAGGAAATTGAGGCCAAGGAGCAAGGTAGCTGGCAAAGGCATCATCGAACCAACCGGCCGGGGCAAGGACCGAACCAAACTGCTGCTCCCCCACCACCAAGACGAGGAGGCCTGCTGGGATGGTCGTCGTCCCTAACCTCCGGGCGGCGGCGCTTCAGCACCTGCCGCCTCTTCTTCGCCAAGACCCTCACGACGGGGTTCACGTTCGCGCTGTTCGCCGCGGGCATCACCTCCGTCGTCCTGGCCGTGCTGCGTCTGAGCCGGCAGGACTATGTGGACCCGGCGGACCAGAGCAGCAGCGACCACAAGAGCATCAAGGGGTCCCTGAACCTCTTCTACGGCCTGGTGCTGACGCAGGGCGTCTCCTCCTTCCTCGCCGACACCATGCTCCCCATCGACGTCCGGCGGGTCAAGAAGCTCCGCATGACGTACCAGCTTGGCCAGTCAGGGAAGCTCATCATCAAGCGCTACATGCTCGACACCTACATGAAATGTTCCGGTGGAAGAGTGCGTGAAGCAATGGACATGGACCTGGTCAGCTTCGCCATGGAGATGGCGAGGTCCACCTCGGTGGCCGACCGGCTCGTCGGCGTCCGGGTTCTTGATCGCGTCCTCAGCGTGGAGAAGTACAGTGGGCTGGCGCTGATGAGGCTCCGAGCTTCCATTGACACTGTGGGAAGCGTGGTCAGTATGCTTGGACTGAAGAACAAGACCACGGAGGAAGAGAACACCAGAGGGCACGCGGCGAACGTGGTGCTGGAGCTCTCTCCAGACCTCCAAGTGGAGAGCTTCCCAGCAGTGCTGCAGATGGTGTCTTCACTGCTTACTGCGAAGACAACGGCAGCGTCGACAACGAGCAATGTCAGCGTCGAGCTTACATGGCTCGGTGAAAATCCTCAGAAAGATCATGGACAATCCGGACAACTGTAAGGAAGTAGTGAAGGATGCCGATGACCAGGTGATATCAAGCATTGTGGACCTTACAGCTGTTAGTGATTACAACAGCAGCTCAATCTCGTGGTCTCCAGTAACAGAGGAGATCATCGTGGAGGCAGTTCAAGTCCTGCACAGGCTGGTCTCGAACTACCGGCGATGCCGGTAAGGTGCTTAGGTGCAAAATCTCTGAGAACCTCCATGTTCTCAGGAACATTAGAAAGATCCTGGAACATCCAAGGAGCCATACTGAGCTACTCACTGAAGCAATTGGAGTTCTTGCCTGCTTAGCTTTGGATGAGACAGGAAAGGAAGAGATTGGGGGTTCAGCTCGGATCATTAGGAAGCTTGTTCCATCCCTTGTTGTTGAAACTCCATCCCCATCCAACAGAGTCAAGCTAGCTAAGTCTGCTGTTGAAGCATTACTTGTTCTTGCCGTGGACAGCCAAAGGAATGCCTTGAGGATCCTTGAAGAACTGAAGATTGAAGACATGCAGCAACTTGTTGATATGCTTTCTTCTGACTCCACAGAGCTCAGAACTATGGCTGCAAAACTCTTGGCGGTTCTACGTGTCAATTCTATAACAGAACATGTTCATTATAACAGGACAGTCGACAACGCACTACCTCTGGTAAATTCATATACGCACCTTTGTTTATGTTTTTTGGGTGTAGTATTTGTTATTGCAGATTACTTAGCTTGTTTCCTTTCAACCAAATTCCACGAAAGCATTAACAATATATATATACACACTGCTAAGTTCTATGTTTTAATCTTTTGTCCTTGAATTGATTTCTTATTATGGAATGTATATACTGTTTGAAATATTTAAGACCATCACACATATAATAGTACTCTTACAGTTTCTCATCACACATACAGCTGCTGAAAGCAATCAAGCTAGAGGTGGAGAAACTATATGCCCTGGTACCTGCTGCTGGAGAACTTCATGCCCATGATGCTGTATGAAATCTAGCCTTCTCATCACACTGCACCTCTCTGCAAATACATTTATTTAGATTATGTATCATTTGCTCACGCTGATTCAGAGCGAACTTCCTTGGGCCCGATGGGCTCCCTCCAACCCTAGGAGCCCCTGGCTCCCTCCCCACCGCCGCCGCGCTGCGCCGCACCGGCGCCGGCGCCCTCCTCCTCCCTCCTCCTCCCTCGCATGGCTTGGAAAAGGAACTCATCCAAATTATATGTATTATTTGTACACAGAATTTGGAGGAATGGAGGACCAAGCAGGGTGCACTACTGGAGAGCTTTGTTGGCCTCAGCGTTCGGGTCTCCACATTCATTCAGGCAAGCGAGTTCGGCGATGCGCTCCGGAATGCCAACCTCACAGTGGATTTGCTCATGCACGCGCTCAACAGGATCCTTGATATGTACAAGTCACCAGACACAGAGTACCCAGGTATAAGGCGGGTAACAGTTGAGCTAATCATTTGGATGCTACGGAGCAACAGACGCTGCATTGAGTTTTTCTTTCGGCACCAAGTGGACAAGGCAGTGAAAGAAGTCGCAGAAACAGAAGAAAGACTTGAAATGTTTAAGATGTTCTGCTGCGGCGTTGGCGTCGCTAAGCACAGAGAGCCCATTTCTTCTCTTGTTGCTTCTGAAGCCTCTGCTCTGCCTAGCATTGCTAGAAGGCTCCCAGGCGAGGTGTCGGCAGAGAACACAATACCAATTGCTTAATTTGCAGGCATATGAATGATCCCTTGCTATGTACCGCGTGATTTGCTTAACTACAATTTATTGTTCATGACATTCTATGTTACAACTTTTTGTGTGTTAAACTTTGTAATAAGTTTGGTCTGATTCCTCTAGGTGACGAGATGAAGCCGGAAGTTTAATTCCATTATCGAAAAAAATATATATGTATACATTTGGGTTATCTGAATTCGATCAATAACTGGGCGCCAACCATGCATTTTCACCACTAGAAATATGTGAACCATTTTTGTTTCCTGCATATTATCCAACTTTTTAGTATTCCAGTTAACTCGATCATCAGGGGTAACATTTGGTACGGTATGATTCATATCAAGGCTTTGAAAATGCTATATGTATTCAGTATGTCTTTGTTTTGTTAGCTTTTGTATTCATCATATATAGGTAACGACATATTAATTTCACATTTTATTTGAAGGCCCCAAAACTATTGGATCTGTGGATATGCAACTCAAGTATTTTGAGGGACTTGGAACCAGAAGTGTTCTGAGAATTTCTATGTAGAAATCACAGCCTTAGCACATTTGTGATAGTCCTATGTTTGGAAAGCTATTAGGTGCACTCTTACACATTTCACTAATATAACATACATACTCAGCGTTACGTAAATTGATATATTTTAATTGAAATGTTGTGACATATATTTTCACTGAAATAGTGTAACATATTTTTATGCAAATTTTTATTTCTATTTTCTTTATAAAAAAAATAGTGCTATTGAAGGACAGAAACGGCGACCGGGTTATTAAAATTCTTTTCCGAGTGACAACTTGGCCTATATCCCAAACAACACTTATAATAAGCAAAAGAGAGAGCTACTCTGCAACAGGTATGAATGAACAGCATGTGTACTAAAAAGCAACAATACGTAATTTGATCAAGCAATAATAGATTAACTACTACTCAATGACGAGCTAATGATTGCTCGAACTTTAGTTCACTATTGCTTGAAAAGGACAAGACACAGGGTGAATACTTGTTGCTCGAGCACTTTGACTGTTGGGATGCAGTTGTCGATCTACTGCAACCTCAGTGAGGAAAGGGCAGCAAACAGCTGAAAATTGAAGATTTGCGCAACTGCTGTGGCGGGTTGGTGAACCACGGAACTGAAGCTATGGTCGACCAAGAAAAACTGCAGCTATCAATCCATTTTCTTCAGAAGAAAAAAACAGAGAGCAGAACAATGGAACAGAGTAGAGGCACAAAACCTGATGTGGGCTTGATGCAATACTACACTGAACTGAACTAAAGCAGAGAAACTATGAACTTTAAGGGGCAGTGCAGAGAGCTCCCACTCTGTGCGGAGTCTGGGGAAGAGTGTGAGTGGCAAGCATTACCCTCGCCTGTGCAATGCGAGGAGACCGCGACTCAAACCCAGGACCTTCCAGTCACAGGCGGTAAGACTCTACCGCTTGCACCAGGCCCGCCCTTCAAAAACTATGAACTTTCTGAACCTAAAAAAACACAGCTTAATCAAAAGACAGATACACTGAACTGCTGCTACTGGCAATATAATAAATGCTAGCACTGATGACTGCAACCGAACTCAATCAAACTCAAAAACATGGAAACAAATCTGAATCAGAGAAACGACTTGCCCATACCTGAAGACTTGACGTATTCCTGCAAGTCAATTACAGAGCAGAGAAACTACAGAAGATTGCAGACTGCAAAACAAAAATGTCTGAATGAAGCACAACTGCAGAACAGAGACCAGTGCTACGCCGGAAGAAATTTCAGTCAAGCCAAACTCAAAATAAAAGAAAAGACGAGGCCTTCCTGATGTAGTAAAAGATTCTAAAGACTTACTATTGCTGAACCAATTTCAGAGACTGAACCAATCTCTTAATTGTAGTTGTTCAGACATAAACAAACATTTCATTCATCATAGTACTTAAGAGTAGTTTACGACCTAAAATGCTTACTTTAATAAAATAAAAGAAAGAGTAAAACTAAAATATACAATATGTACAAGAATTTAAACTTAACTTGATAAAAAAATATGTACCTCCAAATATAAATTTTAAAAATCAAAATTTTCATTCACGGTGTCGTGAGAGCTACAACAACATCCACCATAATTTAAACTAATATTTCAACTAAATGAATATTGAAGATATATGAAATTTCATACACAAAAGAGAAAATTGTAGATATGGATGAAAAAATTATGAATGATAAGCATATTTTGAGCCTGGAAAAGTCAAACATAATAGATTTTGATAATTAATTTCTCATACTATATATTGCCATTTGCTAAAGAATCATAATCACCATATACGCACTTTGAATACAAAAAGTCTATTGATACAAGTTTCATGTTCTAAACAGGTATGTAATTTGAATAAATTGTTGGGCAAAAATAATAGATTTTGATAATTAATTTCTCATACTATATATTGCCATTTGCTAAAGAATCAGTATCATCATATAGGCACTTTGAATACAAGTCTATTGATATAAGTTTCATGTTCTAAACATGTATATTATTTGAATAAATTGTTGAGGAAAAATATGATTATCATTCTGGGACAGAAGTAGTAATATATAAGTATGGGGGTATGGCCCCGGTATCCACGAGACAAGACATGGGCCATACATGGGCCATACCATCAGAGGTGGTCCAGCCCACAGGATCGAAGGCGTGCACCGCAAAATATTGTATAGTACCAAATATTATACTTTTCTTGTAACCCTACCCCTCCAGAGTATATAAGGAGAGGCAGGGGTCTCCTAGTGGACATCTACATACACCTCATATTCAATATAATACACAAAAGACACAAGATGTAGGGTATTACGTTGATCAAACGGTCTGAACCTATCTAAATCGTTGTCTCTGTGCCTTAGGTCACCATCCGGTTCCTGATTACGCGCACCTCAACGTCTACCTTCGTGGGATATCCCTCGGAGAACTGCCGAGCATCTTTTGCCGATAGTTAGCGCACCAGGTAGGGGTGTGCGTGCTGATCCATTGTGAACCAGATGGGACCTCAAGATCAACACCGTTTGTGGCAAGCTGATTTTCCACAACGGCGTGAGCAACCTGACGTGCTCGACTTCACGTCTCCAGCAAACCAGCTCCGACTAGTCTGAATTTTTGGCCAGGATCAATAACAGGAGGCAAGTCGGCAAGGAAGAACTCAACGACTTTAGCCACCGTCTCGCATGCGTATCGACGAGTACATAGTCAAAGTGCTGAAGCCCTTAATCGTCGCCACGATGAATACGTCACGTTCGAGTTGCATGCATCCGTGCTGATCCGTACATCTCCACGTCTCTGGACTCCGTCGGGATCAATACAGAAAAGAAAGCCAGCGGATATGGCCATGGAGACATCGGCGATATGAACCAGATCCGATCTAAAGCCAAGTATCAAAATCATAGCACAAGTCAGGACTACAACGCCACCTCCATCTCCAACACGGCATCGACACTGGAATTTCTAAGTCTAAGGTTTCGTCCATCAAGACGTTCCTCTGATTACGAGCAAACAAGAAGCGTGTACAGACCTTGCAAGTAATTTAATATAATCAAGGGCAACTAGCATATACGTGTGCATGCATGCACAACATGCTACACGCCCAAACTTGGCCTAAACGCTCAGACACCAAGGTGCCATCGGTCAGCAAGCAAACCAAGAAGGATCACCGTTCCGAGTGCTCGACGTGCCTGTTGGTCGACTGGTTTACTTGTCAACAACCTCCTACTCGGGACGATGACTAAGCTGATGCTCGGGGGCTCCCAAATCCGAAACGATCGATCGGCTACTACTCATTCATAACCGACGTCAACACACAAGGGCAACATACGTGCTGCTACCGGGCGAGTGCACTCCGTCAGGCTACGTCATGATTCTACGCCGACCACATCAACACCTGCAACAGCAGATCCGATCTTGGAAACACCTCCGAGTTCGTCAGGTGCTCGCCATCAATACCGACCAGATAACGTCATACGCCGCCGATTAGACATTCTGTCTAAAGTTAAGTCACGCTTTAATATTTTTTTGAATATTCTCCAATCTTCGTATATCGCCATAATGTTTCTTCGAGCTGTTTTCTCTATGTTTGCTCTCCAAGCGATTTTCTATCATGTTTATCATCTTAAAGATGACATACAGTTAAGTCTACGGCAAATCCCCTAACAGTCATGTTGATGCTCGGATGTCTCCAGAGACGGCCCTGTCTCAGGCTCCTCCCTACACGTGCACGAGCGTCTGCCCTCTGCATTTTAGGTGGTCGGCAACGGTTTCGTAGCGACGCTTTGTTCTTCTTATACGCACACGGGCTCCGCGCTCCGCGTTATGGTTAACAGGCTAGCTAGGTCTAGAGACTCAGCTACACACTAACTGATCGGACGTTTTGTATTAAATATAAATACATCTTCACACCAACTAATCGCCGAGCTACATATGCTATTTCGTCTTCGGAGTTCATATATTTCTACATCATGTACTACCCGTTCTATATATTTGTATTGCAGGATTATCATCCAGGTGATCGGACCACCTGGTGCTTGGACTTCTCCACCGATCAATTGGTCGGACCGCTAGGTTCATGGACTTTGTCACCGACCAGTTGATCGGACTATTCGCCGGTCGTTTCTACTCAATGCTCACTTTGCCGCCGACCAGGTGACCAGACTGTTCGTCGCTCGTGCTTCATCATCAGCTACGCTGGGGGCTCCTCGGTGCTCCGACATCGCTAGCTACATCGGGGCTCCTCGACGCTCGGATTCTTCGTGCTCGAGGACTAAGTGGGCACACTTCACCTTGCGGACATCATCAGCTACGCGGGGCACCTCGGTGCTCCAACGTCGCCAGCTACGCTGGGAACTCCTCAGTGCTCGGACGTCGCCAACTACGCTGGAAACTCCTCGGTGTTCGGACATCGCCAGCTACATCGAAGACTCCTTCGTTGCTCGGACAATGCCAGCTACGCCGGGAACTCCTCGGTGTTCGGACATCACCAGCTACGCTGGGGACTCCTCGGTGCTCGGACATCGCCAGCTACGCTGGGGACTCCTCGGTGCTCAGACGTCGCCAGCTATGCCGGGTACTCCTCTGTGCTCGGACGTCGCCAGCTATGCCCGAGACTCCTCGATGCTCGAACATCGTCAGCTACGCCGGGAACTCCTCGATGTTCGCACATCGTCAGCTACGCCGGGAGCTCCTCGGTGCTCGGACGTCGCCAACTACGCCGAGGACTCCTCGGTGCTCGTACATCGCTAGCTACGCCGGGGACTCCTCGGTGCTCGGACGTCGCCGGCAACGCCGATGACTCCTCGGTGCTTAGACATCGCCAGCTACGCCGGGGACTCCTCGGTGCTCGGAAATCGCTAGCTACGCCGGGAGCTCCTCGGTGCTCGGACGTCACCAGCTACGCCAGGGCCTCCTCGGTGCTCGGACATCGCCAGCTACGTCGGGGGCTCCTCGGTGCTCGGACATCGCCAGCTATGCCGGGAGCTCCTCGGTGCTCGGAGACATCGCCAGCTACGCTCGGGGACTCCTCGGTGCTTGGACATCGCCAGCTACGCTGGGGACTCCTCGGTGTTCGGATATCGCCAGCTACGCCGGGGACTCCTCGGTGCTCGGACGTCGCCAGCTACGCTGGGGCTCCTCGGTGCTCGGACATCACCAGCTACGCCGAGAACTCGTCGGTGGTCGGACATCGCCAGCTATGCCGGGGGCTCCTCGGTTCTTCGACATTGCCAGCTATGCGCGGGGACTCCCTTGATGGCTGGATCTTGCTATGTCTCATCAGTGTGCTATCAAGTTTCTCCACGTTGTTCGGATCAGGGTGCTGATCTTAGGCAGCACGTCTGGGGTCTTGATACACTCGTGTCAGACGACGTCGGCAAGCTTTCAGACTTCTTTTTATTTGACCCGGCTACAAGATTCATTCTTCATCTTCCAGCGGGCTCGGGGACTAAGTGGGCACACTTCACCTTACGGTGAATGTGCGCTTTTCAATTTAGGGCTCTGCCCGTGGACTGGTTGCCTGCTCGGCCGGTCTTCTGTCTTTCTTCTACTTTCTGACCCTGGCACCACATGACTACGTCACCTACTGTTAGGCTCGGAGACTAGCTGTGGGGGTATGGGCCCCGGTATTCACAAGACAAGACATAGGCCGCACCATCAGAGGTGGCCCGGCCCACAGGATCAAGGCGTGCACGGCACTGGCCGATGTGCACCGCAAGATATTGTATAGTACCAAATAGAATACTTTTCTTGTAACCCTACACCTCCAGAGTATATAAGGAGAGGCAGAGGTCCCCTAGTGGACATCTATATACCACTAGTAGAGAACAAACCTTTGATCCTCGGCCAAAATGGGCTCTAGTCCTGGAATTTTTTGTGCCCGGGACTAGAGATACCTTTAGTCCCGGTTGGAGCCACCAACCGGGACTAAAGGTATACTTTTACTCCCGGTTGGTGGCTCCAACCGGGAGTAAAGGTCTACTCCCGGGCCGTGGCTGTGCCCGGGGTTGGAAAGTTACCTTTAGTCCCGGTTGGAGCCACCAACCGGGACTAAAGGTCCCCCCTTTATATCCCGGCCGTCTCCTTCCTCCCCGAGCCCGAGCTCAGCACATTTTGAAGCTCACTACAGTGGTGTTCTTGCTTCCTCCCTCCCTCCATTGTTTCTCCATCCATTCTTTGATTCCTCCGTCGATTTCTTCGATTTCTCTGTCGATTCTTTAGTTGTAAAGGTTACCAATCTCATACTCTCATTTTTCACCATTGTCTTATCTCATTTTGTTTACTATATATATATATTGTTCTTTATTGTGGTTTTTTTCATTTGTAAGCAATTTGAGCTCAAAATCACTTCAAGCTTACATATTTACATGAAAGAAGGTTAAAGTAGCTAGTTGAACTTGCAGACCGTGTTCATCTCGGCGACCATGTTCTCTGCCGAGTGGTAACGGACGTCAAGGAGGAGCTTTGATTCTACGAGGGAGAGCGGCAACGGTCGTGGAAGACCGTGTTCCCTTCCTCGTAGAATCGGAGCTCTTCCGTGGCAAGTACGGTGCCGTCCGGTGGAGAAATGCTCGCCGAGATGATCACATAAGCAAGTTCAACTAGTATGGATGGTTATTTATAGTTTCTTAATTTTATTTGTTTATAAAATGAGAAATTTATAGTGTATTAAAAAATGAGTATAGAGAGTAGATGGCAACTGCTTCTGGGTCCTTGGCCTCTCATGGGTTTCCAAAGCGACTTAGGCCGGGCCTCCCTCTCATTCCATGCGGCAAGTGTCGTGATGAGACGAAGATTGTGATGGAGTACCGAGTGAAGAAGGAGGGTCCCAACAAGGATCGTATCTTCTACAAGTGTCCGGATCGCAATGTGAGTTATTTTATCGTATTTAATGATTATGGTTAGTTTATACCTATTTTCATGATGGTTGTGATTAAAGT
The DNA here is from genome assembly GCA_904845875.1 of Miscanthus lutarioriparius. Taxonomy (NCBI): domain Eukaryota; kingdom Viridiplantae; phylum Streptophyta; class Magnoliopsida; order Poales; family Poaceae; genus Miscanthus; species Miscanthus lutarioriparius. Next base: position 72,094,234 of record CAJGYO010000011.1, read on the forward strand.
TCTAATTTTTTGTTTTAATTTCAGTGGGATGGCAGTGGACGATGTTCAGGCTTTTATTGGGAGGAAGAGTATGTTGAACTCGTGCAAAAATATCTTGCACAACAGGCAGATACGGCGGCTAATGAGGCAGTGATCCAGCCGAAGAAGCCCAAAGATGTTGCATAATCGGGGGATCTGTCTATTTTAGTTGAGATTGGTCGCGAAATCCTTGTGCTCCTGAAATGTATTTTAGCTTTAGTTCTTTTAGTGGTAGTTGGGATTGTCTACATTGTAGCGATGCTTTCATAAATTTGTACCTTTTGTGGTGGCACGCATGTTGTATAAATAATTAATTATGATCTAGGTTTTAATATGGTATTTATGTCATGTAATGCAGATGAGCCGGCATTGGATGTACAATGCTGATCGCCGCTCCCAAGAGTTCATTGACGGCGTGCATTCTTTGTTATGTGCGGACGAGGCAAACAAATGCGACGGTTTTATGTGCTGCCCATGTGCCATATGTAAGAATACGGTGGAATATCCTTGCTCAAAGACTCTTCAGTCACACTTGTTCAAGTCGGGTTTCATGTCAAACTATATTTGTTGGACGAAGCACAGAGAAACCGGTGTTGTAATGGAAGAAGGTGAAGAAGAACAATGGGACGACAATGATATTATTCCCGATGGTGCGTGCTTCAATGATACTGCAATGGGAGAAGCTGAAGAAGAGGTAGCCGCAGAAGATGATCCGGCTGATGATCTTTGTTAGGTCATTCGTGACGCACAAAGAGAATGTGAAAGTGAAAAGGAGAAGATCAAGTTCGAGCGGATGCTAGAAGATCACAAGAAATTGTTGTACCCAACTTGTGATGCAGGGCAGAAAAAGTTGGGAACCACACTAGAATTGCTGCAATGGAAGGCAAAGAATGGTGTATCTGATAAGGGATTTGGAGAGTTACTAAAAATCCAAAAGAAGATGCTTCCGAAGGACAATGAATTGCCCGCCACTACCTACGAAGCAAAACAAGTTGTCTGTCCTATGGGGCTAGAAATCGAGAAGATACATGCATGTCCTAACACTACAAAAAATCGGGTCTTGTATGACAAACCGGAACTGTCATGTAAAGTACAGAAATTGTCATAAAAAGTACTTTATGACGAAAAAGCAGCGTCACGCCGGTCGTCATATAACGACCGTCACATAATGTACCTCGTGACGATTTTATGGGCCACCATCACAAAATGTCAAGACCTTTTGTGACGGTAACGTTCTATCGTCACCTATTGTTACCTTTTATGACGACTATAACTGTCACATATTGTTTAGTCAACGCATCACATAATGTACGAACCGTCACAAATGGTACGTGGGAGGACAGGTTATTATGGCAATAGGGTAACGTCAAATATTGTGAGCCCAACATTTCCAGCCCAGGCCCATATTATGGGCTGACCCAATTGAAACAATAATAAACCATATAACCAATTCCATAATATCATAACGACCATACAAAGGCGCATGTTCCAGAATACATGTTTCCATACAAAATTACAACAAAAACATGAACACAAAATGATCTAGCTAACTAAACAAATTCTAGCAGCTAGCGTCAAGTTCCAGCCAGCACCTAGAGCCAAGTTCTTGCACCAAACAAGTTCCAGCCAGTAGCCAACAGCTAGCGCCAAGTTCCAGCCAACAGCCCAGCAAACAACGCCCATGACCCTATCTGTTATCTGAAAAGAAACAATGAAGAGGAAAAATGTACTATGCAAATGCTAACTAAAAGAATCACACTTTCCAATTGTTGGCATATTCAATTGTGTTTGAATGATCTAGATAAAAAAAATTTAAGTGAATATTGGTTAGCAAATTTCACTAAATAAATCACAGGACAGATCAAAACATGCAGGTATGTCATACGACTTTTTATCCTGTTTGGCTAAGCAATAAGTTGCAGAAACACACAATACTATTATATTGTAAAGAAACAATTCTTTGCATCATTCGAGCAAGAGGCAAATTATCATGGCCAAAGCAGCATATCCTTCAATGGTATTATCAATCAATTTATTTGCATTTCTACATAACAAGCAGAGCCTGTCACTACAAGCAGAAAAAAAACAACAATATTCAACATGACACTAGACATCTGTTACCACACAAATTTAGCAGACTTGGTGACTTACGAGCTAATTCCAGCTGTAATAGAATTTGGGAATAGACCTGAATCAATATACACATCTATTACCACACAAATTTGTAGTAAAGCAGCAAGACAAATGAAGGAAAATGTAAAATAACAGATGTAATGAAATTTGAGGAAATAACTAGATCCATAAAGTAACCGTTAAAACCACACAATTTATATTAAAACAGGAAGATAAATGCAAGTACAGGGACAATGGACAGCAGTAGGCAATTGTGATTGACATAATAGAAGTACTCAGTAGGGAAATCTTTGAAGCTGCAAAGTTACACCCAACTAAATAATGCAAAGATAGAAAGTCACGGTGACACCACTTGCTTGATTCATTCTAGAATCATTTCTTTCTTTCTATTGTTCCTTGCAAAGTTCACCTAAATGGTTTCCCTATATTGGTTAGAAAAATTACTTCACTAAATATGAAAGAAACTAGTAGGTACCCCATTAGCCATGACGGGCCATTAAGCGGAATTATAGCACATCATATTATACACATGAAAACAAAAGATCAGTAACATTAGTTACATATATGGGTCATCATTTGAGCCCGTCGTAGGATAATGTTAGCATAGTACAGGGCTGTCTCAGTTGGACATGGATACTCATTTCAGCATGGGTGAAAGAACTTTCAATGTTTGGCAAAGTTGTGCACCTGTCGAGCGATATGTTCCATCAAACTGATGAGTAGGTTGAGGAAGAAGACATCACTGAAGAGCTGGAACTGTGCAGGAAGATTTTGAAGTATGTAGTTTAGTTGACGAAAAATCGATGGATACATATATTTGCAAATCGAAGGACAATATAAGGAAGATTTTGAAGTATGTAGCATGTAACATTATATCAACATTTAGTAGTTAGTGTACCTATTGCAGCAAAAATAGGCTTTGTCATAGTGAAGTGTTATCATATAAGCAGTGAGCCATTTAGTAGGGTGGTTAGGATAATTCACAAACGTAATAGGGTGACAATGAATCTGTTATAAACCACTAAAAGATGCAGCGGCGTAATACATAGTGGGCAAGCATGGAAATGCAAAGTGTTTAGTTAGCAGGCATAATACAACAGCGGCAACAGATGAAATTTTTTTCTTATGTAACAGGCATGATACAAAAGCGGGATCTGTAGAGACCTTTATTTTTGGTCAACATCAGTGTACGTGAGAAGTACGTTCCCTCACACATATCTCCACATTTCACCTAGAGCAATTGGCTGTTGTGTACTTATGCAAAAGCTGTTTAAAAATGCAAAGGGGAATTTGTAGAAGGCAAGACATGGAGGCTTGTTTTGATAAATGGTGTGGAAGATATTATGAACGAATGATGAGTCAACAAAATAACCTTGTAAGAGGAGTCACGCTGTCGCTGTGGATTATGGAACAATTATCTGGACAGACCATGTAGCCTATGCATGCCTTAGATTAACCTGAAATATAGCAAGCATTGTGTGAGGGACTAATTAATTGTGGCGATGTCTTTTTGAAATCAAAGCTGTGCAATGGGGGTACTTGACTGAGAAGAATGGATGGACACATCTGGTGTTTGCAGTTTGGTTCAGGCCAGAGCAGGGGAAACAATGAGATTATGGTGTTCAGTTAAGGATGCATATCCCCGTGATGTGGAAATGACCTATTAGGGAAGTACCCAGGAATCTCTGTGTATGAATCTCTGTCAGGTGGAAGGCATCATCCCAGGAATCTCCGTGTATGAATCTTATGAACAATGGTTATCAGAAACTGCTGCCGCACGTCACTGAATGTTGAAGAAATTAAACAGAATCACTCTAATTTACAGGAGCCAAGTACAGGATCTTTTTCAAATGAGCTTTACTAACCTGTATAGAATTGGTATTGACACGGCACATTAATGAAAAGGGTTGCAGTACAGCTGCACGCACCTGGAAGCGTGGAAGGCCCCGGCGCCAGGATCTGGGGCTGAGAGGAACAGAGACTGGCAGGAGAGCCGCCAGCCGCCGTGCAGCGCAGCCGTCACCGCCGCAAGGCAGCGGCGGAGCTGCCGAGGAAGTTGCGCCCGAACTCCATCGCCTGGGAGCGGCCGAGGAAGATACGCCCGTACGCCGTCGTCTCGGAAGGGGTGGAGCAGCAGAAAGACTGCAGGGGTCCGCCCCACCCGATTGCGGCAGGACGTGGGCGAGCGCGGACGTCGGTGGTCGCTGGGGTGCTGCTGCAAACCAGCCATCGCTGTCGCTTCCTGCTCCCAGGACGCACGCGCCATGGATCTCGTTGCTCCTGCACAGTGAGGATGAGAAAGAGGAGCAGGTGTTGGGGCTAGGCTACTCGGTGGGGAGGCTTCCCCAGGACCTCACGCACATGCTCCTCCGCGCCACCCATAACCGGATCGAGGCCAAACGTCCTCCTCCACGCAGCCGATGGCCAAATCGAGGCCGGGCGCCCTCCTCCATGCCGCCCTTGGCTGCTCACAGGAGAGGGGGTTATGCTGAGGACCAAGGCCGTGGCAGCGTAGCTCGCAGGCAGCCATGAGATGCAGGTGTCGGCGCTAGTGGGATGTGGGATCGAGGTGTGGTAGGGTTTGCTGATTGGGGACAGTCGGAGGAAGTGGAGGCGCAGGAGTAGGGTGCCGTGATGCAGGGAGTGGATACGGGGAGGGATGGGTAGGGTTTCTGGAGTGTTTTTATTTGGGACCTGATGTATCTTGGCCGTCCGTTTTGATCTAATGGCCAAGCACGTGGGAGGGTTGGGTTTGGGCTAAATGTAATGCTTATTCTGGAGCCCTACGTGGCCCAATATTCATTTGTTTTTTTATTTTTCTATTTTCAAAGCAGATATGTTATATAAATATATTGAGTACCAAATGAATACAAATGAAAAAGTTGTAAATACAAAAATTATAGGATAATAACAAATTTCAAATAAAAAATATGTCAACAATATAACAATTGTTCACAAATGACACTTTGAAACTCTACTGTTTACTAACACTTTCTCAAATGGAAAAATGACCTATATAACAATTGTAGATCTTGATGAGTTCTAACACATTTGTATTCAAAAGTTTTTCATCTGAGGTCATTTAGTGTCTCATTTGACAAAGTATGACCAAGTCAAATTTTAAATTTAAAAAAAATGACACTTTGACACCAGTTTTTGAAACTCTAAATGGTTTCAAATAGAAAAGTCATGAATACCAAGTTTGTTAAGCTCATCAAGATCTACATTTGTTGTTTTGGTCAACTTTTGATTTGACAAAGTTTGAACCATTCAAATTTTAGATTTTTAAATTTTGACTGCTCCAAACCAGTTTTTGAAACCCTAGATGGTCTCAACTAGAAAAGTCATGAATACCAAGTTTGTACAACTCATCATGATCTACAATTGTTATATGGGTCATTTTTGCATTTGAGAAAGTGTTAGGAAAGTTTAGTTATAAATTGACAAGTCTCTCGTATAGCTTCATAAACTCTATGTGAGATTCATGATTTTGTGACTAGTGTTTACTAACACTTTCTCAAATGGAAAAATGACCTATATAACAATTGTAGATATTGATGAGTTATAACACCTTTGTATTCAAAATTTTTTCATCTGAGGTCATTTAGTGTCTCATTTGACAAAGTTTGACCAAGTCAAATTTTAATTTTAAAAAAAATGACACTTTGACACCAGTTTTTGAAACTCTAAATGGTTTCAAATAGAAAAGTCATGAATACCAAGTTTGTTAATCTCATCAAGATCTACATTTGTTGTTTTGGTCAACTTTTTATTTGATAAAGTTTGAACGATTCAAATTTTGGATTTTTAAAATTTGACTGCTCCAAACCAGTTTTCGAAACCCTAGATGGTCTCAACTAGAAAAGTCATGAATACCAAGTTTGTATAACTCATCAAGATATACAATTTTTATATAGGTTATTTTTGCATTTGAGATAGTGTTAGGAAAGTTTAGTTCTAAATTGACAAGTCTCTCGTATAGTTTCATAAACTCTATGTGAGATTCATGATTTTGTGACTAGTGTTTACTAACACTTTCTCAAATGGAAAAATGACCTATATAACAATTGTATATATTGATGAGTTCTAACACCTTTGTATTCAAAAGTTTTTCATCTGAGGTCATTTAGTGTCTCGTTTGACAAAGTTTGACCAAGTCAAATTTTAAATTTAAAAAATGACACTTTGACACCAGTTTTTGAAACTCTAAATGGTTTCAAATAGAAAAGTTATGAATACCAAGTTTGTTAAGCTCATCAAGATCTACATTTGTTGTTTTGGTCAACTTTTTATTTGACAAAGTTTGAATGATTCAAATTTTGGATTTTTAAATTTTGACAGCCCCAAACCAGTTTTTGAAACCCTAGATGGTCTCAACTAGAAAAGTTATGAATACCAAGTTTGTACAACTCATCAAGATCTACCTTCTTTGTTTTGTTTATTTTTTCATATGACTTTATTTGAACAGTTTGAATTTTAAATTTCAAAATATTAGAATTTCGAACATAATTTTAGGGTACTAAGTAATTTCAAATGAAAAAGTCATCAACAAGAAGATTGTAAAGCTCATTGAGATCTACAAACTTCGTTTTGGTCATTTGTTCATCCGATAAAGTTATAGTAACATTGTTCACAAATTTTACACATCTCTCTCATAGTTTAAAACTATGAGAGAGATGTGTAAAATTTGTGAACAACGTTACTATAACTTTATCGGATGAACAAATGACCAAAATAAAAAGTGTAGATCTTGATGAATTATACAACCTTTATGTTTATGACTTTTTCATTTGAAATCATTTCGGGTTTCAAAATCTAGTTTGAAGTTGTTATTTTTTTTAAATTTAAAATTGAATTGGTCAAACTTTGTCACATGAAAAGATGACCAAAATCAATACATTAACTTGATAGATAATGATTTTAGAAAAAATTAGGAAAAAATCATCACATTTGGAGTTAATATGTGGGATAAAGACTAGTTACAAGTTTTAACCAGAAATTAAAAAGAGAAATCGTTCTTGTTCATGATGAACAAGTGATTTATAAATTAAAAAGAAAGAAAGAAAAAGAAAAAGACATCTCTCGGGCCTTCTATTTTAGGCTCGGCCTGCCTCCTTCCACCTGGGCCCCCTCTACATTTTTACATGGGCCTAGGCCAAGCTCCGAGCCCAACTGTCATGGGTCAAGGCTCCACCTCGTACTGGGGTATTTTATGACATTGGGGGTCGTCATATTTGATAAAACATTCAGTGACGGTCTACTGTCGTCATATAAAAACTGTCTAAATCGTCAAAAATTCACAACCGTCAACCGACTCCTGTCGCTTGACAATTTGTGACGAAACTTGCTACCTTTATGTGACACAAGAAACGATGTCGTCATAAATACTTTTGGGTCTCATAATTTTATGACGACACATAACTTTTTGTCATATTATGTTACATTATATGACGAAAACATGCCTCGTCACGAGGGATTTTGTCATAAAAAGAAGAATTTCTTGTAGTGTAATGACTGCATCCTGTACCATGGCAAAGAGTATGAGAAATTGGATGCATGCCCGGTATGCCATGCATCGCGGTATAAGATCAGGTGAGATGACCCTGGTGATGTTGAGGGCGAACGTCCGCGGAAGAAAATCCCTGCCAAGGTTATGTGGTATGCTCCTATAATACCACGCTTGAAACGTCTGTTCAGAAACAAAGAACATGCAAAATTGTTGCGATGGCACAAAGAAGACCGTAAGGTAAACAATATGTTGAGACACCCTGCTGATGGTTCCCAGTGGAGAGCAATCGACAGAGAATTCCCGGAGTTTGCAAATGACGTAAGAAACTTAAGGTTTGCTTTAAGTACAGATGGTATCAATCCTTTTGGAGAGCAGAACAGTAGTCATAGCACTTGGCCTATTACTCTAAGTATCTACAACATTCCTCCTTGGTTATGCATGAAGCGGAAGTTCATTATGATGCCTGTGCTCATCCAAGGCCCGAAGCAACTTGGCAATGACATCGATGTGTACCTGAGACCACTTATTGACGAACTTCTCATTTTGTGGAATAAAGAAGGTGTACGTGTGTGGGATGAGTACAAACAGGAACACTTTGATCTACGAGCATTGTTGTTCGTAACAATCAATGATTGGCCTGCTCTAAGTAATCTTTCAGGACAGTCAAACAAGGGATATAATGCATGTACACACTGCTTCGGTGATATTAGAGGTGTATTCTTGAAAAAATGTCGAAAGGTCGTGTACCTTGGCCATCATCAATTTCTTCCTGCAAATCACCCCGTAAGAAAGAAAGGCAGACCACCTGACCAAGCCTCGCAACCGAACCGGTGAGGATGTACTCGATATGGTCAATGATGTGAAAGTCGTCTTTGGAAAAGGACATGGCAGCCAACCTATTCCGAACGACGCTAATGGTCACGCACCCATGTGGAAGAAGAAGTCCATATTTTGGGACCTACCCTATTGGCAAGTCCTAGAGGTCCGTAGCTCGATCGACGTGATGCACCTGATGAAGAATCTTTGTGCGAACCTGCTAGGCTTCATGGGTGTGTATGGAAAGCCTAAGGACACATTTGAAGCACGATAGGACCTGCGTTTTTTGAGAGAAAGAGACAACCTGCATCTAGAGAAGACAGATGATGGACGCCATTACTTACGTCCTGCCAGCTACACTCTAAGCAAAGAGGAGAAGGAAATCATGTTTGAATGCTTAAACAACATCAAGGTACCATCTGGATTCTTCTCGAATATAAAGGGTATTATAAATGTGCCAGAGAAGAAATTCTGTAACTTAAAGTCCCATGACTATCACGTTCTCATGACGCAATTACTTCTAGTTGCATTAAGAGGAATTCTACCTCCAAATGTACGTCTAGCCACAGTGAAGCTATGTGCATTCCTCAATGCAATTTCTCAGAAGGCAATTGATCCAACTGATCTAGCTAAACTACAGAATGATGTGGTTCAATGTCTCGTCAGCTTTGAGTTGGTGTTCCCTCCTTCCTTCTTTGATATCATGACACACCTCCTAGTTCACCTAGTCAAGGAGATTTTCATTCTCGGTCCCTGTGTTCCTACACAACATGTTCCCCTTAGAGAGATTCATGGAGAGTCTGAAGAAATATGTTCACAACCGTGTTGCTTCGCCGAAGGAAGCATCACCAAGGGCTATGGAGCAGAAGAGGTCATTGAGTTCGTGTTGACTTTATTCCCAACCTTGACTCGATTGGTGTTCTGAATCGAGACATGAGGGGAGACTAAGCGGAAATGGGACACTAGGGAGGAAAACATATATTGGTACGGATGATGATTATTTCAATAAAAAGCGCACTACACAGTTCTCTGTAACTCCTCTTTGGTAGATCTCGTATATTGAGACACACAAGGATCTCTTACGATCCGAGTTTCTAGGGAAGATGAAGCTTGGATTACGCGTAAGCACATGGAAACTTTCGGTGGTTGGTTGCAAAAAAAAAAAATGTCAAGGTGATGAGAGCATCCATGAGCAATCAGATTTATTGGCTATGCAACCATCATGGCATATCGTCACATACAAAGGGTACGAGATAAATTGGAACATATTCTACACAGTTGCCCAAGATAAAAGGAGTACCAACCAAAAAGTGGTGTGTCATAGATAGATGCCACAGACCGAATGGGAATAAGCGAGATATATTATGGACGCATAGATGAAATATGGGAACTAGAATATACACCTACTTTGAAGATCCCATTGTTCAAGTGCCAATGGGTCAAGGTGACCGGAGGCGGGGTAATAGTAGACAACGAGTATGGAATGACAACAGTAGACCTTAGTAATATTGGGTACAAAGATGAACCATTCGTCCTTGCCAAGGATGTGAATCAGGTGTTCTATGTCAATGATATGTCTACCAAACCAAAAAGAGGGAAAAACGATAATGACTCAACCAAAGAGCCAAAGCGCCACATAGTTCTTTCAGGGAAAAGAGTCATCGTGGGAATTGAGGACAAGTCGGACATGTCAGAAGATTATGAAAAGGATGACCGAATTCCGCCCTTCAAAGTGAACAAAGACCCTAGCATCTTGGTAAATGATGAGGACACTCCATGGTTACGACGCGATCATAACCAAGGCACATACGTAAAGAAGAAGTTCACTGCTGTGCCCACTTGATGATATAGTGATTTAATGTAGTGTGTTTTTGAGATATTATGTAATAGTTGTGAATTCAGATGTTTATTATGTCATGTTTCAAATTAAATCAATGTTTGATTTGGTGGGATTTCTCTCTCAAAAAGGTAAATTAGGATATTGAGTGATGAAAAATTAAAATATTAACGTCAAAATGATGTGAAAACAAATTTCCTGTCCAAAACCAATAGTTTTAATAATTTTAATTAAACACTACATTTTTGCATTAACGAAATAATAAATATTAATTACATTATGTTTTATAATTGTAACAAAAAATAAAAAAGTTAGGTTATAGATTTTTCCTATGTGCAATAAAGAAAAAGAAAATCCATATTTTTAACAAAATAATTTTATGCCTTTTATTTAATTTACTATGTATTTAACAAGACTATTGCATTTCTATTAAAAAAATTTGCTTAAAACACGCGGGAAACGAAACTGCAGCCCACCTTTACTCCCGGGTTGGAAGCCCACCCGGGAGTAAAGGTGGGCTGCAGTTTCGTGGCCCGCCAAAAAAACCTTTACTCCCGGTGCTTATTACCAACCGGGAGTAAAGGTAGACCTTTACTCTCGGTGCGTGTTACCAACCGGGAGTAAAGGTATACCTTTACTCCCGGTTGGTAACACGCACCGGGAATAAAGGACCTTTACTCCTGGTGGGGGGATGGCACCGGGAGTAAAGGGGCATGGCATATATATACCAGTGCCATCTTCTTCCTTGAGTTCTTCGCCGATTCCTCTCCCCCTGCGCCCACGCCACTCGGCCCGCCACACCGAGGACGCCGCCGCCACCCCGCCCGACGTCGGTCGTTGCCACCGCCTCGCACGCGTCCGTGGTCCCCACTCCACCCCGCGCGCCGACAACCTCGTGGCGCCAGCTGCTGCCTGCCGCCCCGGCCAGACGCGCGGCCACACCGCCGTCCCTCGCCCCGTCCAGACGCGCGGCCACACCGCTGGCCGGTCGCCCCGAGGTACGCTGTGCTTGCTCCGATCCTATTCCATCTCCATGCATGAAACACATGTTTTAGGCAAGTTCACGATCATGGTAACCGTACGTACATGTTGTTCACGTTTTCTTTTCCTACGTGCATGCTTTGATACAGTAGCAAAACTTTGTTGGTTGTCACTTGCATACGTACGTACGTCAACAAATGTGTGTATCGATCACAAACCCAAACGTATACTTAACTAATTTTCATGGCACGTCGCACACGGCGTTCAGACGGGCATTATTCTCTGTCGCGTTAACTATTATAAGAAAGAAAGCGCCAAAGGAACAGATCGAAAAAAAAATCCAGTGTATACGCGCCATCTATAAGCGCCATGCGTTTCTATGTATAAGCGCCATGCGTTTCTATGTATACGGCGGAGCACCGCTGCCCTCGTTCGCCCTAGGGTTTATACTGTGGAGCGCCGCCGCCCTCGTTCGCCCTAGGGTTTATACGGCGGAGCACCGCCGCCCTCGTTCGCCCTAGGGTTTAGGGTTTATACGGTGGAGCACCACCGCCCTCGTTCGCCCTAGGGTTTAGGGTTACGCCGCCCTCGTTCGATCATTTTTGGTGGGTTTTGAAGAGGATGCTCCCGATGTTTGGAGATGGCGAGGGATATGGCATGCGAGGTGTGTTTTGAAGAGGTGTGTTCAGAAACTTGACGCAGCAACGATGCCCCCTTTCTTTCAGGCGAGGCTCGCTATTTTCCGTTTAATAAAACCTAATGCGTAGCGACGCCCCCTTTTGTTTCAGGCGGGACCGCCGCCAAAACCTACTCGCTTCCTGATTCTTCTTATCATACAAACCAACCTTCACCCGTCAAAACCTACTCGTTTAGGGTTTAGGGTTTATACGGCGGAAGATTTTACGCTTGTAAGCAAAGATTTGACGTACTATATATTGGTTTTGTTTTTTGAAGCTAGATGGCCGACCCGAGAAACATGGATGAGGAGGAGTTGATGATGAGTTTGATCAACACTGGCACTCAAGTTGCCGGTGATGATGGTGCTAAAAATAACGTGCAAGAGGATGCAGATGACGGGAGTCAGTACTTAGCTCTTGAACAAAATGAGCAACAACATATTGGCCAAGTATGTATTTTTTATTATTAGCTATATATATTATCATATGTCTTATGTGTGCTCATGACATTAAAAATAATGTTTATGTTTTGTAGCCCTCTGGATCGACATCAACAACTACAACGAAGAGTAAAAATGTTCGAGGTCCCAAAAAGCCATTGGAGGGCCGCTTCATCATCTCGGAGTTCAATGTGGATACAGGCGAACCGGGTGGGCCAAATAAAATGAAATTCGTGCACCACTATGGTTACCTTGTACGGGACCGGCTCCCGATCAGTACCCACGAATGGAAGAAGAAGACCAATGCTCCTCATTCCAGTTTTGTCTCCGATCGTGACAAGACATTAATTTGGAAAGATGTCTTGTTACATTTCACGCTCCAAACAGATGGTTATGATGATATAATAGATGGTGATGAATTGAAGGAGCGAGTTAGGGATTGGGCAATGAAGAAGATGGCCACCCAGTTTTAGACTTGGAAGAAACACCTATACACGACGTATGTCAAGAAGAACATAGCACCAGATTTTACTGTCCCAGGCCCGATCTCAAAGCAGAGGTCCTATTGGGATGAGTTTGTACAGTACAAGACTTCGGAAGAGGGTGTGAGTCGGGTGATAAAGAACCAACATAATGCCCAACAGAAGACATACCACCATAACTTGGGATCAGGTGGCTACCGACTGCCATTAAGAAGTGGAACAAAATGGAAGCAGACCTTCTTGCCAAGGGTATCACACCAGAATCACTCGAGTGGGGAGAACGTGCAAAGAATTGGTTTTTGCTCATGGGGGAACACTTGGACCAGAGAGACAGGAAGTGCGTTTATGGTGCAAGACTGCAAGAAGAAGCAGAGAAAGATTGTTTTATGCTCAGAGAGCTACTGCTAGTGGTGCGTTCAGGCCCAACAGAGAGAAGGATGAGCTGACATACGCCATCAGGACTATTTAACATGGTGGCCGAACTAGAGGCAAAGGAAGTGTCTCGTGGGAGCATGGATTCCCTCAAGACAGACCTTCCTACAGAAGCCGCCAGAGAAAGAAGGAAGAAGAGGCACATCGGCTCCAGAGGTTGGAGGAAGCGGTGCGTGAAGCACAGGAGCGGGAAAAAAACCTTGAAGCGAGAATGCAGGAGGAAATAAGAAGGCAAGTGCAAATAGCAGTGAGTGCAAGCAAGCAGGCATCAGAGCCAGGAATCAACATTAGTCAATTTGTTCAATTGAAAAGCAGTTGCGCTTCCATGGAGATACCAAATCAAGGGGACACTGGACTGCGCTTCCCTATGGATGACGTCACTGAACCTTGTACATCGTGTGAGCTACACATTCCGATGGGGAATTCCATAATCAAGGTGGCTATCGGTCTTGTTAATCCTATTGACCGAACCAAGACACCAAGGATTCATGGGAATATAATCCAAGAAGGATATGCTACCATCTCAGTAGATAAAGCTGAAAAAGGTTTTAGTGATTTGCCTCTTGACATTCCTGGAGGTGATGGCGAGAAGACTCTAGGAGAAGCAGTGAAGACATTCATTCTATGGCGCAAGCGCTACATCATCATTCCCGGGATGTCGGCTCCACCTCCTCCTGAACTACCTCACCATAGGTACGTGCGAATGAAAACACTACATCATTAATTTGTATTGGCTTAAATAATTAACAATCTACTCATAATAATATGTCATTCCTTTTTTTTGTAATAGATCCTCCCCCAACCTAAATCCAATTGTTCAATCGCCAGATCATCATAGTACTATGTACGATGACATTGTGTTGGAAGGCGAGGCTGCATCCACACCATCTCCAAGGAGGTGTCCAACGCCGCAGTCGCCACCTCCAAGGAGGTCTCCAACGCCGCTGCCACCACCTCCAAGGAGGTCTCCAACGCCTCCCCCGCCCCCGCCTACCAAGAAGCCTAGCAAGAGGCTAGCCCCGCAAACGAAGAACCAGTCCCCGCCGGCAAAGAAAGCCACCGTGAAACCAAGGGCTATTCCCAAAATAATATCTAAAGAGAAGGAAGAAGGAACTGATGCATATAAAAAAGATATGTCTAGATTCTATGACGAACTTAAAAAGAATCAAGAAGCAAGGAGAAACCCAGAGAAATCGTACTTCTTCATAGCTCCAGATATTCTAAGAAAAAGGGTGGCTTCTTACCAGCAACAACAGCGGGAATCTCGTAAGCCGTCCAAATCAACGTTAATGGACTATGACCGCACTCTCACCAAGTCAATTGAGGCGGCACAGAAAAAGAAGCGGGTAGGGAAAGGAGTTGCCCAACTCGGACAACAAGCGCACCAATCAGTCCCCCCGCTAGTTGTTGGTAATGAATATGGTTCGAATTTAGGATTAATGCATCAGACAAACATACCTCCGGATGTCGATTTGGATCACCTTGGTGAATTTAGGATTAAAGCAATTCAAGAGTCTATAGCCGGATTTTTTAATGAGCAGGTCATCGATTCCAAGGGCGAGTTCTACTTCGACCCAACACTGCCATGGAAGCCAAGCTAGAGGATGAGAGGAAACTTGTTATATCACAACAACTGTAATGCAATCTTTTTGTAATATATGCACATGAAATAATATAATGTAAAATACAAATATGCATGCATGCATGTAAATATATATATGATGCATGCATGCATATATATATATATTTCTATGCTTGAATTGTGTGATTTAATACGTTCATTGTGCTTGAACCGAAACATACTATACGCGCGTATAAATGTATAATTAGCAACGTACAATACGACTTCAAAAACCTATTTTGAAAAGAAAACAAAAAAATGAAAAGAAAAGAAAAAAAAAAAAAAACCTTTAGTCCCGGTTCGTATTACCAACAGGGACTAAAGGTGCCGGCCATCGTGGCATGTCAGGAGGCACCTTTAGTCTCGGTTGGTGTTACCCACTAGGACTAAAGGTCCCCATTTAGTCCCGGTTCTTGACCCGGAACTAAAGGATCCCCCTTTAGTCCCGGATGCTTGCTCTCGGGTGGGGAACCGGGACTAGAGAGGGTTCCCCACCGGGAGTAAAGCTCTGTTCTCTACCAGTGTACACCTCATATTCAATACAATACACCAAAGACACATGACGTATGGTATTACGTCGATCAGATGGCCCAAACCTGTCTAAATAGCTGTCTCTGCGTCTTGTGGCACCATCCGGTTCCTGATTACGCGCACCTCCATCGATCGATCTACCTTCGTGGGATACCTCTCGGAGGACTGCCGAGCATCTTTTGTCGACAATAAGTTTATCATATCTAATTATATACTGATTTTAGACTAGGGCTCTGCTATTTAGAGCCCTACGCTCTTTCTCTCTCCTAAACTTTAGCTCCTATCACATCAGATGTTTGGACACATGCGTAGAGTATTAAATATAAACTAATTGCGAAACTAAATACACAGATTGAGACTAATTTGCGAGACAAAATTTTTAATCCTAATTAGTCCATGATTTGACAATGTAGTGCTACAGTAAATATATGATAATAATGGATTAATTAGGCTTAATAAATTCATCTCGTGGATTACTGAGGACTTATCTAATTTGTTTTATCATTACTATTTAAACACTTGATGTAACATCTTTATATAATACCCAATGTGACATCTTAAAGTTTAGCCTCTCAATTTAAACACCCACCGAGTATTGTTTAGAGCGCCGGTGGTGCGAAGGCAGACGCAGCACCAGCTCCACGGACCCTTCCCGCAGCCGTAACATTATCCTCGGCAGCCGCAAAAACTGACAGCCTGTTCGGGAGGCCGTATCGTATCGTGGATTATTTACTGCTGGCTGGTTTGGTGTGAGAGAAAAATACTGTTTCCGGCTGGAAATTTACGATCATTTACGAGCAAACGAACAGGCTAAATCGGTAACAGCCTTTCGCTGCACCAGTTTGACATGAGGTCCTGTAGCGCCATAAAAGGCAATAATATTTGGGGGTGTGTTAAATTTAGGGAGTAAAGTTTAGAATGTCACATCGGGTGTCATAAGAGAGTGTTGTGTGGGATGTTTGATACTAATAAAAAAACAAATTACAGAATCATTTGGTAATCCGCGAGATGAATTTATTAAGCTTAATTAATCTGGCATTATTACATGTTTACTATAACACCATATTGTCAAATCATGGACTAATTAGACTTAAAAAATTCGTCTTGTAAATTAGTTGCAATCTATGTAATTAGTTATTTTTTAGTCTATATTTAATACTTTATGTATACGTCAAATATTTAATGTGATAGGGAGTAAAGTTTAGGGAGTAACTAAACAAGTCCCGTGATTCCTGATTTTTGGCATTAATTGCCTGACACAGCGTTGCATCATTGCCTGGGCCTGACGCGTTGCATGGAGGTGATGGAGGGCTGTACTACTATTGCTACTTCACAACCGTAAAAGGCAACTGTTTTTAAGCTTCCGTTCGGCTTATCTCATATTCAATTTATTCGACTTGTTTTTTTAATCAAAACAGTATTATTCTCTCGCAATAATTCAGTTAGAATCGTGCTTTCCCACCAGTTTCAACTAGTTGTAACTACTCCTACCGTGGTCGGCGCTGGTTACCAACTGGAGGACAATGCATGTGCTTGTGTCTACAGCCAACATGAGAATGGTAACTCAAGCACGATGACGACGTCCAACAATTATGTGACTACGTTTGGGGTAATAATTGAGATTCAAGATTATTTATTATCTAATAAAATTCCATTAACCTGATCACTCAAATATTTTGGCATGATCAAGTAGTAATATTTCTTTTTGAACGTAAATCAAGTAGTAATATATAGAATTGATCTTTTTGAACATAAATCAAGTAGTAATTAGCACAGTAATAAAATTCATTCCGCAACAGAAAACATGTTACACTCCATAAAATATAGACATACAGCCATGTCCAATAGCAGTGAACTTTACATAATTGGTCTCTAAACTCTCTTTTTTTCTAATCTATACTAGTAAGATTCTGAACTCTTTTCTCCTTTTCCTTCTTCTGAACAAGCAGTAAGACTCTTCACGTCGTCCATCAAAACAATGGTAGTAAGATTCTTTACATTGTTCATCCAAACAGTCAGATTCTCTCTCCTTTGCAACAGTACATAGTTCATCCAAACAGTTAAATTGAAGCCGTAACAATAACCTGGCAGTACAATACAAATATAACATTGTACTAGTAATTTGGTGCTTTGCAGTAGTAATCAGCCAGAAAAATAAAAACAAAAATCAAATAGTAGTAATTCATCATTCATCACATGAATATTTGGACCAAGATAAAAAAGAATCCTCTGTACTTTGTACAACAAAAACAAAATCACCACAGCAGCAGTAATAAAATGTTGCTGCTTTCAGATGCAGAGCTAGCTATCATCAGCTGAGGCTGAAAACATAGAACAAAAAGGGTTAATTTTAGTCACTAGATTCAGGGGGTGTTTGGTTCCCATAGACTAGAGGTTTTTGACTAAAATCTGTACTTTAGTCCAACTAAAATGCCAAACACATGGACTAAAACTAGACTAAAGTCCTTAAGTCCTTTAGTCCAAAAAACTGGACTAAAGATCTCTTTCACTCCCCTGCCCATGTCATTACTGTGCTCGTTCCCCACCCCCAACCCCGCGCCAACTCTGGTCCCCCTCCCGTTTCCCCGGCGCTCCTCCCCATCTCTGGTCCCTGCGCCGCCACCTTCCGCAGCGGTGCTTTTCCCACCACGCCCGTCCGTCCCCTCGTCGCCGGCGCCAGCTCCCGCCCGCCGGCACCTTCCCCGCTCTCGCCGGCCGCTCCCCCTCCCATTTCCCCGCTTTTCCCGCCGCTCCTCCCCACCCCTGCTCCCGACGCAAGTACAGGATCCAGGTCCGGCCGCCCCCACCGCATCCTTCTTCCCCCTACCTGATCCACCACTCAAGCCCCTCCCAACGCCGGATCCATGGCCTCCTTACCTCCCCACGCCGGACCGACCTCATCCCGGCCCTCCCCAACACCATGGACATCTACCATGAATTTTTCTCTCAAGGTTCTTCATCGCAAGGTACCCGAAGCTTCCTCCCCTCCCAGGACGCCGGCGATGAATATGATTTCGGGCCCTTCACCTTGTAGCCAGCTCGCAGCCACTCCGCTCCCCGCCAGCACATGGAAAACCTCGACTTGAACTCGCAGGCCGACATGTTCCCCAACCTAGACTCGTACCAGGAGTTCCTCCAGGCCGGGGATGATGGAGTGAACTATCCTCTTCCTCCTCGTGCCCCTGCAGGCAGAGGACTTGGTCGTGGTGGAGCTCGTGGAGGTCACCGGGCGAGGTCCGCCGGATCCACTGGAGGCAGAGTACAAGGACGTGGTGGAGCTGTTGGTAGCTGCGGAGGTAGAGGGGGGACCCGTGGGGGAGGTAGAGTTGGTGGACGTGGTGGCGGCCACAACTTCGACCATCCACAGGAAATTGGCACCGGTGAGGATGACGATGAAGAGTCCCAGGGGGTAAGCCACAACTTCAACCTGTTCCCTATAGATGAATGCTAATGCTGAGTATTTTTGTCATGCTTCTGAATGCTAGCTATTTTGAGTATTTTTGTGAATGCTAGCCACAACTTCTGGATGCTAGATGAATGTGATGCTTAATATTTTTGTCATGCTTCTGAATGCTAGCTATTTTTAGTTTTTTGTGAATGCTAGCCACAACTTCTGAATGCTAGATGAATGTGATGCTGAGTATTTTTGTGAATGCATCTTATAAACATTACGGGATACAGATTACTGACAAGCTAAAGATCATTTCACAAGGTCACTGGAGACAGTATGTAGGAAGTTTGATAAAGTTCTACAGAGTGTGACCAAGCTAGCAGTTGATATCATTAAGCCAAAGAACCCACACTTTAGGACAGTCCATCCTAGATTGCAATCCCCTCGCTTCACACCGTTCTTTGATAGTTGCATTGGAGCAATAGACGGGACACATATCCCTGTTGTAGTACCAACTAGCAAGGTAGTACAACATACGGGATGACATGGATATACAAGTCAAAATGTGATGGCTATATGCGACTTTGATATGAGGTTTACTTTTGTCGTGGCGGGATGGCTGAGATCAGTACATGATATGAGGGTATTCAAAGATGCCATTGACAAGTTTGGAGACAAATTTCCGCATCCACCTGAAGGTATTGACCTTTTCTTTTCTATGTTGTCTCATTATTGCAATACTTGGCATGTGACTTGCTTAAACCATTTGACTTTAATGTGTAGGAAAATTCTACCTTGTTGACTCGGGTTACCCAAACCGACCGGGATTATCTTGCACTGTACAAGGGAACTAAGTACCATATCCCGAGTTTAGACAACGACCAATGCCAAGAGGCAAAAAAGAATGATTTAATTATGCACATTCTTCACTTTGTAATGTCATTGAGAGGTCATTTGGAGTTTTAAAGATGAAGTGGAGGATATTGCTTGACCTACCTAGTTATCCTACGACAAAGCAAAGTCAAATAATTATTGCGTGCATGGCACTACACAATTTCATTCGAGATAGTTATTTGGGGGATGAAGACTTTGATTTGGTTGATAGTGATGAGAACTTTGTTCCACTCTCGGAAGCATCGTCTTCTCAAGTATCTAATACACGTCATGGAGATGAAGATCAAACCATGAATCAATTCCGTGATTGGATAGCCGATGGGTTGTTCAATAGATCATAGATGCCTACTGTTTAATGGTGATGTTATATTTGCCGTGTGCTACTGTTGTATGGACAATTTTCTCCGTTTGTATGAGTGTTTGAATGTGTATGAAATTTTGTATGAACATATTTTCCAATGAGTATGAAGATGTGTATGATGTGTATGAAAATAGAAGGAAGCAGGAGGGGTAACGATTTAGGCGCCAGCCATTTTTGGACTCTTTAAAAAAATATGCACGCGCATCCGTGACACCATGTTTTGGCTTTTCTCCACTGTTTTGGCGCCAGTAGCGTGGTCTTGGCGCCAGGACCTTCAGATCGTCTGAGACAAAAGGGCAGGGGTAAATGAGTCATCCTACCACAACATTTATTACTTTTAGTCCATACTAGTTCAAGTAACCAAACAGTACTTTAGTCCATGGACTAAAAGTGGACTAAAACTTTAGTCCATGGACTAAAGAACCAAACAGGCCCTAAATGAAGAGCAACTGGAACATACTAATACAAAGCATTCCAAAACAACAGGGAAAAAGCACACAGCCTTTCAAATGGATTAGGAAGAAGCACTTTGTTTAACTATAAATCAGCTGGTTCTAGGTGCAAGTTTAAATAATCTACGAATAAATCAACATCCACCATAGCTTGCTGCTGCTTGCTTGTCGTGCAACAAGAGTATTTTTTATATATATGTATGAAAGAAAGAGAAACACCATAAAATTACTTTTATTGAGTTCATTTCTCTACTAGTAGTAATTTTCTTATATAGCTCCTTTGTCTAGAAGTAATTTTCTTATAATCGGGAAATTAGTCAATTGTAAATCTCTAGCTTAAATTACTGGTACAATGTTACATTCCCATGCCACCTTGCTTGTACTACCAGAAACTAAGATTTGAAATAGTAAGATAGTAATGTGGATAAACAACATTTAAAATTACTACTAATAAACGGTTTAGTTAGATAAGATAATACATGGTGGTGGTAGCCGTAGTAGTAGTCATAGTCATTTTAAATTGCTACTCTAAAAGTGTACATTCCCACACACCTGGTTTAATTTGTACAATCAAAGTTAGCAGTTGTAGTAGTAAAATCGTTATAGTCAGAAGAAAATATTGAGAATTGACACTAAGAAACGATAAATATTACTATTACTAGATGTTGGAGTGCACAGCTTACATGCTGATGTGCTAATCAATTGGAAGGAAATTAGGTAAAAAAAAAAGTAACTAGGATTTCATCTCAGATCACGCCAAAAGAAACCATGGATGCAAATTTATGACTATGCTATTAAATTAATCTAGAATGGTCGGATCCGCTTTGGGGTCGGGTAGATACGGTTAGACTGATTGGGTGTTCGTTAGAGCTGGGCGGCACTCCGCCGGCGCTCTAAACAGTATTTAGAGCATTGGGTGCT
Organism: Miscanthus lutarioriparius; assembly: GCA_904845875.1. Classification (NCBI taxonomy): domain Eukaryota; kingdom Viridiplantae; phylum Streptophyta; class Magnoliopsida; order Poales; family Poaceae; genus Miscanthus; species Miscanthus lutarioriparius. Next base: position 72,115,730 of record CAJGYO010000011.1, read on the forward strand.
CAATAGCAAATATATTTTAGACAATCCATATATATCCATATTGGGTTAGAAAATGAATAAATAGAAAAGACATGTAAAGATAAGTAATTTTTGTTAATTATAGATATTGAACATGAACCTCTATTGTTTGTTTACATTTTACGGTAATGCTACGAAGCGGGCGTCCTTCTGTCCATCCAGATAGACCGCTCCGTGCTCGCTCCCTCTGCCTAGGCCAAGTGGCCAGCAGCCCAACCGACTACCCCACTTATTCCCTCCCTCTCTCTTACACGCGGGCCTAAACGTCAGCTCCACTTCTCCTTCCTCTAGATGGGAAACGCAGTTGCTACCTGCTCATATGAGAGCACGCATCACCACGCGCGACTCTTGCCTCTCCGTGCCTCGGATTCCGCCGCTCCACAACAAGCGCCCCAGCAAGATGCTACTGCGCCCCATCGCAAGATGCCACCCGCGTAACTCACAGATGCCTGCTTTCCTTCCTCTCCACTGCGCTCATAGACCACCACGCAGGCGCCGGCCGCCGTGTGTGGCCAAGAGGCTAGGATAGGGGGTTGTTGCTGGTAGGTGCAAGCGCAGCTGGCTGCTGCCAGGCCATGCACCATCCTCAGCCGCCAGCTAGCCGGAACCGGCCATTCCTCGCTCTGCTCTGCGCCATTCGGAAGAAGGGTGAAAAACGCATGTTGCAAGCATATGTTTTAAGTGTTTCAGATATTTAATAGGTATATTGCAAGTGTTTCATATGAATATTGCAGAAGAGATCGGGATGATGCATATGTTGCAATAGTTGTACATATATGTTGCAAGTTTATGTTCCCAATGTTTCATCAGTTTTTTCATACATATCTTGCAAGTGTTTTCATCTGGATGTTGCAAATATTTCACACATATGTTACAAGTGTTTTATCTTAATATTGCATATGTTTGCAATGGTTTCAAATATTTTTCACGTGTTTTTGCAAATGTTTCATACGCATTTTTTCAAGTGTTTCATCATCTGTCCTCAAATGTATGTTACTAAGTGTTGCATCTGGATGTTTCAAAATTAAAGTAGATCAGGTGTTGCACATGTTACAATGCGTGTGAGAAGCAGAGTGGGCGCGAGCGGTCCCCACGCGCGGTCGGGCGGACCAAGCCCGGAGTGGGAGCTTGAAACGTAGGCGCAGGTGGGGGCGGGCTGGCGCACGGGTGTGGAGTGCAGGCACGCGTGGGAAACAGAGTGTAGCGTGGACGTTCGGCCGACACTATGGTAGAACTGCCCGAAATAGCATGCTTCCAGAGGCGCTCGTCTTCCACTAGACACTAAGCACCCCGAAAGCAAGCTACATCGGACGGTTCCGTCGAGCACACCCCATGGGAGAACTCGAACAATCGACGTTTTTTGTCCAGGATCCAAAAATGAGAACGAGTTTACAATACTTAGTCCATTTTATACATCAAGAGTTCTGAGAAATACATTGTTACAATACCAAGGTCGGAGTGCGGAATTTAAACAGTGGAATTGAAATAAACATCTAGCGATAAAATACAAGGATCCGTCTGTGCCCACTAGAAGAATCCTCCACTCAATAGCTACACCTCAAGCTGCACATGCAACAGGGGTAAATAAACCCTGAGTACACAACTAGCGGGAATAATTTCCCGACTCCAAAGGATATGATAAGCTTTATGGTTTGCTAGGTTTTCTTTTTTCAAAAAACAACACTAGTATGAATCCTTATGTATGTGTTTTATTAGCAGTCATGATTAGTTCATTAGCTAACCATTCTATGTAAGCACTTGTTCTACTTTCAAGCAAGTGTTGAGCAATCAGATCCATTTCACCACCTTTTCATCTTCTAGTTCTTTCTACGGTGCTAGATCATAGACAAGTCGTATCATATTATACGGTGATTCGTGAATCAATGTAGCCAAGCTGGGTACCCTGAAACACATGCCCCACTTGTACCCGAGGCACAATAGGACCAACCCACCACTCTCCTGTCAAGGGGTCTAGGTCCCCATCCAAACTTGGACTCCAAGCCCCCACTCCTGAGTCCCAGACTCAGTGTGGTGCTTAGACCTCCACCTACGACAAGTGAGCAATGAGCCTTCCCTGCTCCCATAAACAAGTATGTGCTCAGGATAATAAGTCTGTGACCTGACTAGAATCCAATGCAATGACCGGTCCTTAACCGACATAGACAGGGAAAGCAGTGTAACCAAGCTATGCCCCGTTGGCCGTGGGACACAACCTCTTACACCCACCAATACCCGTACCATATCCCTGCCCGGTCTCCATTTCCTTTCACCATTTTATCATGAGAGTGATAATAATAATCATCTATTGTGAGTAATGATAGGTTCCTCATGCTATGGATAGCCTAAGCATAGCAGCTACTCGACCTATGCTAGTAGGACTCCTAGGTAGGTATATCTATGCATGTAGTTTTAATATAAATCCTGTAACATAAATGCACATCACATATATATATCCAGTGATCATTCAAAATAAGGGTTATGCATCCGGGGCTTGCCTTGGGCAGGCGCGGTGTCAGCTCAGTCAGTTAGTGGCGGCTCTAGGACCTCCTTCTGCACAAGGATCTCCTCCTCATACTCCTCAATCACCTCCTCAAACTCATGGTCTCCGATGGTCACGATCTCTGCCAACTTGTTCTCTATATGCATGTGATGATGATGCAACACTTAGTATTTTAGCAACAACAGCTCCTAAATTAAGAATACACATGGTAAACTACTAAGCTAGCTCTAATGACTAAGATACTAAGCTAACTATCATCTTCGTCAAGTAAAGTGTTGGGTTCAACTAACAAACACCGAACTTTGCTAATGAAGAATATATCTTTATTTCTACTAATGATTTAATGTATATTTGAAACAAAGAGCATTTAGCTACCCTTATGTTAAGTCTATTCTAAAGCTACAAAAATTACAGTGAGCACATAATAATACCATGAAGCTACTGTAAAATTTTCAAATCTAAAGCTATCATCATTCTGCCACAAAAATTCCTACAATATTTAACCTAATAATATTAAGCACTCTTAAATGATTTAATAGCTCATAAGGTCAATACATATAAGCATGAACTAAATGCACCAACAGATAGAGCACAATTTTTAGAACCTAACAAAATTGGTTTCACAATTTTTGGATACCAACATGATTTTATATGATTTACCAAAGTTTAGCTCAGAAATACAAATGAAAAGCTATTTCTATTCTTTAAAAAAGCTAAACTGATTTCGACCCACTCGGCCCATGCGATGAAATGCGCAAGCACGTGCGAGCGCGACGCGGCCCGTGGCGAGGAAGCCCGCGCGTGCTGGCACTCTTGCAAAAATGCCCTTGGACTATGGGCAAACCAACCTACAGTCCATGTTACTATTTCTACCGACAACGACTTTGCAACAAAACCCTTGGATCTTTCTCCTCTTTACAACGGCAAGGCTCTCGGCCACCCCTGCGTGTGCTGGCACGGCGGGCATAGTAATGGATGGTCATGCCGGCCAATTAAGGCATGCAGTGGCCCTACTAGCGGTCCAACTCGCATCTACAGGTCCTAGCGCCTACACTAGATGAAGTTACGGGAGCAGCGGAGCTTACAGGAGCAGTGGCCATGGTGAGCGGACATGTGCGACGGTGGCGCGGCCGTACCAGGCATCCTAGACCACCGTGATAGCTATTGGCTCATGCATGAGCAACCCTAGCTTACCCGATCACGACTATGGTGATGGTTGAGGGAACGATCAGCGGATAAGGGCTAGCCACGCGCGATCAGAGGATTGCGGCGACGCTATAAGATGGCACAGCCGCGTCAGCAGCTATGGTGAGGTGTTAGAGGTGCAAGCAAGGCGCACAGGGTGAAGTGGAGGTGGAGGAGAAGCTCGTGAGGCAGGTGGACTGGTGTGGTGGGTGACTATTCTTGTCCATGGCCGAGTCCGACCTTAATGGCATGATGGAGGGAAAACTCCAAAATTGGAGCTCGGCGTGACACGAGTTAAGGTGAGGTAAGGTCGGTGGCTAGATGACTCATAGGAAGAGCTAGAGAGGTAGTGAATCAATATGAGGTGACCTATATCTACCGAATATAGGAAAGCGGCTTCGCCGGCCATTGCGACAGGGAAGAAAAACCAATGAGGGGGAAGAGGTAGCTCCGGCTCGGTCCATCCTTGCCATGGCGGGGTGCGGTCGATGCTACTAGGGCGACACGTGCATAGGAGCAAAAGCCAAAATGTGTGTGTGCAGGCGGTGGGGTAGCGTGGCATGTGAGGCCGCAGCACCGTTAATGGCAAGGCGATGATGCGTGACAGCAAGGGGCAAACCCACATGCTCGGAGACACGATGGGTTGCAGCGTCACATTGTGAGATAGTGAGGGCTGCAGCAGTAGCATAGTGCAGTGACGTCACGACAGCGGCAGCGGCAGTGGCTATGCTACAACATGGCATGAAGGGAAGCAGCAGCGCGATCGCGACGGCATCAACAGCGTCAATGCGAGTCAGGGCAATAGGCACGGGATGGGGTTAGTGGCCTGTTGCGACCGACCTCAGCCAAGCCAAGGCAACTTGACCGACCCAACATGATGGTGCGGCGTGCAAGACATGAGGCAGCAGTGATGGATGTGATGGTAGCACAGCACGGAATGGGGCAGGCGGCAGCAGCAGCGGCTCCACGTGGCGGGCTAGTGGTAGCCGAGCCTGGCCAGGCTAGAGGTGGCCACGGTCAGCCACGCGTGGCTGCGCGCACACGCGTGACCATGGGCATGGTGTGGGGTGGCCACACGGTGACCATGCCCACGATGGCAGACCGCTCGAGACAGTGACACGCACAAAGTTTAAAGTGTTCAACATGACCAAATAGTTGCTTTAGGACCTAAACCATCTTCACCATGCTTAAGATGGCACATGAGGCCACCAAATTGAGGTATAACACTACACCACTCCTTAATCCAATCTCTCCCAATAAATTGCTAAACATAGCAATGTCTAACTGTTGGCAGACTTGAAAATTTCTATGTTTTTGAGCTGAATTTGACTTCCATTTGCGATTTCTAAACTTGTGGAAATATTAGCTAGTAATATCATTTTTCAACCACAAGTATTTCATTGTTATCGACAAAGTTTGTACTTAAAACTTTATTTAAGTATCACATACATGTTCTATAGCATTTTTGCTTAATAAAAATTGGTTTTAAACCCTAAGTGATATAACATGACTATCGAATCAACTTTCATTTCACATTTCGGTCGATCGTTTCGAGTTACAGAAATTGAGCTACACACTTTATCACATGCATTAACACATAAACATGATGCTCATGACATATTTTAGTAAATGATTTACGGTGTAACACCGAGGGTGTTACAAACCTACCCCCTTAAACAAAATCTCGTCCCGAGATTTCATGTGCCTAGTGTGGGAAAAGAGATAAGAAATAAATCCCGATTTAAACAATTACCTCGGTGAACTAGAAACAAGGTGGGGATAATGCTTCAAGATATAGCTTTCTTGCTCCCACGTTGCTTCGTCCTCCAAGTGATTTTGCCACTGAACTTTATAAAACTTTGCCACACTATTTCTAGTCACTCTTTCTTTTTCATCTAAGATCTTGATAGGATGCTCAATATAAGACAAGTCGGCTTGGAGGGGAAGTCCTCCAATTTTCACCGCTTCATCGGGGACCCACAAACATTTCTTTAACTAGGAAACATGGAAGATATTATGCGTTGCTGACAAAATATCCAGGAGCTAGATACGGTTGGCAGCAGAACCACACCGGGCCAAAATCTTATAAGGTCCAACATAGAGAGGGGCTAGCTTTCCACGGACACCAAATTGATGTACACCTCTCATAGGAGATACTTTGAGATACACATGATCACCGACTTCAAATTGCAAGGGCCTTCTTCTCTTGTCCGCATAAGTTTTCTGATGACTTTGAGCTGCCTTCAAATGCTCTGAATAATACTAACTTGCTCTCGAGCTTCTTTGATAAAATCAAGCCCAAAATATCCATGATCGCCCACCTCAACTTGTCGAGGACCAAAAGTAGGGTACCCGAAGAAGAGGAGTTGATACCCATCAACGATAATTCATCAAAGCGATCAAGAACGCAACTACATTTCCTAGTATGTCTCGCCTCGTCCAAACCACCAAGGTTACGAGCCCTGTTTCATTCGACATCCGAGGTCTGGCTTCGCCTCACCCAACGTCTAAGGACAAACTCTGTCTCGCTCGACCCCCAAGGGCTGGCTCCGCCTCACCCGACGTCTAAGGGCTGGCTCCACCTCGCTCGATGTCTGAGGGCTGGCTCCACCTCGCCCGACTTCCATGGACCAGCTCCGCCTCGCATGATGTCTGAGGGCTGGCTCTGCCTCACCCAACGTCTGAGGGCAAACTCAATCTCACTCGACATCTGAGGGCTAGTTTCGCCTCGCCAATGTCTAAGGGCTAGCTCTGCCTCACCCGACATCTTAGGACAAACTCTGTCTCGTCGATGTCTGAGGACTAACTCTGTCTCGCTTGACCTCCGAGGGCTGGCTCCGCCTCGCCCGACGTCTAAGGGCTGGCTCCACCTCGCCCGACGTCTGTGCGCTACTCCTTCATAACTACATGCGTAGATAAGGTAGGGCACACAAGTCAACCGCAATACTGAGGACCATACCCTGCACGCCTATAGGAAAGTACCATCAGGATGTGACAAGATGGGCACTTTAAGCCCTTCTAGGCATCTTAGCACACAAACAGTGTTGTAGGCACCGACATTGTCTTACAGTGTTGTGGGCGCCGCCATTTGCCCTCGGGTGTGGATCCCGACGGAGGCTCATGACAACCACTATGGTCTAGGAGGAAACTCGCATCACCTACAGTAATGGATGTGTGGTCTCTGCACTGTTTGCTACTTATATGACCGTGGATCAGCACCCTAGTCTGCCATGCTGCCCTCCGTGGTGGGATGGGACGTGACAACTTGCTGACCACACCAGGACATGACAGGATTAGTGGACGTGCTCCCAGCGTGGGGCTATCCCTGGCACCGCCTGCCATGTCAGTGAGGCTCGCACAGAGGAAAAGGAATACTTAGTATCTTTGAAGGAACTCCTTGGCCTCTAGTTTTTCTTCTTTCTCCCATCTGTAATCCCTGCTCTCTGTTGGCCTATAAAAGGGACGACATGGCACTCCACTAAGGGATCGATTCAAGACATGACACATCACATCACACACAACTGAGCAGCAACCAAGCTCTTAGCGCCCATTCGACCTGTCCATTAGAGACTTGGGACCTATCCCTCTCTAGCCCATTTGTAACCCCTACTATGAACTTTTTGGTGCCAATAACATGAGCAGTAGCCATGAACTGGACGTAGGGACATTCTGCCCGAACCAGTATAAACCTTGTGTCTTTTTAGCACACCATCCAGGCCAGACACGTAATAACACAAATTTACTCGTTGGTGTTTGCTCGAAACACCAATAGTTGGTGCGCTAGGTGGGGGCCTTTTGCGCATTCTGACATTAACATTAGGCCATGGATGGCTAGCCACAGTATCAGCTGGGTCCCGAGTGCACACGTGTGCATCGGGGACCTAGACTTCATCATCACGGTGGGAGGAGAGTTGGCATTGGCTCACACCGCCATCCAACCTCTCCCCTCCATCGGCCTCCAGCTCGACATCTCCCTAGGACCCTAGCCATCCAAGGAGGACCCACGCCGCCTCACCTTCCCTTACGCCAATGACATGGTGCGGCTCGCCGGAGGGGAGTCCCTCTCTCTAGAACACCTCGTATGGAGCACCCCGATAGTGCTTTCCTTCGGTCTCCACAACGCCACGGCAATCGTTAGACACCTTGTGGCACAATGTATGGTTCCACATCCCACGAACAATGAATTCATGGGGGTGATCAAACACATCATAGAATCTTTCCATGACCTCCTAGCAGAGGAGCCAGAGTCGCCCTTTGGCTCTGACTCCAGTAGGGGAAGCCATTCTCCCTCTCGTGAATGCTTCATGATGGGTACCCTCGAGGGGAATGTCGAAAACATCCACGAGGGGGAGGCTACCCCAACAAATGACCTCAACAATGAGGCCGAGAGGGATATAGTGGCCCTGCCCTGCATGCTAGTGGAGCAGCTGAAAGGCTGACATCAGAGATTCGGAAGCGTGACTCCATCTAGAGCAGGAATGCGTGGAGCTTGATCAGGAGATTGAGCACCGCGGAGACGGTGGGTGCACCCGTGCCATGGCCGACAACATGAACCAGAGGATCATCGCTGATGATGAAGCCCTCCCTCGCTTCACACGGGCAAGCCAGAACATTGCTGCCATGGTGGCCTTGCTCCATGGCCTTCTAGAGGCCATGACGCTCGAGGATCATTAGGTTCACCGTGAGATTCGCATGCTGCTCGAGCGAGTGGCGGCACAACAGGCCGAGAGCTTGTTGTCTTAGCGATGTGAGCTCAACGCCAGCCATGACATGTTCTCATAGTGTCCTGGTAGGGACGTGTCGGTCCACCAGGCACCACAAAGTGGTGGGCAGCGTGCCATGGTCCCGGTGCATTAGCGTCTCGGCCACAACCATGACACACGCAACACCCTTGACGCTCGCGGGTGTACCCACGATGATCCGAGAAAGGGAGCTAGCCACAACTATCACCCTCATCGCGGTGGACGCTATGATAGCGGTGAGGACTAAAGGCCGAGCCTTGGCCTACCGAGGCCTTAGGCCTTCGGCCGACACATCCTCAACGCTGCCTTCCCACCAAGGTACCGGCCACCAACCAACATCCTGAAGTACTCTGGTAAGACGAACGTCGAACTATGGCTCGAGGATTATTGGCTTGCCTACCAATCCGGTGGTGCAAATAATAATGATTTCATTATCCACAACCTTCCACTATTCTTAGCCGATTCGGTACGAACATGGTTGGAGCACCAGCCATCCAACATAATCTAGAGTTGGGTGGACCTAAAGGAGATCTTTATGGGGAACTTCTAGGACACATACAAGCTCCCTGGGAACCCATGGGTCCTCAAAAACTGCCGATAGAAGGCCGGTGAGACCCTCCGTGGGTACATCCGGTGTTTCTCCAGGTAGTGCAACGAGCTGCCTAATGTCGTCGATGCCGATGTTATAGGAGCTTTCCTATCCGGGACCTCCTACAAGTCCTTGGTTCACAAGTTGGGGTGCAAGGGCCTATGGACCACCAAGGAACTCCTTGACATCACCACCAGCCATGCCTCGGGTGAAGAAGTAGTCAGAGCGATCTGCGATCGCCTCAATGGCAAGGCAAGGCGGGACGAGGATGCCGGTGAAGGTGCCTCCAACCGTCCCGCCAAAAAGAAGAACAAGAAGCAATGACGCGAGGGCTCTCTCATGGCCGCCGCTGACTGCAAGGGTGGTCAGAAGCCCACGAAGGGCACTTCGAACCACTTGAAAAACTACTCGAGGGGCCATGCTCAAACCATGCCTTCCCCGTTAAGCATATGTACAAGGACTACGCCCTCATGAAGCAGTTCTTGTTCGGAGGCTCCAATAAAGGGGAGCATGGGAAGGACCCTAACCCTACCATGGACGACGTTGAGGAGAAGGATGATGGCTTTCCAACACCGGATGGCTGCCTCATGATCTTCGAGGGACGGAGGCCTATGACTCCAAGCGCCACCAGAAGATCATGCGCCGCGAGGTCTATGCGACCAAACCGGCCACACCTGCCTTCCTCCGGTAGTCAGAGTCCGCTATAACCTTCGATCAGACCGACCACCTGGAGAGCGTCCTATAGCCAGGGAGATACCCGCTCATGGTCGACCCAATCATCGACATGAAGCAGCTCACCAAAGTACTGATGGATAGAGGCAGCGGCCTCAACATCATGTACGCCGAGACACTCGACGCTATGGCCATTGACCGAGGGCGCATTAGGCCAACCGGAGCTCCCTTTCATGGAATCATGCCTAGAAAGCAGGCCATGCCACTTGGATAGATCGATCTGCCTGTCACCTTTGGGGGTCCGTCCAACTACAGGACAGAGACCCTCGCTTTCGAAGTGGTTGGGTTCCACGGAATTTACCATGCCATCCTAGGATGACCATGCTACACGAAGTTTATGGCCATCCCCAACTACACCTACCTCAAACTAAAGATGCTGGGCCGAGGCAGGGTCATCACCATTGGCACCTCCTTTCAGCGCGCATATGAGTGCAAAGTTGAGTGTTGCGATCATGTTGTAGTAATCATTGCCTCTGTAGAACTTGCGGCTCTCAAGAAGGAGGTCGCCGAAGAAGCACCTAACCCCAAGCGGTCAACTAGGTCCTTTGAGCCATTAGAGGGCTCCAAGGAAGTCCTCATAGACCGCGGGAGCACGGAGGGCAAAATGGTACGCATTGGTACCATGCTTTCCTTCGAATAGGAAAGTGCGCTCATCGACTTCCTCCATGCCAATAGAGACATCTTTGGATGGAAACCCTTGGACATGCTAGGCATTCTAAGGGAAGTTGCCGAGCATGCCTTGAAGATCCGCCTAGGCTCCAAGCCTATGAAACAACACCAACATCGCTTCGATGAGGGGAAACATAGGACCATCGATGCGGAGATCACAAAGCTTCTGGCACCCGGATTCATCAAGGAAGTGTACCACCCAGAGTGGTTAGCCAATCCGGTTCTTGTACGAAAGAAGAGTGGAAAATGGAGGATGTGTGTTGACTTCACGGGTCTCAACAAAGCATGCCCAAAGGATCTGTTTCCTTTGCCGCGCATAGACCAAATAGTTAACTCTACCTCAGGGTGCAAAACCCTCTGCTTCCTTGATACATACTCTGTTTACCATCAAATCGTGATGAAAGAGTCCGACCAGCTCATGACATCTTTCATCACCCACTTTGGATCGTTCTGCTACATCACAATGTCGTTCAGTCTAAAGAACGTTGGGGCTATGTACCAGCGTTGTATGCTCAAGTGTTTCGGGGACCTCATCGGGTGGACCATTGAGGCCTACGTTGATGACATCATGGTCAAGTCCAAACAGGCTTACCACCTCATAACCAATCTTGAGCAGACCTTTGCAAAACTCCAAGCAAACAACATCAAACTCAACCCTGAGAAGTGCATTTTTGGTGTCCCAAGGGGCATGCTGCTTTGTTTCATCTTTTCTGAGTGTGGCATCGAAGCCAACCCGAAGAATATCTCAGCCATAATTAGGATGGGCCCCATTCAAAACATAAAAGGAGTATAGCAGGTTATAGGGTGTCTTGCCATGCTCAGCCGCTTCATCTCATGCTGCGGCGAATGAGGTCTCCCCCTTTATCGACTTCTGAAAAAGGCCGACCATTTCAAATGGACATTCGAGGCCCAGGAGGCACTTGACATGGTCAAACTGCTTCTGATGAAGGCCTCGATCCTAGTTCCTCCTACCAATGGAGAACTCCTTCCGCTCTACATTACAGCCACCACGTAAGTGGTCAACGCCGCCCTAGTAGTGGAGCAGGAAGAAGAGGGGCACGCCCTCAAAGTACAGTGCTCTATGTACTTCATTAGCGAGGTCCTATCCGACTCAAAGACCTGCTACCCCCAACTCTAGAAGCTTTTATACACCATCCTCATCACCAAGAGGAAACTATGCCACTACTTCGAGTCACATTCAGTGACAGTCATGACGTTCATCCCCCTCGGCGAGGTAGTCCAAAACCAGGATGCCATGAGAAGAACCACGAAATGGGCACTCAAGCTATTGGGTCAGGGCATTGCGTATGCCTCCCGGATGGCCATCAAGTCCCAGGTGTTGGCTAATTTCATCGTAGAATGGACCGAGGTCCAAATGCCACCAACAGTCGTCGATCAAGAGTACTAGACGATGTACTTTGATGGATCACTGATGAAGAAGGGCACCGATGCAGGGCTGGTCTTCGTGTCGCCCCTTGGGGTACGCATGAGGGACATGGTTCATCTCCATTTCCCCTCCTCCAACAATGTGGCCGAATATGAGGCGCTCATCAATGGCCTACGCATTGTCGTCGAGTTGGGCATCCGACGCCTCGATGTTTGAGGAGATTCCTAGCTAGTCGTCGACCAAGTCATGAAGGAGTCAAGCTGCCATGACACCAAGATGGTTGCATTATGCCGAGAAGTCCGCCGGTTGGAGGACAAGTTCAATGGCCTCAAACTCAATCACATCCCGAGGCACCTCAATGAGGCAGCCGGCGTACTTTTGAAAGCAACATCCGGCCGAGAGCCAGTGCCAATAGGCGTCTTCGCTAGTGACCAGCATAAGCCCTCAGTTTGCTATGAGGGGTTGGAACAAGCTAGTGATGCTCCACCCGTTCTAGGCTCGGGGGATGACCAAACATCGGCTCCATCTAGTCCCGAAGTCATGAAGCTTAAAGAGGACACCCTACCTCGACTACCTCCTCCATGACACGCTACCAATGGACAAGATGGAGGCTCGATGGCTCACACGTCATGCCAAGTCCTTCGTTCTTGTGGAGGGCGAACTCTACAAATGAAGCCACACCATGATCCTACAGCATTGCATCCTAATTGAATAAGGAAAGCATTTACTGGGCAACATCCATGGTGGGGACTGCGGTCACCATGCCACGCCTAGAACCCTGGTTGGAAACACATTCCGATAGGGCTTCTACTAGCCTACCATGGTAGCCGATGCCGAACAGATCATACACACCTACGAAGGGTGCTAGTACTATGCTCGGTGGACTCACCTATTGGCCCAAGCACTCCATATGATCCCCATCACTTGGCCATTCGTAGTCTGGGGGCTCAATCTGGTTGGACCTCTCAAAAAATCACCCGGGGGCTACACCCACTTGCTTGTCACCGTAGATAAGTTTATAAAGTGGATAGAAGCTTGACCGATCTCTACTATCAAGTATGAGTAAGCCATGTTGTTCTTCCTTTACATTTTCCATCGCTTTGGAGTCCCAAACTCCATCATCATGGGCAATAGCACGTAGTTCATCGGAAAGAAGTTCCTTTGATTCTGCGATGAATACCACATCCGGTCAATTGGGCCACCGTCGTGCACCCCCAAATGAACGGGCAGGTCGAGCGCACAAATGGCATGGTCCTACAAGGCCTCAAGCCTAGGATCTTCAACCAGTGTTTACACCAAAATTTGTGAGAAGAACATGGGAATTCGAAGGCTTCCAAGATTGTACCAATCAAGGAATCGATTGCATAAGGAATGATATCAGCTTATTCAGATACGACTCTAGAATCGGATCTCTTTGGATGATGTCGACAGATAGCGATGATGAGCTACGGTTGGCGCTAGGAAACTACATATCGGACTCTACAAAAAGTGAAAGATTATGGTCCAAGTTATCTTAAATTAGGAATGTTTTCTTCTATGTCGAAGATTGTAACGAGTTGTGCTTGAGTAGGATTCATGTTTAGGCTCCGGGTACAAATATTGGGTGTCGGCTATTGTAAAGGACACACATTCAATCAAATATAAGTTACTTTTTTCGGCTCTGGCCACCCCTTAGGAGTAGGAGTAGAGTAGATCTCGATGAGTTCTTCAGCGAGTAGGGCTACATTGGTTCGGCCAACCTCTAGCTTGTTTGTAAGTACCATCATGGCTTATACTTTTATTCATACGGCTATATCGATCCGGTCGACCTCCACTGCGACTCTAGTATAAGTTAGTTATCGACTCTTCTTTAGTTCAAGTACAGCTGCATCGATCTGGTCGACCTCCACTGCTCGAACTAGATTAAGGTCAAGTTATCGGCTCTATCTAAGGGTGGCATCCTTCGGATAGATTCATTAAGTTTCCAATGTTGCTTATTGCTTTTATTATTTATTTAATTACAGTAATATCACTTCGCCCGATTGGGAATTATCTAGATCGGCCGTATATCCTGTTTAACCCATCGTTTGTTAATCTAAACTGATCTAATCTGCATCTTGGATGATGAGTTATGTTTTATCGGCTGTTTTATGTCAATCTTGATTGTGCATAGTGTGCAGTTAAGGCATGTCTGGTCTCGGATAGATCTATTGACTAATGAAAACTATTCCATGGCCCGTTATCACGGCCTGTGTGATTCTGCCTCACACCCCAATATTAGCACCGTGGAGTGGGGATCATTATTTGGTAGATCTATTCCTAATAGGGCATGACCTTAACTGTGCGCAATGCCTGAATCAGTTGTTTTAGCCGATATTGAGTGCTTTCACATATGCAGTTTGCATCATGAGACCATCGAAGTAAAGATAGGTTGAAAGATGTGTTAGCCCCATGATCTTATTATTGTATTATGACCTGCATGATTCTGTCTCATGCCCCACTGATATTAGTAATAAGTTAGGGTCGTTAAATTTATCGCTGTTTCTACGGCTTGCATGATTTTGCCTCATGCCCCACTGGTCATAACGATAGATGAGATCTAATATGTTCATTAAATTTATCTTTATTAAATGGTTAAATGATGATGAACTGCTTCTTTTATATAAAAGGGATTCGGTTACTTGCAGTCATTGGCTTAGCATAAACTGATTATTGTTGACATCCTATTGTCATTGACTAATATTTGTCTAAATAACGATACTCATCCTGAGTGATAACTGATTTTCCTTCCACAACCCCATGAGCTTTAACTGATTTATTCTTATGAGTATGCTGGAATCGACTATCTAGTCGATCTCCTTCCACATCGGCTCTTAGAGCCGCACATTCGGGACTATCTGGTAACACTAGCATGTTCCGCCTTCAATTGCTGTTTAGCTTTCTCTCCTTATCAATTGTAGGGTCAAATTGACTGGCATATCTTGGGAGGAGTATGCAGGATCGACTACCCTTGCATTGAAGCCAGGCGGATCTACAGCTCCATCGAGCAGACCCTTCTGGCTTGCTCATGTGCCCTTGGCATGGGACGAAATTTCATGACGACACATTCTGGCACTCCCGATGGGACCCCACAATCGTGATGATGGTTCATAACAGCAATGACATCCTTATGGTACATTACGAAGACCTACCTGATGGAGAGAAAGATGTCATCAGCAAAGCTATAGAAGAATTTTAGAACATGTGTTTGTTGTCCTACACTAAAACACGTGATAATACAATTGTTTAGAAATATCCAATACCAAGAGTTCTATTGCATGGGTAGACAGATGCAGATGAGACTGAAGACAGGCGTTTCTTCACGAAAGCTATAAACAAGTTTGTTCGTGATGCCATATCGAATCATAATGAAATTTTCTTGAACACATTCCACAACACCATGAAGGAGGTGTTTCATGGGTTTCCAGTTGATCAGATTGGGCCGGCTTATTACAATATTCCACATCTATCGACCTAGGGTACTAATCAAGTCGGTACCAGCCATCAAGAAGCAGCATCAGCTGGTAATGATGATGTCTAGGTAGTTTAGAGTTCATCCAAACAAGCTCAAGGTGTTACTACAAATCAGATACAGTATAATCCTGGATCGTCAGTGAAGCATGTGCAATAGCTAGTGAGACAAGGTCAGAACCAGTTGATTAATTTTGGCACATCAGGCCACATACCGTCATCGGCTCAAAACAAAGCACCGTCAATTCAAAGGATCCGTAGAGATATAGATCCTAATGTCTATAACCAGAGACTTCAAGCAGCAAACCAGCAGAGGACCCAGCAGATAGAAATTCCACAGGGGTATCATTATGGCATAGATTATAACACCCTTCATATGATTTCAAATCCAGGGTATCAAGGCACATGGGATTTCAATCCACAGATGGGTCAGCAAGTGTAGAGAAATCCAAATTCATATGTTGTCGAGTTGTTGCTAAAGGTGACCGAGATGATGAAGAATCAGTTTGGTCTGAAGCCAAAAGGACTGACCTTCTTGTACAAACGCCCATCTCTAGAATGGTATGATTTGGTCGCTCTTCCTATAAATTACAGGCTTCCAGAGTTTGCTAAGTTCACTGGCCAAGACAGCACAAGCACAATAGAACATGTCAGTGAGTATCTTACACAGTTGGGTGAAGCATCTATTGAAGAGGCCCATCGAGTTCGTTTCTTCTCCTTGTCCCTATCAGGGCCAGCCTTCACTTGGTTTTCATCACTACCAGTCAACCCCATTGCCAAATGGGCTGACCTGAAAAAGAAGTTTCATACATATTTTTATACTGGGACTGGAGAAAAGAAGATTACCGATTTGGCAACTATAAGGCAGAAAACTAACGAATTGGGCTTCTCATTAAACCTGGCTGATGATCAGCTAGCTGCTCTGGCCATTCAAGGGATGCTACCAACATGGAAAGAAAAGTTGATGGGACAAGAATTTGACAACTTGGGTCAATTGGCTCAACAAGTGGTAGTGCTCAATAGCCAATTCCAGAATATGCACAGAGATACCAGATTCTAGAAGAGTACCACAGTGGCCAAAGCTTATATTCCATACTCAGTCGATGACAGCTATGAAGATGAATAAGAAGAGGTTGCTGCAGTTGAATGGAATTGGGGTAAAAAGATAGTAATGGTGCCAAATCCTTAGGGAAGAGGAGTCAGCTGAGGGCTACGACTTTGATGTCACAAAATCAGACAAGCTCTTTGATTTCTTGCTTGAGAAGGGATAAATCAAGTTGTCTGATAATCATGTTATGTTGCCCCCTGATCAGTTGAAGAATAAGAAGTTCTACAAGTTCCATAACGCTACTTTTCATTCCACTAATGAATGTAGAATTTTCCGACAACATATATAGAGGGCTATTCAGCAAGGAAGACTCAAATTTGATACGCCTCGGAAGATGATAGTTGATGACAATCCTTTCCTAGGAGATCAAAACATGGTCGATGCTAGGTTGCCCAGAGGAAAGACAAAGGTCCTAACGTCAACCAAATCAAGAGAAGCTAGAACAGTCAATCCCGAGATGCAAATATCGGCTGACGAATACAGAGAAATTAGAAGACTTCGCGACAAGCAAAAGAGCTGATATGAGCAGGGAGAAACATCAAAAGAAGGAGCGACAAAGCCACGAGTTACATCTCAGATTCTATTGAATAAATGGTAGTGACAGAAGGAAAAGGATTATCAGCGTTTGTTAGAAAAACAAGAATACCAGCGTCAATAGGAAAAAGAGAGGTATGAAAGAAAGCCAGCTGAATCACATTGGAATTGTCCTTTCTTTAGACATTGCTGGAATGAAGGTTTGAAGTTACCTACCAGGAGTGACTGTCCAGAGTGCAGCGATCAATATTGGGAGTTTAGGCAATCTTAAGCTAACCACCGGTCAATCCATGCTCAAGATGCATATCATCATGATAACATGGATCGATGCTTAAAAAATGAAAATGTTCAATATCGGCTTGGAAAAAGAGTTGTTAATCAAGACTGGGCTAATTATGAAGAAGAAAGTAACGAGAGAAAATATGTTTGGCAAGAAGGCCAATGGTGTCCAAGAGGTTTGATAAGAAGCCAGAAGAGAAGGGTGCAACGCCTAAGGAATAGAGAGTTAGAACAGGCTCAGGCATCTAGTAAACCTCAAGTATGGTGTACTAAGCAAACAACCGATAGAAAGCAACCATCGGCTAATATTCAAATGACTTTTCTTTTGCCATCAGAATTCAGAGCTTCGGTAGATCAAGAAGTTTATTTGGATTTTGTTGAATCGGAGTATAAAGAGATAGTTGCCAAGCTGATGGTTATACAGTAGGCTATATTTTGATAAACTAGTCAAGCATCGGCACTTAAAGGCTTTATATGTGAAAGGTTTTGTTGATGGGAAGCCGATGAATAAAATGCTGGTGGACGGAGGCGCTTCTGTCAATCTCATGCCTTACACCACTTTTCGTAAACTTGGCAAAGGACTAGGAGATCTGATTGAGACCGAAATGATGCTTAAGACTTTAGGGGTAATGTGTCTAAGACCCGGGGGGCAATGAATGTTCAACTAACAATTGGGAGTAAGACTCTGCTCATCACATTCTTCGTCATTGATGGAAAAGGGTCATACAGTTTGCTCCTTGGTCGTGATTAGATTCATGCGAACTGTTGTGTACCATCGACCATGCATCAGTGTTTGATTCAATGGCATGAAGATGATGTTGAGCTGGTTCGTGCTGATGAGTCTATGAGTATCGCAACAGCCGATCTAGTCTTTTATGAACTAGGAGACTTTGAATGCTTTTCTGGTAAGATATGGGAAGGAGGCTTCATTAAAATCAGCAATGAAAGCCAATAGCTAATGCAAGCAATTGGCTCTAAGAGTTTGTTTTAGTAAATAGTCATGGTTTCACATCGGCCATTGGATTAAGGAAGAATAAGCATTGGTCCTGGAGATAGGCTTAGACCGACGTATGTGAACACTAAGTCAAATCATAAGTGCTATTTAGAGTTGATAGATCTATTAAAGGAAGTTTTGTTTCGCTTCATAAGATGCTTGACCTGGATCGATCAATTGTTTAACTTTTGGTCTAGAGAGTTTTAGTGCAACCTTTCAAGAGCAATCGATGAAATACATTTGAAAGGATACTATACTAGCATTTGATCAACACTTGATAGCCAATTGATTTAGTCATCGACTCTAATAGCGGTACCAAAAAGGTATTGCCTCTAGTTCAAAAAATAAAGATCTTCGAGTATATAAAAGCCAATACGATATGTATCGCCTCCATAGTAGAAAACAAAAACAAAGACATTTAGGACACAAATAGGGGCATTGCACTGAGATACGTTCATGGAAGAGCAAGAGACTTTGTTCATTGGTTCACCCTAAGTACAAACTAATCAAAGACCTTGTTCACCACATCCTAAGCAGATGTGATGTCCACAATGGCCTCCGCTGCAACGATGAATTCTTCAAGCAAGTCCACATGTTCCTCGGGGCTGTCACCCATCAGGAAGCCAGTCTCCATGGCATGGAGCTCGTATCCGGTCTAGACTTGTGCCACGGTCAACACCACCAATGCGCCATGACGGATGGCGTGGAGGGTGATCTCCTGAATGCGGGCCAGGATGTCTTGGAGGCGAGCGTTGATGAGGGAACCCCAAGCATTGATGGCATCTATGGCCACATTCGCTGCCAGTAGGAGAGACTCCAACTGCACCATCAGGGCTAGAAATCATAGGAACAAAAAGAGTATCAAGATAAAGGCAGTAGAAATTAGAATGGAGGCATTCCTGGAATTCATCTTACCTGCCACCATGGCATCGGATTCGGCTAGCTGTGCCCGAATGGCACTGGCCTCTTCTTCGGTGGTGTGAAGGGCAGCTTGAGAAACCCTGAAGCGGATCTCGAGCTGGCCATTTTCTTGAGTTGCCTTGGAATAGCGGTCCTGGAACACCGTCCACTCCCGAAGGAAGCGCCGGGCATCATCGCCGCTGTACGAGTCGAAGGAGTCCGATGATGAGGCTGGCTCAGAAGATACAACATCAGAGGGCTCGCCAGCACTAGGGAGAGGACAAAGACTATCATTCACAATGGACCTATAGGCAAGTTAGAATAGTTCATCATCACAAGCAGAAGATGTCGATCTTACCTCATGCGTCAGAGGTGTTGGCTCGCTGGCATGTTTTCCTTCAGAATCTCTTCTGCTGCACGCTTCCCTTGGCCGTCTTCGCTGGCCATTGGATCTACAAGAAGGGGAAAAGAATGCTACAGAGTTTGCAGGGGTGGAAGAGTGCAAAGGAACAAGAGCAGTTGCAAGTGTAGATGTGTTCGAGGCTAGAGCCCTCGGCTGGTATTTGAAGCCATGGAGTGAAGAGGTGGATGCCTCGGGACGTGCAAAAGGCAACCACAATTAATAGAAGGCAAAGCGCCACCTCCCTGTTGCCGAAGAGAATATGGTGCTGGGTGACTAAGGATAGAAGATCGAAGGGTTCTCTTAATAATAAAGGCCGTGTTTTTAGACTTAATTGGATTAAGATTGAGAAACTGGAATCAGCTATTTTCAAAATTGGCTCCTTAGCCGAAACAAAGAAAAGCATAGTGAGACAACAAAAAGTGTGGTTGTCATTGGTTCTACACAAGACATATGTTGATACACGTATTACAAGTCTAGAACATCCTGGATCACATTCAACACTTCTAGCCGAGTAACATCAGCTTCTGTGATCTGTTGTTTATCTTCTTCGGTTGATCTAGGAATGCTCTCGAGGCTACTTTGGATGGCTCTACCTTCTCTGACTTTGGCCAATAGTTCCTGTTTCTTTTGTTGAATGGCATCAGGTATTTGAGCCAAGGTGGACTTATGATGATCAATGGAAGCCTTCATGTTTTCTAGCTCCTTCTCAAGTTCTGCACGCCTGGCTTCCAGTTGAGACAATTCTGGATCAATAGTGAGGGAAGAGTTCTTCAAGTGATCAATCGACTATGACAGTTCTTTAGCCTCTTGCCTGTTAGAGTTCCCCTTGGCCAATAAAGTTTCACGATCAAACAGATTCCTCTGAGCCTATTTCACCTTCAGGACCTGATCTTCAAAGATGGAAAAAGGAGACAGGACTCTAGAGAGAGCTAGGGATGGATTACCCTTGATGGCAAAGAAGAGTCTATGCATTGGATCAGTATCTTGGACCAAATTAGCTATATTCTTCTCAAACATTGGCAGAACATCTCTTAGCTAATTTTTGGTCTTCTCTGACAAGGTTTCCTTGGAGGAAGTGGCTGATGAACTGATTTCATCTTCATCAAAATACTCCTCAAGATTAAAAGAGTAACTCAGGGCTGGAAGATTGGGTGCCTATGTATAAGGAAATCTTGATTAGGAGGTTTCAATCAGTTTATAATGAATGGATGGCAAAGAGAATACAATACCTTTTCTGTAGTAGCCTCTATCTGAAAAGAAGGAACAACTGATGATGCACCAATAACATCTGGTTGAATCGACTCTAAGCTTTCAACATTGGTATCTGCAATGTCAAATTTTAGTTCATAATTATTGTAGAAGAATAAAAGGGGCATATAACTTCCTTGCCATTAGTTGCATACTGAGCTGGGGAATCAACAGGATCACCTTTGATGCGGACATGATCGTTAAGTGGACTATCAGGCTCCTACTCTTCAATGGGTGTTTCCTTAGGAAGTATCTGGCATGGTAGGAAGCCAGGTGAAGAATGGAACCGAGTAAATCAAAAGGTTAAAGAAAATGCTCTAACGAGCATCAAGGATAAAACTCACATTTTCTGCTGTTATGGAAGTATCAGTTATTTCAACCAAAATCGACTCCTTTTGAGGATCAGTCGATGGGGTTTTAGTTGGTGCTGAGGCAAACACTGGGATAATAGTCCCGCACCTAGAGCAGGTTGGGACGCAATGCTCGACAGCTATGAAGGAATGGGATCAGCAGTTGAATATCATTTTTGAGAAGGAGATAAATTGTTTACCTGAGTAGCTAATGGTCTCGTTCTGCAAGGTCTCTTCTCGGTAGTGGTTTTTTGGGTTGTTCCTTGAGCTTCCTTGCGCTTTGAAGATTGATATGTCACGATGATGGAGGCGGCATGAGTTTTCATCAACTTCTTCAGTGAAGGTGCGGTTGATCCTATTCTTGAAATTGGGCATGATGGTTGATAGTCTATAGGACGCCCCTTCCTATCCAAGCTTGGGGGATCAAATTCAACATCCTAAAAAGTTGGTTAGAATAGTTGGCAAGGGGACTCATAGGATAATATTCTTAAAAAGAGATGAAAGGTTACCTCATTGTCTGAAGCGAATTCCCCATCCAGAGCTATGCACAAAGGGTGGATTGACCCACAGAAAAGATGGGAGCACCATTCTTGCCACCAAGAGTCAAAAAGAATGGAAGAGAAGCTGACCCTAATCCAGCCATGCAAGGAAAGGGAAGGAAGATCTGATCCCAATTGGAAGACTCTGGAAGCTTCCATTACGTCACTGATATCTTCTCTTGGCTTCAGTATGTTTTTGAAGAACAATTGAGGGGGAAGTTGACCAAAACCAAACTAGCGAGCTACAAAGGATGGATGATAGAACTCATAATTTGGAAGATTGTCTAGAAGGAAGGAGCCTGTTACCATTTTGCCACAACCATGGCAAAATTCGACTGGAAGAACGCAGGGCTTGATGAAGGAATTAAAGATTGCAGCCACTGCCTCGTCCGAATAGCTCGATTCAAATCGAAATTTGAATGGGAAGACCAGCTCATGATTCTCAAACTCGTTATATGGTAGCCAAGTTAGGATGCCTACATTGAACCCTCTATAAATTTTTTGAAGAGATGGCCAATATCGATATCGATTGTTATGGCGATGTAGCCTCGCCATAGCTTGTACACTGACGGGTTCTTCCTTCCTCACCTCTATATTCCACAATCTTATGCATGTACAGGTTAAGCCACAATTTTATCAACCACTAGGAAAGCTTAGGTTTCTAAGATCAAGCCTTACAATCTTGTGCATGTAAAGGTTAAGCCATAGTTGTATCAACCACCAGGGGCCCCTGATAGCATGCACTGGTTCATTCTTCAGTAATTGGGTAGATACTTGGTACATCAGATGATAAGTGGCTCCTAATAGATACTTTCTGAGAGGGATGTCCTTGCCTACTGCTAGATGCTCGGCCATGGGTTTATGATTGTAAGTTAGGCCACAAGATGACCCACAAAAGACGAATCTCTCAAGCCACATGTTCAGAAAGGATACATATTCCCTTTCACTAACATTTGATTCGTCCCTGATATGGTTCAGAATGTAACTGGACCATCCTATGGAGTCTGATGTCTTGGCTAATTTCTTGGATCTAGCACTCAAGTACTCATAAGGCTGCATTGATCCAATAATTCTAAGGCCGGTCAATATGTAAACATCAGCCAGAGTAATGGTCATTGGACCATGACCAAATAGAAAAGCATTAAGTGCATTGGACCAGAAATAAGATGCGGAAATCAAGAGTGAATCATTCATCTCCATCCCGAACAATGAGAGTGTAAAGCATTGATTCAAATTATAAAGCTCCTAATCTCCACCCTTTTTCTCAGACACCCTACGGAACCAATTTCTCCATCCCTTAGGCATTCTAGGCCAATTTCTGAAGGGAGTTTTGGTATTTCAAGAGGACAAATCCACTGCAGACTGTTCGATGGGGATTTGGTTGGTTTCTTGATGGATGAAATTAGATGGATCAGGATCACCCATAGGCCTGAGAAAATAAACATTGGCAGTAACAGCTGATGAAATCAAGATTTTGTTCCTCATTTCCTAGAAATCAGATAAAATAAATTTGAGGACAAAGGAAATACAGGGTAGCGACCGACATTTTGAGAATGGGAATTTGAAAGCATACCTCAGGGACATGGTTGCTGGTCACCATTACCACCAAGACAGATGTGAATCTGAGGAAGATCGCTTGAATAAGAGATTAATGGGGCGGAAGATTTGCTAGGGTTGGAGCTTTGGTGATGGCGGCGTCGGCTGTTGAGATTTGCTCACTAAAGAAGGGGAAAGCAAGTAGGCTGAGTAAGTCAGAAAAGATACTATTGGGACATTATATAAAACTCAACCTGGGAAATCAGGAGTCACGCATATATCTCAGAGCAAAAACGGTTGTGGCGTGGTAAACGGATAAATAGGAATTTTGTAATAAAATCACTTTTATCTCAAAATTGGGGGGCACGTGTTTACAACAAAATTTGGGAGAAGAACGTGGGAATTCGAAGGCTTCCAAGATTGTACCAATTAAGGAATCGATTGCATAAGGATTGATATCAGCTGATTTAGATACGACTCTAGAATCAGATCTTTCGGATGACGTCGACAGATAGCGATGATGAGCTACGGTTGGCACCAGGAAACTACATATCAGACTCTACAAAAAGGAAAAGATTAGGGTCCAAGTTATCTTAAATTAGGAATGTTTTCTTCTACGCCTAAGATTGTAATGAGTTGTGCTCGAGTAGGATTCATGTTTAGGCTCCGGTATAAATATTGGACCACGGCTATTGTAAAGGACACACAATCAATCAAATACAAGTTACTTAGTTTTTTCGGCTCCGACCACCCCTTAGGAGTAGGAGTAGAGTAGATCTCGGCGAGTTCTTCAACGAGCAGGACTGCATTGGTTCGACCGACCTCTGGCTTGTCTGTAAGTACCATCATGGCTTATACTTCTGTTCGTACAGCTGCATCGATCCGGTCGACCTCCACTGCGACTCTGGTATAAGTTAGTTATCAACTCTTGTTTAGCTCAAGTATGGCTGCATCGATCCGGTCAACCTCCACTACTCGAACTAGATTAAGGTCAACTTATTGGCTCTATCTAAGGGTGGCGTCGTTCGGATAGATTCATTAAGTTACCGATGTTGCTTATTGCTTTCATTATTTATTTAATTACAGCAATATCACTTCACCCAATTGGGATTAATCTAGATCAGCCTTATATCCTATTTAACCCATCATTTGTTAATCTAAACTGATCTAATCTGCATCTTGAACAATGAGTTATGTTTTATCGGATGTTTTATGTCAATCTTGATCGTGCATAGTGTGCGGTTAAGGCATGTCTGGTCTCGGATAGATCTATTGACTAACGAAAACCATTCCATGGCCAGTTATCATGGCCTGTGTGATTTTGCCTCACACCCCACTATTAGCACCATGGAGTGGGGATCGTTATTTGGTATATCTATTCCTGATAGGACATGACCTTTATTGTATTACGACCTGCATGATTCTGCCTCATGCCCCACTGATATTAGTAATATGTTTGGGTCATCAAATTTATCGCTTTTCTACAGCCTACATGATTCTGCCTCATGCGCCACTGGTCATAACGATAGATGAGATCTAATATGTTCATTAAATTTATCTTTGTTAAATGGTTAAATAATGATGAGCTACTTCTTTTATATAAAAAGATATTCGGTCACTTGCAGTCATTGGCTTAGCATAAACTGATTATTGTTGACATCCTATTGCCATTGATTAATATTTGTCTGAATAATGATATTCATCCTGAGTGATAATTGATTTTCCTTCCACAACCCCATGAGCTTTAAATGATTTATTCTTATGAGTATGCTGGAATTGACTATCTAGTCGATCTCTTTCCACATCGACTCTCAGAACCGCACATTCAGGACTGTCTAGTAACACCGGCATGTTTCGCCTTAAATTACTGATTAGCTTTCTCTTCTTGTCAATTATAGGGTCAAATTGACTGGCACGTCTTGGGAGGAGTACATAGGATTGACCACCCCTGCGTTGAAGCCAGGCGGATCTACAGCTACATCGAGCATACCCTTCCGTCTTGCTCGTGTGCCCTCGGCATGGGATGAAATTTTGTGCCAACAACCGGTTGAACAAGTTTTACACATGCTAGGTCACCGAGCTTCCTTCAGTACTCTAGAGCCTCAGGACAACTCCTAGTCGAGCCACTAGCTACACGCCCTTCTTCATGGTCTTTGGTTCTGAGGCCGTCCTCCCAACCGACCTCGACTATGGAGCGCCAAGGACCAGGGCGTACGATGAACAAGGAGCCAAGGCATCCCATGAGGATGCCATGGACCAACTGGATGAAGCACGTGATGTTGCCCTCCTCCACTTGGCCAAGTACCAACTGGCATTGCAATGGTATCACAGTCGATGAGTGCGGGGCCTAGCCTTCAATGTCGTGGACCTAGTCCTCCACCTCGTATAGAGCAACAAGGACCGCCACAAGCCCCTACCATGGGAGGGACCATACATAGTTGTGGAGGTGCTCCATCCAGGCATCTACAAGCTCAAGACCATCAACGGTGAAATCTTAACCAATGCTTGGAACATCGAGCAGCTACGTCGCTTTTACCCTTAATAAACAAACACTTTCTCTTATTGGTAACATCTGACCCTAGCAACGGCAATGGGTTGGATCTCACTTAAGGGCTGATATGAGCATTTCTATCCAGCAAACATTTTCTATACGCTTCCCCCCTTTGACATTAGGACCTAGGAGCTAGGTTTATGGGAACAAGCTCTCGAGTAAAACTGGTCAGACTATAGGATACCTACACCCCAGCGGCTATGGTGCCTTTGCACACCAGGATAGTCAGAATTCGCTCGCCCACACTCTGAGCTTTTCTGACCTTAAGAAACGAAAAGGGTCAGAATGCACTAACTCTTTATGCAAAAAGGGGAGAAGAGCTAAGAGACTGTTTGCTAGACCAAAATTCAAAAGCTCATCTAGTTGCAACAAGTTTTCTCCGTTTGGCTTATCTGCCTAACTAAATTCTTACGTAGGATGTCCTCATTCTCTATTTCCACAGGAAAAACTTGTCTCAACACGTAGCATGAGTCGATCGAATGGCTTGGCCACTAACAAGAAATGGGTAAGGAGCAGACTGGATCATGCTCGTATCCGGTGGAGGATTTCCAAACCCATCACTCTTACCATCAAGGTAATACTGGTGCCAAGGTCAATCGAACGGCTCCAAGCCACCACCGAGAGACAAGCACCCTTTTACTTTACGTATTAAATTCGATACCAGGCCTCCGACCCCAGCAATGGTAGGGCATCGGACATCACTCGAGGGCTGGTGGAAATGTCTTTTCGCTAGACATTCTCTTTACCTGACCCCTCCTTATGTTTAAACACTGGAGCCAAGATGTGTGGGCGCAAACTTTGAGTAAACCCGATCGAACCGCTTGGACCCTATGTCCTAGCGGCTATGGTGTTTTTGCCTACTAGCGCGATCAAAGTCTTTGTCGCCGCACTCCAAACCTTAACCTCCACCTTCTTGGGAAGGGTATGGAGGGGCCTACCTATGGAATCTCCATCAAGGAGAGGCTGTTAGGTCGCCCAAGTCAATCGAATGGCTCGAGCCGCTGTCGAATGATAGATAGGGAAGAATGGGAGGCTCTACAGGTTACACTGGCCCCATCATGAATGTCTGACCCAAACCCTGCATGAACATATCCAGTAAGAACTCCCAGAACCCATCACTCGTGTCATTGAGGTAACATTACCGACCCCCGCTATTTCTTTATATGATCATTCATTCAATCATTCATACATTCATCTCACACATCCGAGCATCGCATATGCGATTGCTGCATCACAACACTTCACGTCGTGTCACGAAGCAGTAGTCATCTCATTCGATATGAGCGGCAACCGACTGAGGTTCGAAGGCTGGCCCACAAAGGGCTTGAGGCCACCTCATGTCAAATAGAGCTAGGGGAGAAAAACTGAGATCAGCCCCAGTGGCCTTGCCCGACCCTACTCAGAAGCGGACAGGGACATCTCGACCTTTCTCATTCGATTCTAACCTTGAGCCAAGCCCATAGAATCTCCATCGAGGAGAGGCCAACGGGCCACCCAAGCCTATTGAATGGCTCAGGCATCCACTAGGAGGTGGGTTAAGAAGTAGTGGAATGCCACATGAGGGCTCTGCCGACCCCGTCAGTAGATGACGGACCTGGATTCCACTCGAATGTGCCCATTAGCGAGCTCTCCGAGCATGACGCTTGAGCCATCAAGGCAAGTGTCATTAGCTCAGCCCCTCTGGTTGCAAAAACTGAGGATGTGGTGATGCATGAAACACGGCCAACCCCTACCGAACCGCACGGGGCTCGGGGGCTTGAGCCGCCCGATCCTAGATCGAGAGACCAAGGTTCGAAGGCTGGCTCACGAAGAGCCCGAGGCCGTCTCGCGTCGAACAAAAGCCAAGGGGAAAACATAGATGAGACCCAGTGGCCTTTGCCCATCCCACCTAGAAGCAAATAAGGTCATCTCAACCTTCTCGTTCGATCCAAACCTCTAGCCAAGCCCATAGAATCCCCATTGAGGGGGAATCTATTGGAAGGCGGGTTAAGGAGCAACGCAATGCCACACGATGGCTTTGTCGACCCTATCTCAAGCGACGGAACCAGATTCCGTTCGAACATGCCTGTTAGCATGCTCACTGAGCGCGTCACTCAAGACACTGAGGCAAGTGATGTTAACTGAACTGCCCCGATTGCAGAAAGTTTGGATAGGGCGATAGTCACAAAAACGAGCCAACCCTCGGCCAAATCCCTACTGTGTGTGGGGCCTCGAGGAAAGTTGGACTTGTGAGGAGACCGAACGCACAGTCGCAGAACAATAGCTAAGATCCTAGGGAGAGGGTATGTACGAATACAAGAGATGCTTTCTCTTACTAAGTTTCACTATCTTCTCCTCAATTTTCAGTGACATCCGACACCAACAACTGTTTACACCAAAATTTGGAGAGAAAAATGCAGGAACTCGAAACTTCCAAAATTGTGTCGATCAAGGAACCAATTGCATAAGGATTTATATCAACTGATTCAAATACGACTCTAGAATCGGATCGCTTTGGATGACGTCGGTAGATAGTGATGATAAGCTACGATTGGCGCCAGGAAACTACATGTTGGAGTCTACAAAAAAGGAAAGATTAGGGTCTAAGTTATCTTCAATTAGGAATGTTTTCATCTATGCCAAAGATTATAATGAGTTGTGTTCGAGTAGGATTCATGTCTAGGCTTTGGGTATAAATATTGGAGCCCTAGCTATTGTAAAAGGACACACAATCAATCAAATACAAGTTCCTTACTTTTTTCGGCTCCGGCCACCCTTTAGGAGTAGGAGTAGAGTAGATCTCGGTGAGTTCTTCAGCGAGTAGGGCTGCATCGGTCCGGCTGACCTCTGGCTTGTCTGTAAGCACCGTCATGGCTTATACTTCTATTCGTACTGCTGCATCGATCTGGTCGACCTCCACTGTGACTCTGGTATAAGCTAGTTATCGACTCTTGTTTAGTTCAAGTACGGCTGCATCGATCTGGTCGACCTCCACTGCTCGAACTAGATTAAGGTCAAGTTATCGGCTCTATCTACGGGTGGCGTTCCTTCAGATAGATTCATTAAGTTACCGATATTGCTTATTGCGTCCATTATATATTTAATTACAACAATATCACTTCGCCCGATTGAGATTGATCTAGATCGGCCTTATATCCTATTTAATCCATCGTTTGTTAATCTAAACTAATCTAACCTGCATCTTAAATGATGAGTTATGTTTTATCGGCTATTTTATGTCAATCTTGATCGTGCATAGTGTGCGGTTAAGGCATGTTTTGTCTTGAATAGATCTATTGGCTTACGAAAACCGTTCCATGGCCTGTTATCACGGCCTATGTGATTTTGCCTCACACCCTACTGTTAGCACCGTGGAGTGGGGATTGTTATTTGGTAGATCTATTTCTGGTAGGGCATGACCTTAACTGTGCGCTATGGCTGAATCGACTGTTTAGCCGATATCGAGTGCTTTCACACATGCAGTTCGCGTCACGAGATCGTTGAAGTAAAGATAGGTTGAAAGATGTGTTAGCCCCATGATCTTATTATTGTATTACGGCCTGCATGATTTTGCCTCATGCACCACTGATATTTGTAATGAGTTAGGGTCGTCAAATCTATTGTTGTTTCTACGGCCCGCATGATTCTGCCTCATGCCCCACTGGTCATAGCAATAGATGAGATCTAAAGTGTTCATTAGATTTATCTTTATTAAATGGTTGAATGATGATGAGCTGCTTATTCTATGTAAAAAGGGATTTGGTTACTTGTAGTCATTGGCTTAGCATAAATTAATTATTGTTGACATCCTTTTGCCATTGACTAATATTTGGCTAAATAACGAGATCTATCCTGAACGATAACTGATTTACCTTCCATAATTCCATGAGCTTTAATTGATTTATTCTTATGAGTATGATGAAATCGACTTCCACATCGGCTCTCAGAGCCACACATTCGGGACTGTCTGGCAACACCGACATGTTCTGCATTAAATTACTGATTAGCTTTCTCTCCTTGTCAATTGTAGGGTCAAATTGACTGGCACGTCTCGGGAGGAGTGCGCATGATCGACCACCCATGCGCTGAAGCTAGGTGGATCCCTAGCTCCATCGTGCAGACCCTTCCGGCTTGCTCGTGTGCCCTCGGCACGGGACAAAATTCTATGCCGACAGCAACGGCAAGGGGTCGGATCTCACTCGGGGGTTGATAAAGGTATAAGTACACCTTTTCTGAAATAATCGCCGTGTCAGACCTCTTCCTCATGCTAAGTCTAGCAGCAAGGTATGATCACTGCATTAGACCTCTTCCTCATGCTAAGTCTAATGGCAAGGTTTGTGGAAACAAACAACTAAGCATCCCTGGTCGAACTACAAAAAGCCTACGCCTCGGCGACTATGGTGTCTTTACTCAATAGCATGATCAAAGTTCCTCTCTTACACCTCGGGCCCTATGGTCTTAATGAACAGAAGGGTCGGAATACCTGAGCCTTCTCTTTTCATATACAAAAAGGGAAGGAAACAAATTTAATCAAATAAAACAAAATGACGAAATCGTTTTTATGATACATAAGGATCGGCACTTGTTCATAAATTACTATAAGTTTTCACCTGATCTACTTGACTAACTAGCCCCTCGGAGGGTGGAGAACTATGTCTTCAACTCTATCTACTAGGTCTCACTCAAGAGGAGACACCGCCATCTCTATCTCATCTAGCTCAGAGGCTTCGTAGCCAGGTGCAAAACCAAGGCTCATCGTCTCCAAGTCGATGCTATCCGCGTAATGCGAACGAGCAATCACAAAAGCTTGGGTGATCCCGGTGCAAAGAGCTTCCCCTTCGAGCTGGCGCACCTGTGCCATGATACCTATGGCACGGGCCGCAAGTGAGCTAGTCCTCTCCGACCACGCCACCTCCAGGTCATCACAGACTACTCCAAGGGCAGCGCGCAGGAGATCATGCTCGTCACTCTCCGCCTGAAGGCTCCTTTGTGCCTCGGTGAGCTCCATGGATAGCCCGGTGGACACGCTCTCAGCCTCTAGCCTCTGGGTCATCATAGTTCTGAGCTCGGCCTAGAGAGAGCTGATCCTCTGCTATGCCTCATCGTGCGCTCAGATGGCCTGTTCGCACTCCTCGTGGGCCATGCCATGCTTCGAGCAGAGCCTCCCCGTAGTCTAGAGCAGCTCGTCTCGCTCCTTGCACAGCCGAGCAACCACCTCAGCATCCTGGCTCGCCCTCTACTCCAGGGCTGTGAGCTTCTCCTCAGCTACTAACTTTGGGTCTCGCTCCTTCTTAGCCTCGGCCAGGAGGTCAAGGATCTGCTGGCGCTGCTACAACATCCCTCTAAAGCAACTCATCCCGCTCCTTCCTAACTCTAGCAGCCTCCTCCTGATCTCACCACACCTTTGCCGACAGGTCCTGGAATGCCTTCTCTATTTCCTCCTTATGCTATTGGGCCTCGGCCTCCCGTAGCCGGAGACTGGCCGCCTCCTTGGCTAGGGGAGTCTGGTCGGCCACCCTCTGTTGGGCGGCAATAAGGCCTCTTCAACGAGGCGGTCCTAGCTTTTCTTTTGCTCATGAAGGAACCAAGATTTCTCCTGGCTACGAGCGATAAGGGACTAAAAAAGATGATGGTTAGAACACAAAAATACATAAAGAAAGAAGAGGGCAAAAAGCAATATTAAGTGAATACCCAACCAGAGGGAATGACAAAGCCTAGTTCAGAACTTCTAGCACGGCCGAGATCCCCTTGTTGAGACTCTTCCGCTCTATGCTCTCAATAGCATCATTGAGCGAGAAGAGTGTCGACGTCGGGTCTTACGGACCTATCCACTAGAGCAGAGGATCACCCCGTGTGGGCGAGTGGCTGCCTCCCAACGCTAGGGCCAAGGGTGACACCCCGCTGGTCTTCTCCACCACCGCCATGATGCTCGGGGACCCCTCGGTCGTGTCCCCCTCCATCTGGCCCATGTCAAGAGCCATCATTTGGGCCATCGGAGGTGCGGGGCGCGGGTCACCGCCATGGTGGCGTCGGTAGGGCCCCTTATCACAGCTACCACCACCTCCACCGCCCCACCGAGGTCCCGCCACATCACCACCAGAGGTCTCGCACCATGGCTGGAAGCTCTGACCGACCCATCATCGGCAGCGGCATCGCCTCCATCACCAGTTCTTCTGCGACCACCGAGGGCATCCTTCGAGTCCTCGCACCCACTTGTCCCGGTCGAGGCACGGGTGCCACCATGGGCGGCGCCTGACCGGCCAACGAAGCAGTAACACTGGTGCCACTCCCACCCAAAATGGGTGTGATGTTAACCGATGGCCACCGCCTCGCCTGGAGGGTGACACTCTTCTTGGGCGCCAGTGCCAAAAAGTTGCCCCGTCTCAAGACGCTGCAAGAAAAGAACAATCATAAGTCACACTAAAAACCAATAAAAACAGAGAAAATAGGAGTTGAGGACTTACATTGGCACTATTGGGCTTTAGATACATTTGGGGGATGAACTGCCAAGTCCCTGCTCCGCCTTGTCGGGACAGGGCCATTTTGAGCCCGCCCCCTGCTCTCGGGTAGAGGGGCTTGCTTCTCTTACATCCGAGAGCACGGTGGTGGAGCCACCCCCTTTAGCGACACCTCAGGCATGGCGGTGGATCTGCCCACCCCCACTGGTCCTTGGGGCATGGCAGTAGATCCGCCCACCCCCGCTGGCTCTTGAGGTAGAGCGGCGGGGCAGCCCCTCCTGCTGACACCTCAAGCGCGACGGTAGATCCGCCAGCCCCTACTGGTTCTAATGGTGCTTAGATGGTCTGGCCCGTCTCCACTGGCCTCATGGATGCACTTTCCCCTCCATGAAAGGGGAAAGGTCCCAACCCCTACAAAAGTGAGAGGTCAGCTGTCAGCAGGTCCTGGCTCTCCGGGTCACCACTCTCGGTGTCATCAACTACCTCCACATCATCTCCCTCATCGTCGTCATCATCATTGTCACTATCCGTGTCCTCCCCTTCCTCCCATGCCTACAGCTTCTGTTGTTTCTTCCTCCTCTCATCCTCCTTTGCCTTCCTCTGCTGCACAGCCTCGGCATGGTTGGCCGCCATCATGGATGGGTCCTTCGATAGAAGAGCCGGGTGGTCCATAAGGATGAGTTTCTTTGACTGGTCCCCCTATCTCAATATCAGCATCAAGAGGTCGGGTGTTCAGTTAAAAAGGAGGCACGAGGAAAGAAAACTTACAAAGATGATGTACCCCAGTTCCGGCCGCATTGGGGGTGCCCCGACACCGGATACACAAACTCGAGGAAAGCACCGACGTCGTCCCATGAAGGCTCCATCGCCTCCTTGATGTGCTGCGCTACTTCAGAGGAGGAGAGTGCTCCCTTGGCGAGCACCATCCCATTGAGTGATGCCCCAGGTGCCATCATGTGCAGGGGTAGCGCGTGCCTCATCACCGGTGCCACCCTCCTCATATGGTAGGCGCCGATGATGCCCGACCCCTTCAGGCCCTTCTCCTTCAAGATTCGGAAGGCGGTGAGGTGGTCCCAGATCCTCTTCTTGTCCTTCTCTGAGACTCCCCACTTCCTCCATGAGTTTGGGACCTCTTCGATGAGGCGCCCGATGAACTCTGGCAGGGGGCGATGTGGCAGAACCTCCTAAATTATAGGACCCACATGCACCTGTCACTGTCCAATGACCTTTGATGACCATGCATATGTTCCTGGTAACTTAAGAAGACTGTCGGGTGTCCTCAGAGAACCCCGAATCATCCACGATTTCCTAGCAGGATCCCATTACAGAGTCATTGCAGCATTACAACATTTATTCAAATATCTACATTAGAGTAAAAACAACGGAAGTCTTACAATAACATAATTTACAAAACAGTAGTTTCAAACCTCACAACTAAGTTCGATGATTATTACAAAACAAAATAGTGGAGTGGCATTATAATATAATACAAAACACACAATGAAACTACCCTGCCCAAGGGCCACACATTTACTTCTCATCGTCAGATCGAACAATAGTCATGTAGCACGATCCAAAATAAATCTGCTCATGAGGCTCACCTGCAACAAGGGTTAACGAACCCTGAGTACAAAAGTACTCAACAAGACTTAACCAAAATAAGAACTGATAAACTCAGGAATGCAGGCTCAGGGATTCAAGGTATAGCTTTAGCAATGATCAAAGTTATTTTGGCGTAAAAGCTCTTTAACAAAATTCTTTGTTTCAACATATAAAACTTTATAAGAACCACATATGAATCTGCCATAATCCGTAATGGGATCATGAACTTCATATCCAACATCTTCTCAAACCATCCTTAAGTTCTAGTTATTAACTACGATGATGAACAGAGAAGTGAGTCTCCATAACCGAGGAGCAACGACGATTCGAACCGATTATAAACCCAGCTAGGGATTTTAGACCACACGACATATGCAGGTCCCCGACCTACATATATCAACCTACTCTCGGATCCTCTAAAATAAGAACGGGTCCGCGCCACCCGAGAATATAGTACTCCACCAATCCAGCCCATTGCCACATGGGTACACGCTATTCCCACCATCTCTCCACTCCCAGTGCGTGAGTAGCCATTCTCGTAATACAATTGCCAAGTTAAGGCTTACCAGAGTACGTGGTTAGTACTACAAAGTCTCACCACACACAGTTCAACAATGGACAGACCTTAACCGACACAGGCGGAAAGGACCCACTCACAAGACCTCCATGTTTTGTGGCTCACACACACCTAGTCTGCCCGGTCTAGATTTATTACTCCACATGCTCATATTTTATGATCACATAATTAACCAAAGATCCATTTAAAATTATTAGGTGACAGATAATCACCCGACTAAGCATGACTAAGCATAACTAGGTATTTACGAATTAAAACTGGTAACAAGGTAGATATGAAAAAACAAGGTTGGTGATGCACCAATTAGGTTTTACTTAACTCTTAATCACTTAATGCAGTATAGAAAAGCAAAAGCAAAATTAATTTGTAAAACACAAGGTAGGGTTGTATGTATCCAGGGCTTGCCTTCATTAATGGAAAAGTCCGATTCCTGCGACGTTCCACAAGTATTCGATCCGACCTCAACAGATGGACTAACCTCCTCAGCAACTTGATTAACTATCACGTGTTCACCTTCGTTCACTACACGTAGTAACAATGCCATGTTTAACATGATGTGAAATATGAAATATGATGCTTGATGATGGATGCAAAAATTAACAACTGGAATACAACTTTCCTTCGCGGTACAGTTACAATTCAAACTAACTAAACCTTTCCAGAATACTAACATCAATTGCCAAAGATCATTACCAACTAATGACCCAAGGACATCACTCAATCAAAAATTCAAACAAAACCTAAATCACTAAAGGTTACTATTTGCTTTTATGAATTAATTAAGAATTATGAAATAAATCGACTTGTTCCAATTGACCTCAAAATTTTTGTAAATGTTCATCACATGATAACTAAGTGGCAAAACAATTTTCATAATTTTTGGACAATTAAATAAGCCTAAAAAAATCATGGAAATCCATTTATTAATAAATTGAGCAATTTTCATCACAATCAAAAATTGCTAAAAAATAACATATCATATTTTTCTTAAATAAAATACATCATAGAGAGGTCACACAAAATTTTTTATAATTTTTGGAGCCCTAAATAAATCTACACAAAAATAACAAATTACATCACTATTCATTCAAATATGAAAATAGAAAAATTCCATTTGAACGCTGAGTCACTGACAAACGGACCCCACTTGTCATCTTCAACCTCCAGCGCTGACTCCAGCGACACGCGCGCTGACTGGCAATTCCTCGCCGATGACGAGGTTACCGGCGAAGGCAAACACACCAACGTGCTCCCCACGACTATGCGCACCTACAGACGTCCTTAGTCGCACCGATTACGGCTCTACACTAACTCAACGCCGGCCATGGCGGACGTGGTGGCATGACTATGCTACGTCGGCGACAGGAGCCCAGTAGCGATTGAACAAAGTGCACGAGAAGTATCAGCAGCTCACCCCAAACACGTTGGAGCAAAGATCGAGACTGGAGGAGCAACGGAGAGGTGGGTCGACATGTACAGCAACCACGGCGGTGCAAACGACGGTGATGGTGATGCTCCGGCGACTGCAGTGGATAGAAGGACCAATCAACCGGTGATAAAGTATCATGGGCACAAGGCGAAGCTGACGGTATGCTCTAGCAATGACAAAGACACACCGTGAAGCTCCAGCCATGGCGAATCGTGCTCGACGGAGACGCTCCCGGCCGCGAGGAAGAAGAGCGCGCACAGTAGTTTCCCGATGAAATCAAGCTAAATGGTTGGTTGGCTAGGCGCGTAAGGATAAGGTGGAGCTATAGCAAGCTTTTGCGACGACTGGAACGCGCTGAGACGACGGCACAAGCTCACCGGAGATGGACGGTGGCGACGGAAGAAAACAGAGGAAGAGAAGAGAAGAACGACGGCGATGCTCTGGCTATAAAGATCGACCAGGAAGCAAAGAGAAGCCACGCAAGAGCCGTTCCCATGCTAGCGCGACGCCAAAGACGGCCACGACGCGCCTGGAACGCCGAAGAAGGCCCGCCGGCAATGTAGCTTAGGCGGTGAACACTGTTCATAGTATTTACAAGATTGCCATTCGCTTTAAATCCCAAATTACTCCCAAATTTGTAGAACAACTCAAAAATCTCCAAAAATAAAAGTTGTTCAAAATTCAAAGTTCTACAACTTTTCTTTTATAACCAACCCCTAATTCGGTCTACATTTTGAAATGGACTTTTGAATTCAAATATGTGACATTTAACGAATTACGCCTTTTTGAATTACTCTCAAATTTTTCATAACAACTTTGAAATCTCCAAAAACAAACTTTGTATACCTTGACAAGCTCTACACTTTTGCTTTTGGGCTCAACCCCAAAATATGCTTAGATTTTGAAATGAGTTTTCAGGGTAGGATTTAAATATTAGAAATCAGGGTTTTCTGGAAAATTCAAATCCAAACCAAATTTTGACTTGATTCAAACAATTCAATTCAACACTCATAACACAAATGTAAACTTGTTTTAGTGAATGCATATCAAAGTTTGCAATATGACCAAATGCCTTGCAATGCATATGATGACATGTCCTGTTTTTAATATTTAAAACACCGGGAGTTACAGGCGACCGCGTCGTTCTTGATGTAGAACCAATGCGAATGCCACCCCTTGATGGAGGTCAACAAACACATTGTCGGGTATTCATCGACCCGGTTGTTTCTTAGTTGGATGCCGGTGCATCCCATCGGCGTGCTCAGTTCCTACTTCTCCCGCTTCTTCAGGAGGTTGACGGCGAAGAAGTACCGCCATAGGTCAAAGTGGGGACCGATCCCTAAGAATCCCTCACACATGGTGATGAATGCCGTGATGTGCTGGATTCCATTGGGATTGAGGTGCTGTAGCTCCACCTTGTAGTAGTGCAGTAGTCCCGAAAGAATTTGTGAGCGGGGGTGGCGAACCCACGCTCATGAAAGTGAGCGAAGGACACGACATAACCATCGGGCAGTGACAACGCGTCTTCATCACCAGGCAGCTACCATTCCTTGACTACGGTCTACGCACAGAGAAGACCATGGTGCACGAGTCCCTCTAGGCACTGGAGGGTGATATCAGAGTGGCACCATAGCTCCATTAGAAGATTGGGGTGGGTGGATGCGAATTCGACGACGGCTGAAACGCAGATGCGGGGGCTTAGGCAATTAGCGGTGGAGGTTGTAGATGTGAAGGCAAGGAGGCAAAGTATGAAACCCTAGGGGCAAAAGCTTATGTTTTATAGGGGCAATGGATGTAAGGAAACCTACCATCCACCTGGATCTCCATGCTTGCCATGATCTGCCACAATGTCATGCCACGGGATATGCACATGCAATCCCTATCATTTCCTACGAGAAAATCACTGAACGTTTCGCCTCCCTGGGTGGACCGAGACTCATTGCAAGTAAAAGGAATATAGATCAAAAGCACATCTATGGCCCATCTGGTCCTAGGAGTCCGATGGTTGGCCCATCAATGGGTCCAATAGTTGCTCCAAACAACCCTACAAAGGGTGGAAAGAGCTAGGCCCCGCAAATGGCCAGCGCCTAGGTGCACGAGTGCCACGGGCATATCGGCCCATGATTGAGTCTCAGTAAAGCTTACCCTAGATGAATTCCCATGAACAGGATGCCGGGACCCCAATCGAACTATCAAGCTAAACAACCATCAAAACTCACGACCACAGCCGTGAAGGGTCTGACCTCGGCAAAAGGGGAATCACCATCCCCTGGGCACACCATGGGTGACAAGACAAAGCCATGACCCGCTGGCAAGTCAAAAAAAACCTCTAAAGGAGTATTCTACTCCTCCATAGGCTTGCGGGCTACATCCACCGGGTGCTCTCGCGCGCACCCGCTGGCAAGTCGAAACATCCCACAAAAGGTTCTACTCGAATCGCCCGGGGGCTTGGGGGCTTCTGTCGGGGACCAAAAGTAGGGTACCCAAAGAGGAGGAGTTGATACCCATCAACGCTAATTCATCAGAGCGATCAAGAACACAAATACATTTTCTAGTAGGTCCCGCCTCATCCAAATCACCAAGACTATGGGCCCTGTCTCGTCCGACGTTCGAGGGCTGGCTTCGCCTAACTTGATGTCTAAGGACAAACTCCATCTCGCTCGACCCTCGATGGCTGGCTCTGCCTCGCTCGATGTCTGAGGGCTGGCTCCGCCTCGCCCAACATCTAAGGGCAAACTCCGTCTCGCCCGATGTTTGAGGGCTGGCTCTACCTCACCGGACGTCTAAGGGCTGGCTCCACCTTGCCCGATGTCTGAGGACAAACTCTGTCTCACCGACACCTAAGGTCAAACTCCATCTCACTGACCCCCGAGGGTTGGCTCTGCCTCGCCCGACGTCTAAGGGCTAGCACCACCTCACCCGATCTCTACGCGCTGCTCCTTCATAACTACACGTGCAGATAAGGCAGGGCACTCAAGTCAACCGCAATACCGAGGACCATACCCTACATGCCTACAAGAAAGTACCATCAGGATGTGACAAGATGGGCACTTTAAGCCCTTCTAGGCATGTTAGAGCCCAAACAGTGTTGTAGGCGTCGACATTTGTCTTATAGTGTTGTGGGCGCTACCATTTGCCCTCGGGCATGGATCTTGACGGATGCTCACGACAACCAGTATGGTCCAGGAGGAAACTCGCATCACCTATAGTAATGGACGTGCGGTCTCTGCACTATCTGCTCCCTGTATGGCCATGGATTAGCACCCTGGTCCGCTACGCCACCCGCTAGGGTGGGATGGGACATGACAACTTGCTGACCACGCTAGGACATGACAGGATCGACGGACGTGCTCCCAGCGTGGGGCTATCCCTGGCACCACCTACCATCTTAGCGGGGCTCACACAGAGGAAATGGAATACCTGGTATCTTTGAATGACCTCCTTGGCCTCTGATTTTTCTTCTTTCTCCCATCTGTAATCCCTGCTCTACCTTGGCCTATAAAAGGGACAGTGGGGCACCCCACTAAGGGATCGATTCAAGACACGACACATCACATCACACATAGCTGAGCAGCAACCAAGCTCTCAGCACCCATTCAATCTTTTCCATTAGACTTGTGACCTGTCCCTCTCTCGCCCGTTTGTAACCCCTACTATGAACTTTTTGGTGCTAATAACACGAGCAGCAACCACGAACTAGACGTACAGACATTCTACCTGAACCAGTATAAATCTTGTGTCTTTTTAGCACACCATCCGGGCCAAACATGCAATAACACAAATTTACTCATTGGTGTTTGCTCAAAACACCGACACAACCCAATTAAGAGGTGTTCTAAATTTCTTGCCATATAGGGCCTCAAATGGTGCCATTCGAATGCTTTCTTAATAACTATTGTTATAAGAAAACTCAGCTAGAGTCAATCATGCGTCCCACTTTTCAGAAAAAAATGGCACACGCCCTCAACATATCATCAAGTACATGATTTACTCTTTCTATTTGACCGTCAGTTTGCGGATGATAAGCTGAACTTCTAAGGAGACTAGCACCAAGACATTTCTGAAGTTGCTCCCAAAGACGAGAGACAAAAGATGACCGTTTATCAGAGATGATAGTAAGAGGAACTCCATGCAGGATCACAATTCGATCAAAATACAACTTGGCATACTTATTGGTTGAATATCTGGTATCTACCGGGAGAAAATGAGTGGACTTAGTAAGGCGATCCACAATGACCCAAATAGAGTCATACCCCTTTGCCGTGCGGGGCAAACCCACAACAAAGTCCATGGAAATATTCTTCCATTTCCATATAGGGATAGGCAAGGGCTGTCAAAATCCTAGTGTACGCATATGGTCTACCTTAACTCTTTCACAAGTGTTGCATTCCGCGGCGTACTTGGTGATATCCTGCTTCATATTTACCACCAATACAAGTGGCACAAATCATGGTACATCTTGTTACTTCTTGGATGGATGGACAACTTGGAATGTTGAGGTTCATCCAAAATATTTCTTCTAAGCTCATCACTTGATAGAACAACCAATCTATTCTTGAACCTCACTACACCTTGATCATCAATACTAAAATGAGGACCACGCCCTTCGGCAATTAATTTCTTGATATGCGGGATTTCCGAAACATCTTGCCTTTGATCTATAATAATTTGCTCAAGTAAATCTGAGACGAGCAATATGAGCTAGCACCTCAACATGGTTGAGAAACAAGTGCGCTTTTTCAACTTGATACGACTTCCGGCTCAAAGCATCAGCTACCACATTAGCTTTTCTAGGATGGTAATGAACGTCCAAATTATAATCCTTGATTAGCTCCAACCATCTCCGTTGCCTCATCTTCTGCTCAGACTGAGTGAAAATATATTTGAGGCTCTTGTGATCCATATAAATATGCACTTTATTACCCAATAAATAATGCCTCTAAATTTTAGAGTGTGCACCACAGCAGTCAGCTCTAAATCATGGGTGGGATAATTCACCTCGTGCTTTTTAGCTAGCGTGAAGCATAAGCTATCACATGTCTATCCTGCATAAGCACGCATCCTAATCTAGTCCTTGAGGCATCACAATACACATCAAATGGCCTATCAATATCTGGTTGGGCAAGAACAGGAGCAGAGGTAAGAAACTTCTTTAGGGCTTGGGAAGCTTCTTCGCAAGCCAGACTCCATACAAACTTGACATCCTTCTAGAGCAGCTTGGTCATTGGTTGGGCTATTTTGGAGAAGTCTAGAATGAAGCACCAATAATAACTAGCAAAACCAAGGAACCGAAGGATCTGATGCACTGACTTTGGAGAGTTCTAATTTAACACATCTTGCACCTTACTTGGGTCTATAGAGATACCTTTAGGTGTCAGAACATGTTCCAAAAACTACACTCGATCTAACCAAAACTCACACTTGCTGAATTTTAGCATACAACTTGTGTTCCCTTAATCGAGTCAGTACTATCCAAAGATGTGGTGCATTCTCTTCATTGTTATTGGAGTATATCAAAATATCATCAATGAACACCACTAAGAACTTATCCTGCTACGGCATGAAGACTGACTTCATGAGATACCTGAAGAATGCAGGAGTATTGGTAAGTCCAAAAGACATGACTAGATATTCATACAACCCATACCTAGTAGAGAAAGTTGTCTTTGGTATATCTTGTGGCCGGATCTTAATTTGATGATACCCAGAATGAAGATCAATCTTTGAAAACACATTGGCACCAGCCAACTGATCGAACAAAGTATCAATATGAGGTAAAGAATACTTGTTCTTAATGGTTATCGCATTAAGAGGGAGGTAATCCACACACATCCATAGAGTACTGTCCTTCTTCTTCAAAAAATAGCTAGACAACCCCATGGTCAAGAGCTTGGACGGATAAATCCCTTCTCCAATAATTCCTCTAACTGCTTCTTCATTTTAGCTAGTTCTTTAGGAGCCATGCGGTAAGGACCCCGTGAAATAGGAGCAGTGCTAGGTTCTAACTCAATGGAAAACTCCACATCCCTATCCGGTGGCAACCTAGGTTGATCTTTAGGGAAGACATCCGGAAACTCAGATCATAGGAATAGAGGCAAGATCAGGAGAAGTTTCATAATGAGCAACAACCTGGAAGGCTAGATCTGAGCGCATAAGAAGAGACATCTATACTCGGAAGAAGGAAGCTGTTCCAGAACCGACCAATTTATAAGAGCACAAGTACAATGGCAGCCTGGAAGCGGTCGCACTGTCATACTTGAGCCCATATAAACCCGGTAGTCCATCGAGTACCACGACAGGTCTCGATAAACGATCCACAAACAACCAAGATCGTACATGATTCAACATACATGTCACATATTACATAAAGTTCAAAGATACATTTCCATCATCAGAGTATGAAACCAAGTTATTACAAACCAAGTTTGATAGATAATAGCGGAAGCAAATTAAGTTTGAAAGTAGCATTTGCCAATATAGTTTAGTATAGTGCCAACATACGATCATAGTCCACAAAAGCATATAGAAGGATTAATAAAGAAGCCTGCCCAAGGCTTACTCCTCATCCACAGCGGGATAGAAGCAACTCTTGCAATAACCATGATATACTGTACCATCTACAACAATGGAAAATAAAACCCTAAGTACGAGAAGGTACTCAGCTAGACTTACCCGTCATAAACCAGAAATAAAATGACTCCAAGGATTATGCAAGGCTATATAAGTGGTTGTAGCTTGACAACATTTTGCATAAAAGCGATTAACTCAGTTATACAATTATAATTCTGTTATCAAGTTAATTATGATTATCCATCTCTAAATTAGCAACTATCCTGTGCCAAACATGTGGTAAATCATTTTAGGAGCATACAATAGTAACCATAGCAGGTATAGAAATTTCATGTTTATTTGAACCATCATATTCCATAATACAATTACTACGAGGTTGGAGCTAGCCAAGTTTCTCACTATCCAGGAGAGACGACGATTCGAATCGATTTCATCCAGCTGGGCATTTATTCCTAACACAAACCCGGGTCTACCAGCCACGGTAGCCTTAGGTCACCTTTGGTACAACTCAAGTACACATTTCGCGGGTTCGCCCAGCGCCGCACAATCAGGGACACCAAATGCCAAGACGTTTAGGCCCAGCCTACCCTTGGGCTCAGTCTGGCTCCCTACACATCCTTACTACCATCCAGAGTGTGCACTCTTATAGAGCGGGGCCCGGCCTGAGTTGAGCTACTCGACTTTGCGGTCGGAACGAGTTGTCCGGCCAGCTAAGTGATAGGCATGCGTTCAATCTTGTCAAAAGGTCCAACAACGGTACGGTCCTTAATTGGCACAGACGAAATCACATGAGTCATCCTACCATAGACTCCGCCCGGCCTCGATTTACATTACCATATGGTTCTTTTTCACGATAGCAAATATAGCCAACCATGCTTCGGTATCCACCTATATCTCGCAGGTGACAGGAAATCACCCGACTTCTATCGGTCTAAGCATGGCTAAGCATATATTTGATCCTAGACCTACATAGGGTTAAAGGTAGTATTTTTGGACAAGGAAATCATATGCATCAAGTGGTTCCAATCAACTCTTATAACCTAATGCATCAATCATAAAGGACTCGAGTAATATTTTGTAAAAT
Organism: Miscanthus lutarioriparius; assembly: GCA_904845875.1. Taxonomy (NCBI): domain Eukaryota; kingdom Viridiplantae; phylum Streptophyta; class Magnoliopsida; order Poales; family Poaceae; genus Miscanthus; species Miscanthus lutarioriparius. Next base: position 72,159,182 of record CAJGYO010000011.1, read on the forward strand.
ACTAGGAGACTTAGAATGCTCCGGGGCTTGTCTTTCAGAAAGGAAGTGGGGCGGTGGTTAGGGCACTCTGAAAGCTCTTTTGGGGTCTGCTTCTCTTCTTCAGGATCTACGGCTTGAGGAATCTCTTGCTGGTCCTCTTCCTCTTGTTCGTTGAATTCCAGCAACGTTATCTCCTCTGTCGATCCTATATGCATAGATATGGCATAAGATATTGCGAATGCATACATGCTGACAAGTATAGTATGATGATACATGATGAATGCATTCTTGTAAGTATTCTTAATAGTATGGTGTTAAAGTAATAACAAGTGTATCACATTTTACTGAGTATGTGCATGTCTCCTCTTGATTACTTAATCAAACACTTTAACAATTCATTTACTATACCACAAACAACAGCTACTTGTTTTACTCATAACTGAAGTTCTACATATCCAAATGTTGTGATCATAGACTTTCTAGAAACATTATAAAATTGTCTACAACTCTTATTTAATCACCAAAAGCTAATTCGCAATCTATCTTAGCCAAAATAGACATTCAAACCAGTGCTGTCAAGAAATTCCAGAGAGCGAGCATTCCGGAATACTAACTTTAAACAGCTATAACTCCTAAACCCTTTGGCCTATTGTCCTGAAATTTTGACACAAGATATATGAAGAAGTTATCTACAACTTTGTTATTAACCATTTTTATAGAAAACATCATTTTTACTATGCAACATACCAAACCACAGAATCTATCCAAAAACCCTTCTCACCCGAATTATAAAGCAACGATATTTCTATTGCATATAAACATTTCAAAATTGACCTTACCAATCATACCAATAGTACAAGGACATCAAATACACCCCAGAAAACATAATGGCCATGCCCAAACTATAAATTTAAATGCCTTTATCAATTTACTAAGATACTTAGGTTAAATAATAAACATATACCAAAAGTCCATCATAAATTCTTAGAAAATTATAGTAGAATACTAATGCTCACAATAGGCTACTATGGAAATTTCATACCATTTGCACATGTATAACATCTTATGCAAAAATGACAAGCTAGCAAGGATTATTTTAGTGAAAATGGTAAACCCTATAGAAAAGTGTCAAGCAACAGATTTTCTATTTTTCCTAGCTTCATATTAGTGCCATACTACTGTACAAAAATTTGCATAGCAATATATTACATATTTTTATCCCTACAAATTTTCTTAGAAAATGCCATTTATTAATAAATAAATAGAAAGACCATATTTAAATCAAATTTACAGCAAGCTTATTATTTTTCTTAGCTAGAGCATGTCAATACAAAACCCACAAAATTGAAATCACATTTTTATCATTTTTCTTGCTCAAGATATCAAATTTACAAAATAGTAAACATACAAAAAGCATTTATCTAAACACATTTAAATCACCATAGAAAATACCAGAAAATGCACATTTCATATTTTTATAAAAAAAACTACACTTCCTAAGACATACAACAAAATTTGGTTCACAAGATTTGGATCTCTACAAGTCTACTTATCATTTTTCAAAGTTTGCATCAAATCTGAAAACAGGTGAACTAGCTTTCTCCATCGAGTCACTGACAGCTGGGGCCCTCGGTTCAGTCGACCCCACATGTCAGCGACGACAAAACAGAGCGCGGCGCGGGACAACCAGAGTTCACCAACGATGACCCTCTCCGGCGACGGCACCAACCCAACCGTGATCCCCATGACCTCCCGCACCTATTGAGCTGACAAGCTAGGCCTATTGCCGGAGCTAAGCACGATAGTGGCATCAATGGTGGCACGGCAAAGCAGGACGACGGCGCTACACCGGTGGTGACCACGACGACTCGATCTAATGAGTCTACGAGCCGCTACACACGACGGCGGTTCTAGCGCACCAACCACTACAGCGAAAGGCGGTTGGAGGGGGTGTGGCCATGACGATGGAGTGCGGCGGCGGAGGTGGCGCAGTGCTCGGCAGAGGTGGCGCGGTGCTCGGCGGAGGTGGCACAGTGCTCGGTGAAGGTGGCATGGTGCTCGGCGAACGGGGTGGTCGGCAATGGTTACGGCGGTGCTATCCGCTACTGCGGCTGCTATGGGTGGGCGAAGGAAGAGGCAGAGAGCAAAATGAGAGCGCGGGGATGGAGCGGACGAGTGCAGGGCATGTTGTAGTGCGCTCTGGCCCGACGTGGCTTGGCTAGTCTGACCGGCGGTGACGCATGGCTTCGCTTCCTCCATGCGGCGGCCATGCTCTGTTGCCGGTCGGCCATGACAGCGCGCGGCGCTGCGTTTGTTAGAGTGCGATCCTCTGCCTGACAGCGCGATTTGAAGTTATTAAATCTCCCAATCCGTAGCTTGTTAGTGCAAACAACCTAAACCAAACTCGTAGCCCAAAGTACCAGCTACAAAACACCTTTAGAAATCAAGGTCTAATTTGCAATGGATAGAGAGAAAAATCAACTCAAAGTAGTGACCGTCAAACTGCAAGCACGCAAGACTTTGAAAATTTTTCCAAGTGCTGCAATCAATGAAAGGCTGATTCTTGTGAGAAATTTTTAAGCTTGTTAGGAGTTAAACTAGTCTATGACCCAAAAATAAAAGTTGTTCCCCTTATCAAATACTACCACTTTGCTTTAGTGCACATACCCATGCAAAGTCTCTATCATATAGTTCAAACTTGGTCAAACCTCCTACTTTCAAATGATGACTTATACTTGAACTATGACTTAGTGACCAAATTAGCCCTAGCCATGAATACTAAAGTTATTCATGATGACATGCTAAACATGTCTAAGCTATTCCCAAGTTCACACATTCATCTCATACATTGGTTACACATAAAGCTTTCCAGGTCAACATGCATAGCATCACTTAAATACTTGATCAGGCAAAGTGATCTTCATGAACATTATTCCACTAGTCATCCTAAGTATAGCTATGATGTTTTAGTGACTCACATCCACCATCTACATGTATTCACTCATGATCATATGCATATATACAAAGAAACATAAAATAACTAGCATGTTTCATATCTTTCAACCACATGTTTCAATTGTAAAAGCTTATCTATGAATGTTCGATGCTCATGCTCATGCCATGCGAGTCAAATTATGCAAGTTTAACACCTAGGGTGTTACAGCCGTAACTCAACAACTCTCTGCTTAAGGTCCAAGACTACCCCATAAAATCGCAACCAGTTCATGCCCAAAATTGCATCCATGGCTTGCCTAGGCAGCACCATGAACTGGAGGCTATAAGTGTGAGTGGCTAGCACTAATCCGATTGTGTCGTCTGAGTATTAACGCACAACTACGCACCCAGAGTCCTAAATCTATAGGCAATAGGAATACCCATAAGAGATATATTGTGCCTTTATGCAAACCCCATGCTCATGAATGAATGTGATGCACCAGAATCAAACAACACATATGCTTGGTGGGAATCAATAGTAAACATACCAACCATCACAAGTTTATTCTGCAAAATCTCCTCAGCCTTCATGAAGTTGAGTTGTCTAGAGTGGCTTATGGGCACCTTCTTGATAATTGTCCTCTTGACCAGACGGGAGTTGGCTAAAGGATGGGAAGACTGCGCAGGCTAGTTCTGTGGACACTCCTGAGCATAGTGGCCTTCCTTGCCACGCTTGAAACAAGCACCACGCTTGTTCCCCAGCCCTTGACGAGGCAGAACCTGCTATCCCTAAGACGCTATTGTTGCACCTGCTGAGTAGGCACATGGTACTGAGTGGGAGGTGCCTGGTAAGTCTGCTGAGGCTAACAGAACGACTGCCACCCAGAGACTAATAGGGCACCCACCTGACAACCTATACCTTCTGAGCCTACGGGTGACGAGAATATCCAGTGATCACCTGCTTGCGCTTCCACTCAGCTTGAGAGTCACGCTGAAGTCCTTCCATGGCAATAGCAGCATTCATCATAGCACTAAAATTCTAGTAGTTCCTTGTGTATAGCTCCTTCTATAGACTACAAGAGAGGCCATGATAGAAATGGTCCCTCTTCTTCTCATCAGTATCGACGTGGGTCCTAGCATACTGTGCTAGATGGTTGAACTTGTTCACATAATCCATCACAGACATGCTCCCTTGCTTTAGGTCTAGGAACTCAGTCAACTTCCTATTCAACACACCAGCAGGAATGTAGTACTCTCTAAAAGAACCGATAAACTCCTGCCAAGTCACACGGTGGTCCACCGGCTACATGGCATTGAATGTGTCCCACCATGCACTGGCAGAACCCAATAGCTGCTGCGCTGTAAAGCGCACCTTCTGCTCCTCGGTCATAGTGAGTAGCTAATACTTTTGCTTTAGAATACGAAGACAATGCTCCACAACCAGAGGCTCAGCGGTTGGTGTGAATGTGGGTGGGTGCATCTTCAAGAAATCCTAGTAAGAATAGGGCCCCTCGAGATCACGGGCACCACCCCTGTTCCCACCATTACCTTCATGGCCCCCACAGGCGAAGCCACCAATCGCCTAGGCTAGCATCTCCAAGGCATGTCCTGACTCATGCCTAGCAACCAGCATCTCTGCCATCATCTCCGCATGGGTCATCGGAGGTGGTGGTGGCGGAGGAGGAGCCAGAAGCGAGGCCTCGTGGCTCTCCCTGTTGTCATTCTCATTGCCACGACCACTTTCACCTTGGCCTTCACCAAGACCATGGCCCATCCCAGCACTAGTGCTCCCGCGACCCAACCTCAGGTTCATCTATAAATAGATATGAACCAACCATTAGGGACAACCCTCTAGATTAGTAACAAGAGAGATAGAGAAATGACAATGTTTTTATTAGGGCATTCTTTTAAGTTATCCTATTGATTCACTAATCCATTTATACGTGTGGGGGAAGTTTAGTTTAAGCAGATTTTCTTTTCATGATGCATGCATCGGCCTACCCGTTCACTCAAGCCAGAATATAGCGATATTCACAAAATTTTTTGGCACATCGCACACTCACTTTCGTACGCTAAACAATTCTTACACAATGTAAGTTAGTGTACCTGCAGAAACTTGATTAGATAAAACCACTACCGCTATCCTAGATAGACCATATTGCTAGGGTTTATACTTTTTACATAATTTAATCGAATCCTACTGTTCGCAAAACTTTTGTTGGTCAAATTTATGTTTTGAAAAGAGTTATGAAACTCATAGACTCATTATTGGCTCCGATACCACCTGTGGCATAACCGCCCGAAATAGCATGCTTTTGGAGGCATTCGTCTTCCACTAGAAACTAAGCACCCTGAAAGCAAGCTACATCGGACGGTCCCATCGAGCACACCCCAAGGGAGAACTGGAACAATCCATATTTTTCCTCTAGGATCCAATAATGAGAACGAGTTTACAATACTTAGTACACTTCATACATCAAGAGTTCTCAGAAAAATATTATTACAATACCAAGTTCAGATTGCAAAATTTAAATAGCAGAATTGAAATAAACATCTAGGCATAAGATACAAGGATCCGTCTGTGCCCACTAGAAGAATCCTCCACTCAACAGCTACTCCTTAAGCTGCACCTGCAATAGGGGTAAATAAACCCTGAGTACACAATGTACTCTCAAGACTTACCCAACTAGTGGGAATAATTTCCTGACTCCAAAGGATATGATAAGCTTTATGGTTTGCTGGGTTTCCTTTTTGCAAAAAGCAACACAAGTAGTGAATCCTTATGTATGTGTTTTATTAGCAGTCATGATTAGTTCATTAGCTAACCATTCTATGTAAGCACATGTTCTACTTTCAAGCAAGAGTTGAGCAATCAGATCCATTTCACCACCTTTCATCTTCCAGTTCTTACTACGGTGCTAGATCATAGACAAGTCGTACCGTATTACACGGTGATTCGCGAATAAATGTAGCCCAGCTGGGTACCCCGAATGTGGGGGGTAGGACCCTAGATACCCACGACAGTCTGCATGGGCGCGCCGCCAGGGGTGGTCCAGCCCATAAGACGAAGACTTATGGTGCACGGTACTGCTCGACGTGTACCGCAAGACATCAAGGGTGATATCCTGAAGATGCTACGAGATCTGTTAGGATATGCTCGATCCCGTGATTCCTGTAACCTGTTATTACTTGTCGGTTATCTCCTAGATCTAACCGACTTGTAACTCTACCCCCCGGCTATATAAGAAGGGAAGGGGACGCCCTCAAAACACATGCAATATCATACGATAGTCAATACAAACCAACAAACCACAAGAGTAGGGTATTACGTTGTGCTAATAGCCCAAACCTGTCTAACTCTAGTGTCTCTATTGCCTTCTTGTTCTTGATCTCACGCATCCCTCCGATCAATCTACCATCGTGGGGATCCCCCTTAGTGGACTGCCGAGCACATTTAGTCGATAGTTGGCATGCTAGGTAGGGGTGTGTGTGCTGTTTCATGGCAAACAAGATGGTATGATTTTTGAGCTCTCTGTTCTCCCCAAAGCCTAGCCAAACCTTCACGGTTGGATCAATCTCCTGGCTCATCAATGACAATGGTGATGGGGAGATCGTCGAGCCGGTGCAGAACTCTAATGCATCGATTATGCCTGCGCCTATGCCACCTCCGAGGCCATCTTCATCAGCAACTCATTGTCACTCCCTCGCTACCCGAGGAAGCAAATCGACAATGATGACTTGGTCGCATCTATCGATCAGGTAAACCAGAAGCTTTCCAACTGCTTATCCATTGCTGAATTGGCCCTTGTCCGACCTGCAGACAATGATGAGTTTTCACCATGTCCACATCGCTAAACGATATGCTTCGACCACTCCATACACTCCCGCCATCGTAGGCGGTCCAAGGAGCCCCTCGTCATCACCGTGACATAGGAAGCATGCACGATCCATCGCCAACCATCCGCTCTGTGTTAGCTACCTCGTAGATCCAATCTACTTGGGCCCAATCAGCATAGTCAAAGAGATGGAGCCTTAATGGCCCTACCCTTGGGGCTCACCAACATTGCTGCCTCGTACCAAGACGCCCTTAGTGGCAAATTCGCCAACCAGATCAGTGGAAATCATCCAACCACTGATCAGCTCGGTGATGTTCATCCATTCACCGACCTCACCAACAACCAGGCCATGCCTATGATCAACATGGTGGCAATTCACTAGTTGGATAAGGAATCTCTCCACACCATCTTGGAAGAGACCTCGAGCCCTAAATCCCAAGGCTCCACAAAAACGATCTCCGAGACTCCCTCCGATTTTCCTCCTTTCCCGCCAGGGTTCGGGGGAAGGATTTTTCACGTCAGCACCAACGAGCCATCCCGTGATGGGGAAAACGACAAGGAGCGCCAACAGTGCCTCAACAGAAACACCAACTGTGCGTAGCACCGAGCGAGTGAGGCCGCCATTGTGTTAGCCAAGGCTGTTCGCAACGGAGAACAACTCGACACGCAAGGGAGGCCACGCCCACTTCGCCGCAACCTCAACAACGAATTCGTCTTTGTCGATGGCCACGATGTCTACAAGACCCCGAGAGCCAACTTGGCCATGGCCAACAACAAGCTTGCTCGGCTCAAACAAACACCAGAGTTCACCAAGGTCGCCGCAATGCTTAAAGCTATGCACTGCTAGGTCAATGAGATCCACCAGGATCAGGGACCTTCCAACTCAACAAGCTCGAATCACCAATCTGCTGCGCCAAGATCCAATCGCCGCCTCAGCAGAAGTCAGTTTGCCAACTAACATCATGATGATAGACAACCCCTCCAGGGGAGAGCTAGGGGGAACCATATCAACAACCCTCGCCAACATGACCAAGAAGTCGATCAAGATGTCCGAGAACACATCACCAACCTTCGGGATGCACGACGTCATATCGATGGGCGCCATTTCTCTTAGCATGAGGGGAAGTACGCCGGTGTCAAGAATACGAGCAAGAATTCGGTAATCTGGATGCAGCCCTCCATCCACTTAACGTCGGCAATGCTCCTGATCCCAATGGTGATAATCCCGAAGGGCCCCAAGCATTCATGAGGGCACTCCAAACAATCTTCCCGTCATGCTCACACCGACCGCAATGAACTAGCTCATGAGCCTCGCCCTAGATTCCATCAAAGCTTGGGAACCGTTAAAGAAGGTCTTCACCGACAATTACATGGCTACGTGTACTCGGCCGGGCTCCAAGCACAATTTGTTTCATATTTACTAGAAACTGTCCGAGCTTCTCTGTAGCTACATCAGATGTTTTTCTGAGATCAGGAATTCTATTCCCAACATCAAGGAAGCAGAAGTCATCACCGCCTTTGTCCGAGGACTCCATCACCACGACCTCCGCTCCAAATTCAATTTTAAGCCACCAAGGGGGATTGGTGAGATGATCATGACCGTCGATCAATACGCCAATGCTGAAGAGGCTGAAGTTTGCTTCAACAAGGATGCAGGCACTCACCGCTCAACTCACCACATCGATGATCGCCCCGACAAACAATGCCACAGTCACCGCCGCTACGACGACCGCGGCCACCATCAGGACAGTAGCCATGGTCGACCGAAACGGTCTAAAGCTAGTCAGTATTGCCGCCACCGACCAGACAACATCGTCACCACCATTGACGAACCTCGCGCCAAACATAACTACGATGAGCAGTACAAGAAGATCCTCGAAGGCCTGTGCCCCCTCCACAAGAATAGCAAGCACAAGATGAGGGACTGCCTTGGCTTGGCTAAGGAGTTCCCAGGCCAAAAAGAAGGACGACGACAACGACGATGGAGCCAGAGGTCACCGACCACCTAGGGACAACAATAACGCCTTCTAGGATCACAACAAAGTGTTCTCCACTATCTTCGAAGGCCTCGCCACTGTTGAGAATAGAAGAGATCAAAAACTCACCGCCCACCGAGTGCTCACCGTCAACTCAGACAATGCTATCACCGACCCCAGCTATCGCTCCTAGTCTGAGGTCCCCATCACTTTAGCTGGGCCAACCAGCGGTTGGACATCCCTTACATAGGGCGCTTACCCCTCGTTCTCAATGCAACCATCAAGAAAGTACTCTTCAGGAAAGTACTCATCGATGGCAGAAGCACCCTAAACATGCTCTTCACCGGAGCCCTAAAGGAGCTGGGCCTTGGAGTAGAAGACCTCACTCCCTCTGACTCCTCCTTCTAGGGGGTGGTACATGGTAGGGCATCCCGACAGCTTGGAGAGATCACCCTCCTGGTACAATTCGGCCTAGCTAGCAACTTCCATGTCGAGCACATCAACTTCTACGATGCTGACTTCAACACTTCCTACCACACCATACTTGGTAGGCTAGCTCTAGCAAAGTTCATGGCCATACCGCACTACACCTATCTGGTATTGAAGATGCCCGCGTCTGTAGGAGTTCTAGCTCTGCGGGCCAACCTCTCCATTGCCTATACCTATGAAACATAGAGTCTCTCCCTCGCCAAAGCCACTGACCTCTCCATACAGATGGCCAGTTGTGGCAGAACTGCCCGAAATAACGCTCTTACGGAGGTGCTTGTCTTCCACTGGACACTAAGCACCCCGAGAGTGAGCTACATCGGGAGGATTCCGTCGAGCACACCCAAAGGGAGAGCCCAAATAATCCACCTTTTTCCCTTAGGATCCAATAATGAGAACGAGTTTACATTACTTAGTCCATTTCATACATCTAGAATTCTTAGAAATATATTATTATAGTACCAAATTTAGAGTGTGGAAATTTAACAGCAGAATGAAAAGAAACATCTATCGATAATAAACAAGGATCCGTCTATGCCCACTAGAAGAATCCTTCACACAATGGCTACTCCTCAAGCAGTACATACAACTGGGGTAAATAAACCCTTAGTACACAATGTACTCGCAAGACTATATCCGACTAGTGAGAATAATTTCCCGACTCCAAGGAATATGATAAGCTTTATGCTTTTCTAGGTTCCTTTTTGCAAAAAGCAATACTAATAGTGAATCCTTATGTATGTTAATTATTAACATTCATGATTAGTTCATTATCTAACCATTCTATGTAAGCACCTATTCTACTTTCAAGCAAGAGTTGAGCAAACAGTTCCATTTCACCACCTTTCCTCTTTTAGTTCTTACTATGGTGCTTGAGTGTAGACAAGCCGTACTGGATCGCCCAGCGATTCACGAATCAATGTGCCTAGCTGGGTACCCGAAAACATGCCCCGCTTGTACCCTAGGCACAAGCAGGACCAACCCACCACTATCCTATCACGGGGTCTAGGTCCCTGTCTAGACTTCAACTCCAAGCCCCCGCTCCTAAATCCTAGACTCAGTGCGGTGCTTAGACCTCCGCCATCCCCACCTCCAATCAGTTAGTCTAGAAAGAGCCAGAACCCACAACAATAGAGCAACATGCCTTCTCTGTGCCCATACACAAGTATGTGCTTAGGATAATAAGTCTGTGACTTGCCTAGAGTCTAATGCAACGGTCGGTCCTTAACTGACTCAGACAAGGAAACAGTGTAACCAAGCTATGCCCCGTCGGCCACAGGACACAACCTCTTACACTCACCAATACCCAACCATATCCCTGCCCGGTCTCCATTTTTCCTTTCCACCATTTTTATCATGAGTGATAATAATAATCACATATTGTGAGTAACGGCAGGTTACTCATGCTACTAAAATCCTGAGCATAGCAGCTACTCGACCTATACTAGGAGGACTCATGGGTAGATATATTTATGCATGTAGTTTCCATAAAATGCCTATAACGTAAATTCACATCACATATATATATTTAGATATCATTCAAAACAAGGGTTATACACCGAGGCTTGCCTTGGGCAGGCGGGGTGTCAACAAAGTCAGCAACTGAAGGCTCTAGGGCTCCCTCCTATATGAGAATCTCATCCTCATACTCTTTAATGATCTCCTCATACTCCTATTCGCCCATAGGCACGAACTCTACCAACTCATTATCTACATGCATGAAATGATGATGCAACACTTAATAATGCGGCAACAGCAACTCTTAAAATAAAAATACATCTATCAAGCTACTAAGCTAGCTCTACCAACTAAGACGCTAAGTTGCCTACCATTTCCACTAAATAGGTATGAAACATTTTATGTATTAACTTAGCAACTAAAGACATTCTTACTCTTAATATGGATTTACTCTATACATGATAAAACAAGGAGTACTAGCTACTCTATTTATCATCCTATTCTAAGGCTACAAAAATTACAGTGAGCATATAATAATCTAATGGACCTACTGTAAAAATTTCATAACCAAGCTTTGCCCCATTGGCCGCAGGAAACAACCTCTTACACCCACACATACCCAACCATATCCCTGCCCGGTTTACATTTTTTCTTTCCACCATTTTTATCATGAGTGATAATAATAATCACCTATTGTGAGTAATAGCAGGTTACTCATGCTACCAAAATTGTGAGCAAAGCAGATACTCGACCTATACTAGTAGGACTCCTGGGTACATATATCTATGCATGTAGTTTCCATAAAATGCCTGTAACATAAATGTACATCACACACACACACACACATATATATATATATTCAGATATCATTCAAAATAAGGGTTATGCACCGGGGGTTGCCTTGGGTAGGCGGGGTGTCAACAAAGTCAGCAACTGAAGGCTCTAGGGCTCCCTCCTGTACGAGAATCTCCTCATAATACTCTTCAATGATCTCCTTATACTCCTATTTTCCCGTAGGCACGAACTCTACCAACTCGTTATCTACATGCATGAAATGATGATGCAACACTTCATAATGCGGCAACAACAACTCTTAAAATAAAAATACATCTATCAAGCTACTAAGCTAGCTCTACCAACTAAGATGCTAAGTTTCCTATCATTTCCACTAAACATGTATGAAACGTTTCATGTATTAACTTAGCAACTAAAGGCATTCTTACTCTTAATATCAATTTACTCTATACATGATAAAACATGGAGTACTAGCTACTCTATTTCTCTATTTATCATCCTATTATAAGGCTACAAAAATTACAGTGAGCATATAATAATCTAATGGACCTACTGTAAAAATTTCATATCCAAAGCTGTTACTAATTTGCCACAAGAATTCCTACAATTATTAATCTAAATGATATTAGCACTTCCAAATGATTTAATAGACCTTAGCATCATCACAGACAAACATAAACTAATCATACTATCAGGTAGACCAAATTTTTAGGAACTCAATATAATTTATTTTATAATTTTTGCCTACTTATGTGAATTGATATTAATTTCCAAAGTTCTACTTATAATGTAAATTATAAAGCTAATTCTAACCTTTATAAAATGGAAAACGAAACCTAACTCGCACGGCCCATGAGCGAGCGACATGGCCCACTCCCATGTAGCGCGCGTGCGCACGCGTGACCCATTGGCGCGGCCCAACCATGCGATGATGGCCTACGATAGGGAGGCCCACGCACGCCAATCTTGTTGCGAAAACGACCTTGAGCTATCTATGATTCCCTCCAAGGTTCGTAGCACTATTCTTACAATCAACGTTTAAGCAAACTAGCCCTTGGAACAATTTGTCTTTACCACAGCCAGGTCCTTGGGGACCCACACGCGCACCGGCGTAGCAGCGACGGCACTGGGCGGTCATGCTAGCCAACCTAGCCCCTCGCCACCCCCGATAGCGAGCCGATGCTCATTTAAATGTAAACGCGAAGCGGTGGGCGGCGAAGCGATGAATTGAGACGCGGTGCAGAGCTCCCTCCGTGGCGGTGGACACCCTGCTACAGCGGCAATCATTTTCTTGTGAGCCAAGGCACTACTGAGATGAAGGGACTAGAGGATGGGCATTAGTAACTCACCCCGAAGCTACCTATGGTGGTGTCTTGACTGGGGACGGGCCAGGTGAGTCCAGCCACGCGTGCACGGCAAGCTCCACGACGGGCGATGATGGTGCGACCGTGTCAGCGGCGCTGGGAAGGCAGCGGCTGTGAAAATGGGGTGCATGCGGGATGGAGGGGAACAAGGTGAAGATACAGTGCCACGGAATTGAATGGAGGTGGACTGTGCGAGGCAAATTGGATGGACATCATCGTTCGGTCTTAAGGTGGCCGATGGTGGGGAATCTTCAAATTAAGGCTTGACACGGGACGGCTGCAGCAATGGGCGAGCTTGGTGCATAGCTAGGTCCCCAAATGCGCTTTAGGTGTGTGCAATCACTAGGATTGGACTAGCACTGCGAGCTACCCTTGGCGTGGCTCGGTGAAGCCAACGTGACGCCCGTAAAGGCGGAGGTGTCCAGGGAGCGCAGAGTGCTGCATGCCACTCAATAGAAACAGACAAGGGCACACAGGGGAGGCTACACGTGCGCATACAAGTTGGCACAGCTCATGCGGCTATAGTGCCTTAATTGGCAAGCCGACGGCGACACGGCCTTGTGCCGGTGTAGCAGGTGTGCGAGCTACGATAGCGGCGACGCGACGCGAGCGGTGTGGGCGCACGCGATGCAGAAGAAACATGCGCATGCTGGCGACGATGGCTGTGGCCATGCAATGCCACTACACCTAAGCAAAACTTCGATGGCGTCTAGCAAAGCAGAGTTGAGCACAGCGTGACGCGGGTGGCCCGAGGGCACCAACAACGACGCCAGCGGTAGCGCGCATCGCGACAGAGAGAGGGCCCATTGCCAGCCAGGGCTATAGGCTACCATAGCTAGTTGAGCTCGGCCAAGCACGTGCACTCGCTCACGCGGCTGGCGCGCTGACGATGGCATAGGAGCGCGGTGACCGCGTCCAAGCCATAAAACCGGCCGGGAACGTCATGTGCATGATTTTTAAAGCGTTCAAAAAACCCGTAAATGTTGATCTAATCACCAAGCCACCTATGCTATTCTTAAGAGGGCATAATAAGTTACTAAAACAAGCCATGAAACCACACCACTACTCAATCCAATTCTCCTACAAAAACTATGAAACATGGCTTTGTCAAACCATTTTCCAGACTTACGAAATCGTCTAAGTCTTGATCGGATTCGCGTCACATTCGATTTCCAAGCTATTCGGTATGCTAGCTAGTGAATTCCTTTCTTGACCGCAGGTATTTCATCATCATCTACAAAGTTCATACTTCCAACTTTACTAAAGTTTTGTATATACATTCTATAGTGTTTTCATTCAATAAAAATTCGCAAACATCCGTACTTGATAATTTCATGCATCACAAACAACCTTTCATTAGGCATTTCCATTGGTCGTTTTAAGTTATGTACATTGATTTACACCATATATTACATACGTTTAAACATAAATATGATGCTCAGGTAGTGTTTTAGCAAAAGATTACACAGTGTAACACCGAGGGTGTTACAAATCTACCCCCCTAAAACAAAATCTCGTCCCGAGATTTCATGTGCCTAGTGTGGGAAAAGGGCTAAGGAATACATTTCGAAATAAACCACTACCTTGATGAACTAGAAAGAAGATGGGGATAATGCTCTAGGATGTAACTTTCTTGCTACCACATTGCTTTATCTTTCAAGTGGTTTTACCACTAAACCTTGTAGAACTTCACCACATTGTTCCTAGTCACTCTTTCTCTCTCATCTAAGATCTTGACAGGATGTTCAATATACGTCAAGTCAGGCTAGAGGGGAAGTCCTCCACTTTCCACTGCTTCATTAGGGACCCACAAACACTTCATCAACTAAAATACGTGGAACACATCATGTACCGCTGATAAAATATCTAGAAGTTGGAGACTATAAGCAACTGGGCCACACTGCCTCACAACCTTGTAAGGACCCACATATCGAGGGGCTAGCTTGCCCTGAACACCAAACCGATGCACCCCTCTCATAGGAGACACCTTGAGGTACACATAATCCCTAACTACAAAGTACAAAGGTCCTCTTCGCTTGTCCGCATAAGTTTTCTATCGGCTCTGAGCTGCCTTCAAATGACTCTGAATAATACTGACTTGCTCTTGAGCTTCTTTGATGAAATAAGGCCCAAAATATCCATGGTCTCCCACTTCAACCTAGTTAAGTGGTGTCCTACATTTCTTCCCAGATAGAGCTTTAAAGGGTGCCATACGAATGATTTCTTGATAGCTATTGTTGTAGGAAAACTCAGCTAAGTAGAAGCATTCGTCCCACTTCTCAGGAAAAGAAATGGCACAAGCTCTGAACATATCTTCAAGTACCTGGTTGACCCTTTTTGTTTGGCCATCAGTTTGTGGATGATAGGCTGAACTACAAAGGAGGCTAGTACCAAGACACTCCTAGAGCTGCTCCCAAAAATGGGACACAAAGATGGACCCTTTATCAGAGATGATAGTGAGAGGAACTCCATGCAGGGTCACAATCCGGTCAAAATATAGCTTGTCATACCTCCTAGCTGAATATTTGGAATCCACTAGGAGGAAATGAGCTGACTTGGTAAGGCGATCCACAATGACCCAAATAGAGTTATAGCCCTTGGATGTGTGGGATAAACCCACAATGAAATCCATGGAAATATCTTCCTATTTCCAAACAAGAATGGGCAAGGGCTGCAAATATCCTAGGGTACACATGTGGTTTGCCTTAACTCTCCCACAAGTGTCGCACTCCGTGATGACTTGGTGATATCCTGTTTCATATTGGACCACCAATACAAGTGGCACAAATCATGGTACATCTTGTTACTGCCAGGATGAATAGACAACTTGGAGTGATGAGCTTCATTCAAAATCTTCCTTCTAAGCTCCTCATTTGATGGAACCACCAATTTGTTCTTGTACTTTACTACCCCTTGCTCATCAATACTAAACTAAGGACCATGCCCTTCGGCAATTAGTTTCTTGATGTGAGGAATTTCTAAAGTATCTTGCCTTTACTCCATAATAAGCTGCTCACGTAAATCCGAGACTAAGGCAATGTGAGCTAGCACCTCAGCATGGTTGAGAGACAAAAGTGTTTCTTTAGCCTGATATGACTTTTGGCTCAAAGCATCAGCTACCACATTAGCTTTTCCGGGGTGGTAATGAACCTCCAAGTTATAATCCTTGATTAATTCCAACCATCTTCTTTGCCTCATATTCAACTTGGACTGAGTGAAAATATATTTGAGGCACTTGTGATCCATAAAAATGTGTACTTTGTTCCCCAACAAATAATGCCTCTAAATTTTTAGAGCGTGCACCACCGCAGCCAGCTCTAAATCATGGGTGGGATAATTCACCTCGTACTTTTTTAGCTGGCGTGAAGCATAAGCTATCACCTACCCATCCTGCATAAGCACACATCCCAACCCCATCTTCGAGGCATCACAATATACATCAAAAGGTCTATAAATATCTGGTTGGGCCAAGACAATAGCAGTGGTAAGAAATTTCTTTAAAGTTTGGAAGGCTTCTTCACAAGCCGGGCTCCAAACAAATTGGGCATCTTTCTAGAGCAGCTTGGTCATCGGCTGAGCTATCTTGGAGAAGTCAGGAATGAAATTCCGATAATATCTAGCAAGACCAAGGAACTGACGAATCTGATGCACTGACTTGGGAGACTTTCAATTTAGCGCATCTTGCACCTTGCTTGGATCTACAGAGATGCCATCAGGGGTCAGGACATGTCTAAAAAACTATACTCGATCCAGCCAAAACTCACACTTATTTAGTTTGGCATACAACTTGTGTTCTCTTAATCAAGTCAATACTATCTGAAGATGTTGGGCATGCTCTTCCTTGTTCTTGGAATATATCAAGATATCATCAATGAATACCACTACAAACTTGTCCAACTCTAGCATAAAGACTGAGTTCATGAGATACATGAAGAATGCAGGAGCGTTGGTGCGACCAAAAGACATGACTAGGTATTCATACAGCCCATACCTAGTAGAAAAAGTTGTCTTTGGTATATCTTGTGGTCTAATCTTGATTTGATGATAGCCTGAATGGAGATCAATCTTGGAGAACACCTTGGCACCAGCTAGTTGATCTAACAAAGTATCGATACGAGGTAAATGATACTTGTTCTTAATGGTTACCACAATGAGAGGGTGGTAATCCACACACATCCGAAGAGTGCCATCCTTCTTTTTCACAAAAATGGTTGGACAACACCATGGTGATGAGCTAGGATGGATGAATCCTTTTCTAACAACTCTTCTAACTACTTCTTCATTTCAGCCAATTCCTTTGGGGCCATGCAGTATAGACATTGGGAGATAGGAGTAGTGTTAGGCTCTAACTCAATGGAGAACTCCACATCTCTATCCGGTGGTAACCCAGGTAGATCTTCAGGAAAGACATCCGAGAACTCACTGACCATAGGAATAGAGGCAAGATCATGAAAAGCTTCAGCATGAGTAGCAACAGGTAAGGCTAGATCTGAGGGCATAAGAAGGGACATCCTATCCTCAGAAGAAGGAGGTTGTAACTCAACAACTCTCTACTTTAGATCCAAGACTACCCCATATACACGCAACCAGCTCATTCCTAGAATTGCATCAATGCCTTTGTCCAGGCAGCACCATGAACTAGAGATGGTAAGTGTGAGTGGATAACACTAAGCCCACTGTGTCCGTCTAAGTATTAACGCACAACTGTGCACCTAGAGTACTGATTCTATAGGTAAAAGGTATAGCCATAAGAGGTATATTATGCCGGTGGGCAAATCCCATGCTCATGAATGAATCTGATGCACTAGAATCAAACAACACATAAGTTGGATGAGAATCAATGGTGAACATACCAGCCATCACCGGTTCATTTTGCAATATTTCCTCAGCCTCCATGAAATTAACCTATCTAGATCAGCTCACTGGCACTTTCTTCTTTATAACTGTCCACATGATCAGGTAGGAGTTAGCTGAGGGCTAGGCAGACTGGGTAGGCTGGTTTTGCGGACACTCCCGGGCATAGTGGCCTTCCTTACCACACTTGAAACAAGAACTAGGCTTGTTCCCCTGCCCTTGATGAGGTGGGATCTGCTATCCCTAGGGCTGCTGATGTTGCACTTGCTGAGTAGGTGCACGGTACTGAGTGGAAGGTGCCTGAAAGGTCTGCTGAGGCTATCAAAATGAATGCCCACCCGAAGACTGATAGGGCACCTGCCTAACAACCTATACCTTCTGTGCCTAGGGCGACTAGAAGACCTAGTAGCCATCCGCTTGCGCTTCCATTCTGCCTGAGGGTCACACTGCAATCCCTGCATGGTAATAGCAGCATTCATCATCGCCCCAAAGGTCTAGTAGTTTCTTGTATATAACTCCTTCTGCAAGATGCAATAGAGGCCACGATAGAAACCGTCCCTCTTCTTCTCATCCGAATAAACGTGAGTCCTAGCATACTGCGACAAGTGGTTGAACTTGTTGACATAGTCCATCACGAACATGCTTCCTTGCCTTAGGTCTAGAAATTCTATCAACTTCCTGTTTAGAACACCAACAGGAATATAATACTCTCTGAAGGCCACAGTGAACTCCTGCCAGGTCACCCAGTGATCCTCCTGCTGCATGGCATTAAATGTGTCCCACCATGCACTAGCAGATCCCAACAGCTGTTGCACTGCAAAGCGCACTTTCTGCTCCTCAGTTACGGTGAGAAGCAGAAACTTTTGCTCTAGAATGCGAAGCCAATGCTCCGCATCCATAGGCTCAGCCATCGGCATGAACATGGGTGGGTGCATCTTTAAGAAATTCTTATAAGAGCAGGGTCCTTTAGGACCACGAGCACCACCCCCAGTCCCACCATTGCCCCTATGGCCTCCATGGGCGAAGCCACCAATAGCCTATGCCAGCAGCTCCATGGCTTGGGCCGACTCACAATGAGCAGCGAATATCTCCGCCATCATCTCTGCATGAGCCATCAGAGGTGGCGGTGGCAGAGGAGGAGGAGCCAGAAGTGGGGCCTCATGGCTCTTCCTGTTGCTGTTCCCATTGCCCCGGCCACTTTCACCTTGGCCTTTGCCAAGGCCATGGCCCGCTCCTACACTAGTGCTCCCGCGACTGGACCTCAAGTTCATTTGAAAATAGAAAGGAACCAACCATTTAGGACAACCCTCCAGATTAGGAAAAAGAGATTAGAGAAATCATAAGACATTTATTAAAGCATTCTTTTAGTTTATCCTATCAATTCACTAATCCAATTATACGTGTAGGGGGAGTTTAGTTTAAACAAGATTCTCTTATCATGATGTATGCATCGGCCTGTACAATCATTCAAGCTGGAATATAGCAGCATTCATAAAATTTTCAGCACATCGCACACTCACTTTCTGCTTGCTAAACTATTCTTACGCAGCGTAAGTTAGTGTACCTATAGAAATCTGATTAGGTAAAACCAGTGCCACTATCCTAGATAGACCATATTGCTAGAGCTTATACTTATTTACATAATTTTATCGTATCCTACTTTTTGCAAAACTTTTGTTGGTCAAATTTTAAGCTTTGGAAAAGTGTGATGAAACTCGTAGACTCATTATTGGCTCTGGTACCAACTATGGCAGAACCGCCCGAAAGAACGCACTTACGGAGGCGCTTGTCTTCCACTAGACACTAAGCACCCCGAGAGCGAGCTGCATCGGGCGGATTCCGTCGAGCACACCCTAAGGGAGAGCCCGAATAATCCACCGTTTTCCCTCAGGATCCAATAATGAGAACGAGTTTACATTACTTAGCCCATTTCATACATCTAGAGTTCTTAGAAATATATTATTATAGTACCAAATTCAGAGTGTGGAAATTTAGCAGCAGAATGAAAAGAAACATCTATCGATAATAAACAAGGATCCATTTGTGCCCACAAGAAGAATCCGTCACACAACATCTACTCCTCAAGTAGTACCTGCAACCGGGGTAAATAAATCCTGAGTACACAATATACTCGCAAGACTTATCTGACTAGTGGGAATAATTTCCTGACTCCAAGGAATATGATAAGCTTTATGCTTTGTTGGGTTCCTTTTTGCAGAATGCAATACTAATAGTGAATCCTTATGTATGTTAATTATTAGCATTCATTATTAGTTCATTATCTAACCATTCTATGTAAGCACCTGTTCTACTTTCAAGCAAGAGTTGAGCAAATAGTTCCATTTCACCACCTTTCCTCTTTCAGTTCTTACTATGGTGCTGGAGTGTAGACAAGCCGTACCGGATCGCCCAGCGATTCACTAATCAATGTGCCCAGTTGGGTACCCTAAAACACATGCCCTGCTTGTACCCCAGGCACAAGCAGCACCAACCCGCCACTCTCCTATCACGGGGTCTAGGTCCCCATCTAGACTTGGACTCCAAGCCCCCGATCCTAAATCCTGGTCTTAGTGCGGTGCTTAGACCTCCACCATCCCCGCCTCCAATCAGTCGGTCCAGAAAGAGACAGAACCCATGACAAGAGAGCAACAAGCCTTCCCTGCGCCCATACACAAGTATGCCTAGAGTCTAATGCAACGGTCGGTCCTTAACTGACTCAGACAAGGAAACAGTGTAACCAAGCTATGCCCGTCAGCCACAGGACACAACCTCTTACACCCACCAATACCCAACCATATCCCTGCCCGGTCTCCATTTTTCCTTTCCACCATTTTTATCATGAGTGATAATAATAATCACATATTGTGAGTAACGGCAGGTTACTCATGCTACCGAAATCCTAAGCATAGCAGCTACTCAACCTATACTAGGAGGACTCATGGGTAGATATATCTATGCATGTAGTTTCCATAAAATGCCTATAACGTAAATACACATCACATATATATATTCAGATATCATTCAAAACAAGGGTTATGCACTGGGGCTTGCCTCAGGCAGGCGGGGTGTCAACAAAGTCAGCAACTGAAGGCTCTAGGGCTACCTCTTGTATGAGAATCTCATCCTCATACTCTTCAATGATCTCCTCATACTCCTATTCGCCCGTAGGCACGAACTCTACCAACTCGTTATCTAAATGCATGAAATGATGATGCAACACTTAATAATGCGGCAACAACAACTCTTAAAATAAAAATACATCTATCAAGCTACTAAGCTAGCTCTACCGACTAAGACGCTAAGTTGCCTATCGTTTCCACTAAATAGGTATGAAACATTTCATGTATTTACTTAGCAACTAAAGGCATTCTTACTCTTAATATTGATTTACTCTATACATGATAAAACAAGGAGTACTAGCTACTCTATTTATCATCCTATTCTAAGGCTACAAAAATTACAATGAGCATATAATAATCTAATGGACCTACTGTAAAAATTTCATATCCAAAGATATTACCAATTTGCCCCAAGAATTCCTACAATTATTAATCTAAATGATATTAGCACTTCCAAATGATTTAATAGACCTTAGCATCAACATAGACATACATAAACTAATCATACTATCAGGTAGACCACATTTTTAGGAACTCAACAGAATTTATTTCACAATTTTTGGCTACTTTTGTGAATTGATATTAATTTCCAAAGTTCAACTTATAATGTAAATTATAAAGCTAATTCTATCCTTTATAGAATGGAAAACAAAATCTAACTTGCGTGACCCACGAGCGAGCGGTGCGGCCCACTCCCGCGCAGCATGCGCGCACGCGTGATCCACTGATGCGGACGATGGGGAGGCCTTGCAAAAATGACCTTGAGCTATTTTTGATTCCCTCCCAGGTTCGCAGCACTATTCTTACAGTCAGCGTTCAAGTAAACTAGCCCTCGGAATAATTTGTCTTTACCATGGCCTGGTCCTTGGGGACCCGTGTGCACAACAGCACAGCAGCGATAGCACTGGGCGGTCACGCCAGCCAACCTAGCCCCTCCCCGGCCTCGATAGCGAGCCGATGCTAACCTAGATCTAAACTCAAAGTGGTGGGCGGCGAAGCAATGAACGGAGATGCGGTCTAGAGCTCCCTCCATGGCAGCGGACACCCTACGACAGTGCCAATCTTGTTCCCATGAGCCAAGGCACATCCAAGATGAAAGGACTAGAGGATGGGCATTAGTAACTCACCCTGAAGCTACCTGTGGTGGTGGCTTGACTAGGGACGGGCTGGGTGAGTCCGGCCACACTCGCACGGCAAGCTCCGCGACGGGCGGTGATGGTGCGTCCATGTCAGTGGCGCTGGGAAGGCAGCGGCTATGAAAATGGGGTGCACATGCGATGGAGGGGAACACGGTGAAGACATAGTGCCACGAAATTCAATGGAGGCGGACGGTGCCAGGTGAACTGGATGAGCGTCGCCGCTCGGTCTTAAGGTGGCCGACGATGGGGATTCTTCAAATTGATGCTTGACACGGCATGGCTGTAGCAATTGCCGAGCTTGGCACATAGCTAGGTCCTCAAATGCACTTCAGCCATGCACAATTACTAGGATTGGACCAGCGTTGTGAGCTGGCCTTGGCGTGGCTCGGTGATGCCGGTGCGACGCTAGTAAAGGCGAAGGTGACCGGGGAGTGCAGAGTGATGCATACCACTCAATAAAAATAGACAAGGGCACATATGGGAGGCTACACATGTGTGTACGAGTCAGCATGGCGTGTGTGGCCGCAGTGCCTTAATTGGCAATCCGACGGCAACACAGCCATGTTCTGGTGTAGCAGGCACGCGGAGCAACGACAGCGGCGACGAGATGGTAGCAGCATGGTCGCACGCGATGGGACGACGCGACACAGAAGAAATGTGCACATGCTAGTGACGATGGCTGTGGCCATGTGATGCCACTGCACCTGAGCGGAATGATGATGGCATCTGGTGGAGCAGAGCCAAGCACAGCGCGACGCGGGCGACCCTAGGGCACCAATAGCGGTGCCAGCGGCAGTGTGCATCACAACAGAGAGGAAGGCCGCTGGTAGCCAGGGATACCAGCCATCGTAGCCAGCTGAGCTTGGCCAAGCATGCGCGCTCGCTCACGCTGACAGCACGCCGCTGATGGCATAGGAGCGCGGTGACCATGTCCACACGATAAAACTGGTCGGGAATGTCATGCGCACAATTTTTAAAGCGTTCGAAAAACCCTAAAATGTTGATCTAATCGTCAAGCCACCTATGCAATTCTTAAGAGGGCATAATAATCCACTAAAACAAGCCATGAAACCACATACTTAATCCAATTCTCCTACAAAAACTATCAAACATGGCTTTGTTAAACCATTTTCTAGACTTACGAAATCGCAAAGTCTTTATCGGATTCGTGTCACATTCAATTTCCAAGCTATTTGGCATGCTAGCTAGTGAATTCCTTTCTCGACCGTAGGTATTTCATCGTCATCTACAAAGTTCATACTTCCAACTTTACTAAAGTTCCATATATACGTTCTATAGTGTTTTCGTTCAATAAAAATTCACGAACGTTCGTACTTGATAATTTCATGCATCACAAACAACCTTTCGTTAGGCATTTCCTTTGGTCGTTTTAAGTTACATACATTGATTTACACCCTATATTACATACATTTACACAAAAATATGATGCTCATGCAGTGTTTTAGCAAAAGATTGCACGCGCCCGTCGACGACCTAGAGATCCCAGCGCTAGAGCCTCCACGTGCCTCTGCCAAGTCTAAGGAAACAAAGGAGGTCATCCTTGGCCTCGACAACCCCACCAAGATCATCAAGATTGGTGCTCACCTCGACCCAAATAGGAAAGCACGCTCGTCTTCTTCCTACGTGACAACACCAACGTGTTTGCTTGGAAACCTACAGACATGCCGAGGGTACCATGGGAGAAGATCGAGCACTCCTTTAATGTCTCATTGACAACAAGCCGATCAAGCAGAAGCTCTAACAATTTGCGCCAGACAAGAAGGAGGTTATTAGGGTAAAAATAAAATGGCTCCTAGTAGCCAGATTTATTAAAGAAGTGTATCATCATGAGTGGCTAGCAAACCTATTTCTTGTTCAAAAGAAGAATAAAGAATGGAGAATGTGCGTTGATTACACCGATCTCAATAAACACTGCCTAAAGACCCCTTCGGTCTACCTCGGATAGAGGAGGTTGTAGACTCCACCGCTGGCTACGAACTCCTCTCCTTCCTCCACTATTATTCCGTCTATCACCAGATATCCCTAAAAGAAGATGACCATTTCAAAACATCGTTCATCATGCCTTTTAGTGCATATTGCTATACCACCATGTCATTTGGACTCAAAAATGTCAGGGCGACCTACCAAAGGGCCATCTAGATGTGCCTCATAGAAATGTTCGCCAACCTAAAAAGATACCGATGGAAGTTGAACCCTTCAAAGTGCATCTTTGGAGTTCAATCCGGCATACTCTTGGATTACATCATCAATGCCCACGGCATCGAACCCAACCCTAACAAGGTCTTCGCCATTACCAATATGAAATGGCCGACCTACGTAAAGGATATATAGAATCTCATAGGGTGCATGGCTGCTCTCAGCCGCTTTATACCACGCCTCGGTGAAAAGGGACTACCGTTCTTCAAACTACTCAAGGCCTCCGAGCGCTTCTCCTGGTCAGAGGAGACCGATACGGCCTTTGAGTAGCTCAAGTTGTTTTTAACGAAGCCCCCAATCATGATGGCACCTCAACTAGACGAAACCCTATTGATCTACATCACCGCCACTTCTCGCATCATTAGCACAGCTATCGTCATCGAGCGGGAGAAAGTTGGACACACCTACAAGGTACAACATCCAGTTTACTTCATTAGTGAGGTTCTTAATGAGTCCAAAACTCATTACCCTTAGGTTCAGAAGCTGTTATACATAGTTCTAGTCACGTCGCGCAAGCTCTGCCATTACTTCGAGTACTATAAGATCGCCGTGGTCATCGAGTTCCCTCTAGGGGACATCCTCCGTAACAAAAAGGCCAATGGCCGCATCATTAAGTGGGCAGTCGAGCTTGGCACTTATTCCATAGAATTCAGAAGTAGGCCTACCATTAAGTTGCAGGCACTGGCTGACTTCGTCGTTGAGTGGACCGAGATCCATGAGCAAATCCTCGCTGCTTGCCTTAAGCACTGGGTGATGTATTTTGATAGTGCCCTCAACATCAATGGTGTTGATGCTAGCATTTTATTCATTACTCCGACTAAGGACAAGCTCCGTTACGTCCTCCAAATTTATTTTCTAGCTTCCAACAATGACGTGGAGTATGAAGCTTGTCTCCATGAACTTCATATAGCCATTGAGCTCAGTGTTAAACACCTCATGGTATACAGAGATTCTACGTTGGTCATCAAGCAAGTTAATAAGATTGGTCCTGTTCTAGTGAGAAGATGGACACATACTGCGTCGAGATCAGGAAACTCGAAGGAAAGTTCTACGATTTTGAGTACCACCACATGGTACGAGACCAAAATTAGCTCGCCGACCACCTATCTAAGATAGGCTCTTCTCGCACCACGAGTCCACCTGGGGTCTTCATTCAAGACCTCTTTACGCCGTCTGTTAAGGAAGAGAAGGAAGCTCAAGAAGTCCCCCCCACCGAGTAGCTGGTACTTATAGTACCTTCACCGATCGTAGACTAGAGGGAACAGTTCCTCAAGTACCTCACCAGCGTCGATGTACCCGCTGATAAGACTAAAACTAAATGTCTCATCTATCGCAGCAAGCATTACGTGCTGATAGATGAGAAGTTGATGAGGAAAATCGCCAATGAAGGGATACTACAGAAATGCATCACCCGAGAAGAGGGTGCAAAATTACTTCTTGAAATTCACTCTAGTTCCTATGGCAATCACGTGGCCTCCAAGAACCTGGTCAACAAAGCTTTTTGAGCTAGTTTTTATTGGCCCACAGCCATCACCGACGCACAAGACCTCGTCCGACATTGTTAAGGATGTCAATTTTTCGCAAAGCAAATACACATGCCTATGCAGGAATTGTAGACCATCCAAGCTTCTTGGCCTTTTGCATGCTGGGGACTGGACATGATCAGGTCTTTCAAGCCTGTGCCAAGCGGTTTTTGGTATGTATACATTGCCATTAACAAGTTCTCCAAGTGGATCAAATACAAGCTGCTTGTTTCGGCTGCTACAAAGAAGGCAGCTGAGCTCTTCGAAGATATCATCCATAGATTCAGTCTCCCAAATAGCATTATCACTGACCTCAGAACTACATTCACTAGTCACCATTTTTGGGACTTCTACGAAGACCGATGCATCTCCATCAAATATGTCTCTGTTGCCCACCATAGAGCCAATGTCTAGGTTGAACGGGCGAACGATATGATCCTCGATGCCCTCAAAAAGAGACTATACCAGAAAGAGGAAAAACATCCGGGCAGATGGCTCAAAGAGCTCCTAGCTATGGTCTAGGGACTGCACACTCAAGCTAGTCGCAACACCGGTGTATCTCCATATTTTTTGGTCTACAGCTCAGAAGCCATACTTCCTACGGACATTGCCTTCCGAGCACCTAGGGTAGAGCATTATAATGAAGAGCAAGCCACAGCTATTCATATAGAGGACATCGACAGAGCCGAAGAGGAACGCTTGATCACTTGCATCCGCACGGCCAAATATCTAGAAGGCCTACGAAGATACTACAATCGCAATTTCAAAGGTCATTCATTTGCGGTCGGTGACCTCATTCTCCGTAGAAAGTAGAAAACTGAAGGGATGCACAAGCTCTCCTCCCCCTGGGAAGGGCCTTACATGGTCAAAGAGGTTACCTGACCAGGATCTTACCGGTTATGCGACATGGAGGGAATCGACATCCCCAATTCATGGCACATCGAGCACCTTATACATTTCTATCCTTAAAATGCTCTAGATATGTACTCTTCACTCCATAATGAATAAAGTTTTCATCGCCATAAATTGTCTCCAGTATTTCTCCACTCCAGTTTAATATCCGTTTACGATTACCAGCAATTATACATGATCTCCATAAATGCTTCAGCCCACTTCTCCATACTAAAATATCTCTAAGATAATCTACCAACCACCAAGCAACAAACATTCCGCTCTATGTTCCTTGGAGAAAACACTGTCTTCGATCTCTCCCTACACGTGCTACAGGCTCTGGCGCTCTGCGTTATGGGTGGTTGGCAGTGGTTCCTCAGTCACGTCTATCTCCCCTACACGTGCATGGGCTCTAGCGCTCGACGTTATGGAATACGGGATAGCCAAGGCCAAGAGCCCAGTAACGAACTAACTGCTCGGACGCTACTTATACCATGTATAAACGTGTTAGGGTTAACAACACGTCTCTTTTTCATCGCAAGCGCTAGCTAAAATCACCACAATACACATAAGTTGCTCACTTACGACATTTATACAAATGTACAAACTTTTGTTTAGGTCTCGCGCTATTAACTCTACACAAGTTTTGTTCCATATAGGTTTCGTCTCCTTAAGCTATTGAGGTTGGGCTTCAACCTCCTCGCCGAACAAATCTACATCGCTGGCCAACTTCTTTGTAGCATCCTCCACTTCATCCTTCAGCTACTCCTCCTTCGCTATGCTCGTCCCTCTGGCAAATCCGGCCCCTATTGCCTAAAGATTTATCGCTGGATAATGGGACTAGACCACCTCCAAGGCGTGCATGACAACGGAGGCAGCAACATCTCAGTTGAAGCTTTTCAAGTTCTCCCAAGCTACCTTGCATGTATTGATGATGGCGTCTCGACGTTGAGGCCTCTCGCTGGGTAGCGGGTCTGATTCGAGGTCAACATAGTCAAGCACTGGTTTGACTCCAGCCACCATGGCATCAAATTTCTCCCTTTGAGTCATTGCCTCTAGTGCCAGCATGTCGAACTGCGCCTTGGTTCTCAATCAATACTCTGCAAACGCCAAAGGAATTCATCAAATGAAGGACTCATACCGAATGACTCCGACCATGAACTACTCACCTTCTAGATGCTTGGAAAGTTTCTTTGCTCGCCCAGACGCCTTCTCATCTCCTCGTAGAGTCAACCAATGACTTGACGTAGCCAGCCGAGCTCCACATCTTGCTCTGCAAACATAGTAAATAGTGGCTACATTATGGTCGGTCGACAATGTGGAACAACCTCACCGATTGGGGATACCCTTTTTCTACATAGAGATGCCCCTCAGCTGCTCGGACGTGTCCCTCAGCTGCACAGAGACGGTTCTCAACTGATCGGATAGGGTCCCCTTTTAGTACTCTAGGTCCTTGGTGTTTGATTCAGCAAGATCCCTTTCACACTGGGCCTTCTAGACGTTCTTCTCCATCAGTTTCATTGCCTCCCTCAGTTTCTCATTCTCCTCGGTGAGGGGCTCCATCCTTTTGATCAACTGCTGTTGTTGTTCAACAGTCCATGCTATGCCCTGCAAAGCAACAAGGTTATAAAAGACCACAGTCTCCAACACCAAAGACGGACACCGCTGATGCAGCACTAACCTCAATTTGCTTCATATCCGTGCAAAGGGTGGATCATAGCCTCTTCACCTCCCTAGTGGTGTCCTCCTCTTCTACAAGCACAATCTCCTCCCCTCGCTTGTGGAAGATGCAGATGGTCTGAGGTCATGATCCTTCATGTTTGATCTCCTCAACATCATCCTTTTCCTCCATAGCCGGTGGCACTCCTTTGGGGCTCGGTGGCCGCACAGAGTGACCGGCCATGCCCTGCGGCATCTCAAGGTGCACCGCTTACTTCTCTGATGCTGCCAGCCTCTGCACCCCTGATTCTAGCATAGCTCTAGCAGCTCCCACTTCTGCCTTCAAAGATTCAGCGGCTCTCGTTGTTGCTCCTGGCATTTCCGTTGAATCGCCCATCGTTGTCGCTGACCGCTCTCCACCTCCAACTCCATCAGCAGCGGTGATCGAATCCCCCACAAACCGATGAGTGCCTAGGGACTCTAGGATGAAGTCTGCCTGCAATGTCCCCGCGTTGGGTCCTACCCCTAGCTGCTCGTCAGTCTAACCTGAAGGATTCAGATCCTCCATGTGCCCCATTCTGCATTAGATTATCCTATGGATCACTGCCACTATAAAGATTGGACAGACACCAATCCCAAAGCAAAAATACTTACACGTTAGCTTCCTGATGAATGGTTCTGAATCAGCGCTGCCTCCCCGAGCACCTAGGGCCTGCTCTATGGTTGACCTGTGCATCCTGGGCTGGTGGTCTTGTGGCCCCCGCCATCGGTGTCTTCTCCACCGGCTGCTTCTCGGGGACTCAACGCTGGATGTTTGCTCCTCCCTTCAATCGTACCTTCGCACGTGTTACGTGCGACATTGTTTTGGTGCTTAGAGGGAGAGCTACTGACCATTTGGATATCGCCAAACTCTATGTCCGAGCAGTCCGACAGCCACCAAATGAGATGTCGGCTGGCTCATGGGGAGCTACATCTGCCGCTCTCCTTTTATTTCGGGCCGACTCATTTTCTGTAGCCCTTTTGCCCCGAACTTTCTATGATACCGGGGGTGACTCTACTTTTGTCCAGCACCTTTGCCATAGGATTCGAACAAGGTGCTGACGGCACCTTCCTCCAACTGAGTTGTTGGCCTAGCATCCACTGCCTCTAGACATTCGCTCCACGGCATGCCTGAGAAGTACGTCGCCTATTCCTGCCAATTGCTCTTTCCACAAATGAATTAATCCACTGCTCAGCGTCGGCACGGGATAAAAAGCTCTAGGAACAACAGTCGAGATTTTTACCTGAGGCGACGAGTTCGTGTAGTTAAAGGGTTTCAATTTCTTCGGCATGGTGTACGACATGTTTGGAGCGAAAAGTTCAGCGGCCTGGTATAGCAAAGCCTCTTTCGTTAGTTTCTCCGTCCTCTCTTGGGTGTCGTCAGTATCTCCTTTGAACTCAAAGCCCGCATTAGCCCTCTCCTTGCAGGGCTAGACACGGCGCAGTACGAAGTTCACCGCCACCACCACTTTGCTCATCTTCATGCCCCTCATTAGCTCGAGGAGCTCCATCACCTATTCCAAATCGACACTGGTCGGTTTCTCTAACCAGCTCCATTGTTCTCCAGAATCTGGTCAACATTACATCAGACGGTAGAATCAGTTTGGTTCATATAGAACCACCTGGCATTCCACCCCTTCAGCGAGGTATTCAGCGGCATAGAAATGTATTTGCTCTCCATCCTGTCATGGAGTTGTAGATACACATCGCCGACAACTTTGGAACCGCCCCCTCCTTTCTTGAGCCAGAAAAGGTGTCGGAAGAGATTGAAATGGGGAAGAATGCCAAGATAAACCTCTCTAAAGTGGATAAACATAGAAATGTGCAAAATAGTGTTCCGATGAAGATTACATAAGCTCACTCCCCAATACTCCAATAGATCTCGCAAGAAAGGATGTACTAGAAACCCTAATCCAAGCCAGAAGTAATCTTTGAATACACTGAGTTCATCGGTGTGTGGCATCGGATAGGGCTCACCCTCGGTCAGACACCATCCGGTGGTGACACGATTAGGAAGAATGCCCGCCTCCACCATCTCGTTGAGCTCCATCTCCCCATGAGTGACTGTACCCATTCCTTATCGTGGCTCACCCCGGTGGCAGCCTTCTTCGCGTTACCGCCTCTTCTCTTCTGCGCCATCACTCAGATCTAGATCAGAACTAGTCCCTTTACGCAAGCTTTTTAGCTCTAGCGGCAGAGCGCATGTGAATGCGAATGGGGGAGCACGAGGGCAAGGAGAAAGATGAAGCGACGGAGTGGCAAAGGTGGGAGCACGGAGTGCGACAATGGAGTTATAAAGACACCCTCCTAACTTTTTGCATTCAAGGGTTTTTGGAAACCGCACCATGCTGATCTGCGCCCTTCCAAATTCCCCAAAGCGTCGTGCTAGGCCGTTATCTAGGCATCCACACAACTATGGCCCATATCACCCATTTTTTGACGCAACTCGGTACTGTACACTGAATATTCGCCGACCTCTCCGTAATACCATCAAGGCTTAGTAATTTCTACTATACAGTCCTTACTCTAGTTTTTTTATTCGAGATTTCCACTTGTGGCTCGAGGACTAAGTGGGCACACTTCACCCCTTGCGGTGAATGTGCACTTTTCATTTCAGGGTTTAGCCCATGGACTGGTTGCCTATTCGGCTGGTTTTTTGTTTTTCTTCTACTTTTTGGACCCTGGCACCATGTGACTATGTCACCTACTATTAGGCTCAGGGACTAAGTGGGCACACTTCACCTTCCAGTGAGTGTGTTTTTCTTTAATTTGTTCATTGGAAGACTCCATGCCTCCTAAAGTTGAAGAAGAT
Source organism: Miscanthus lutarioriparius (assembly GCA_904845875.1). Taxonomy (NCBI): domain Eukaryota; kingdom Viridiplantae; phylum Streptophyta; class Magnoliopsida; order Poales; family Poaceae; genus Miscanthus; species Miscanthus lutarioriparius. The sequence continues at coordinate 72,190,263 of CAJGYO010000011.1, forward strand.
TATCTCCCTTTCTCATGGTCGGACTCTAAGGGGGCACACTTGGTTCACAGCGAGGAAATTTTCAATTTTGATCTTGAGGTCCTTACATCCTTCTGGCAAGCCTTACTTGGGTAAGCCCATGCTCGGCCGGACAGTTAAGCTGGTCGATCACGGTCTACAACCACTCGGTGACTCATTAGGGTGGTCAGACTATGAGTCTGATTGCTTGGCTTTGTTTACACCTACTCGGATAAGCTCAAGATGGCGTTGCACAGCGGATACAATGCGCTCAGGGACTAGCTGTGGGGGGTACAACCCCGGATACCCATGGTAGACTTCATAGGATGCGCCACCAGGGGCGGTCTAGCCCACAAGATGAAGACTTATAGTGCACGGTACTGCTGCATGTACCGCAAGACATCAAGGGCGATATCCTGAAGATGCTATGAAATCTATTAGGATATGCTCGATCCCATGATTCCTATAACATGTTATTACTTACTGGTTATCTCGTAGATCTAACCAACTTCTAAGCCTACCCCTCGGCAATATAAGGCAGGTAGGGGACCCCTCAAAACATACGCAATATCATACAATAGCCAATACAAACTAACAGACCACAAGAGTAGGGTATTACGTCGTGCTGATGGCCCAAACCTATTTAACTCTTGTGTCTCTGTGGCCTTCTTGTTCTTGATCTCTCGCATCCCTCTAATCAATCTACCATCATGGGGATCCCCCTCGGTGGACTGCCGAGCACATTTAGTCGACACTGAAACACACGCCCCGCATGAACCCCAGGCACAACTAGGATCAACCCAACACTCTCCTATCAAGGGGTCCAAGTCCCCATCCAAACTTGGACTCCAAGCCCCCACTCCTGAGTCCCGCACTCAGTGTGGTGCTTAGACCTCCACCATCCTCGCCTCCAATCAGTTGGTCCAGAAAGAGCTAAAACCCATGATAAGAGAGCAACGAGCCTTCCCTGCTCCCATAAACAAGTATGTGCTCAGGATAATAAGTCTGTGACCTAACTAGAATCCAATGCAACAGCCGGTCCTTAACCGACATGGATAGGGAAAGCAGTGTAACCAAGCTATGCCCTGTTGGTACCCCCGGCAGTCTGTAGTAAGACTAGATAGGTTTGCATATGACCTTAGAATTATCGTTGATCTTATACTACAAATTTGTAGTTTTGAAACTAGATAGCTTGTTTTTAGCTTCTATATCTTTCCTTCATAATTGTATGTACTAAAATGAATGTGTCATGATGAATGAACTTCGACGGTGGAATGTGACAATTGCACTACTTGTTATATATCAACTTTAATTTTTGAACCATTGAAACTATTATGTTGAACAACCAGGTTGGCCTAGGATAATCCTATCTCTTTAGGGGAAATATATGAGACAATGAACTTATCTATGTGAGCTACTATAATGAAGATGTCTATATGTATGTTCATTGAAGATGAATTGTATGTTCATGGAAGATGAGTTCTAGTGTATCCGATGAATGAACTTATGAAGATCAGTTTAATTGTTGAGACCTATTTTTATTTTTTTGAACCACTTAAACAATCTCATTGGACTATCAGTCGATAAAGCTATGTTTACCATCACATGGTCTATCGCTAAAAGTTGTAACAAGTTATCAGACGCTAAAGAGGAGTGGTAGCCCGTCAGTCGCTGAAGATTATTAGTGATAGGACTTACACCGTCTGCACAAGTCTGCCAGTAAAAGTATTGTCTGTCGCTAAAGATTTTTAGTGATAGGGCTTACACCGTCTGTGCAAGTCTGTCGTTATAACTTTTTAGCGACAAATTGTCTGTCGCTATATCTGCGTTTAGCGACAGATCGTCCATCGCCAATCTCAATGTTGTGGTGTAGTGACAAAGCGCTAGATTCATTCATTGATTGCTGATTATTATTTAATGAAACCCATAGAGGTAGAGCTCGACTGCTGTCATCATCAGATGCATGTCAGCTTCCTGGGCCGTTTATCATGTGCGCTTATTTATTATTGTTATAAAACATGTTGCCAGCGGTTAGGATCTTTCCCTCTCTGTCTCTCATGATCAACATAATAGATAAAAGTAGAATACATAGACACAAGAGATAGGGAGACTATTCTCTATTTCTCTGAATATTTGTGATTACAATATAGAGCTCCCATATATATATAGTCCTACCAAGGCCTAAGAGTTTGGAAAGAGCCCACATACAAACGAACTAGGATTAGGACTCCACCTTCTCCTTTCCTTCTAGGATAGAGTCTGTATGATTTACAATAGTCCCCCTTGGGCGATTACCACAATATGCACGTGCCTCATTAAAAACTCCATCCAAAAACCTAGTGGGAAAAAATGGTTCTTGGAGAAAAAAGTACATCACATTTGGTAATTGCATTGCACATGTTGTCTCATTAAAAACCTTGCATGAGAAACCTTCAAGTAAAAACTTCTTAGTCACATATTCTTTGGGATATTCTATTCTTTATGAATAGATATTTATCTTTATGACCTATGCATAAACTTCAATGTTTTAGCAAACATGATCTACATGATTTTTGTAGTTCTAGTGGTTTTAATTACCTTCAAGGTAGATTTACTCAAATTGCTCCTCCTCATAAAGCCATCCTTTGAACTTCATTGTTCAGTCCACACTTTTTCATAAATGTGTGCTTAATAATATTATGCAGTACCATAATACCAAAATATTGGCTTACCATTCTTCAATTAATTGTAATATGAGTAAACAAGAGCAACATGCTTCAAGCATAAATAACCACTTATTAGTTGCGCAAAACAAATAAAATTTATCATTGCGGGTAATAAATCCTTTCAAAGGATTATGGGGGTAAATAATTTATAATATTCAATATCTTCTAGATAGTGTATCAAACTTATACTAGAGTTTGAATAGTTATAATTCTTCCTTAGTGGATTTTCAAATTATATGTTCTTCAAATCTTTAGGATTTTAATTGTACCACTAAATAATAAATCAAGTCTTACATTTGGCATTTAGGGGATAATTCAATTGCCAAAATCATTATTATTCTTATACCTTCTATGGTATTTAGAGGATATCAACACTTCATTTACTAGCTTTTGATATGCACTTTCTGAGTGTTTATATGACACCTACATGGTGTTTAAGATTCCTTATTTTCTTTCTCTCGGGTCTATATTCACATCAGGGATCAATGGTGTTTATTCAAGAATCGACTAGTAAATCATTTATGGATTAGTTCCTTCAAGGATGTTCTTATTTTTGGTGAATTACATTTCTCTTCCACGAGATATATTCTCTACTTCATGAGAGATTATTCTGAGATATACACAATGAGATAGTGTTATTCACTATAAAGTCATTCGATGACTATATTCCTTCTAGGACATGCTCTTCTTGAGACTTCAATACTCATACAAGAATACATATTCTACCTTAGACTTCTTAATACTTAGTATGAGATTTAATTTCCATGTGTTGCAATTTCTACTCTTAAGGAACTATATGGATTTTCAAAATCCACTTACTAACTGCATATTTCATATTCATTTCATTTGCTAGAGATATAGCAGAACATTTATTTCTTCATAGTAGGATATTCAACCTCAATTGCTTTCTTCATTGACCTGATATAATCGCTATAAGAGACTTTGCCATGGACTTTGTTTTTTGGATTTATGTTCTCATAAGAGAAACATTTGCAATTATAGAGATAGCGTTGTCGACAACTATTATTTTTTACCAATATTCTCATAATATGAGATTATTCTATCTCTTTGTTATTTCCCAAATAAGAGATGATTTGTTGTTCTACATACCCAACACTAATGATGCGCGCGCTTAGTGTGTTGGATTTCATCTTCACGAAGATCCCCTTCATGAGGTGCTTAACCTTCTTCATGAGGTATTCTCTTCATGAGAATGGAGGAGTTTGTTCTTATTTCATTTGACAAGTATTATCGGTGCAGAAAGTGACCAACACATAAATATTTGTAGTTTTACCGTACGTTGTGATCAGAGGTGGCCTAGCACTCAATGACACAGGATTTATACTAGTTCAGCCAATGTGCCCTATGTTCAGTCTGAGTCGGTCGATGACTTTATTCCTGAGCCTAGGTGCTCAAAGTTTGCAGTGGGGTTATAAACGAGGAAGAGAAAGATGGGGTGTACAAGAGGTCCGGTCGGACTTCGGTCAGAGGGGCCGAGAGTGATGGGAGCTCTGCTATGTGCTATGTGAACTTGATTGATCTGAATGAATCTGAATGAACTTATCCTTTTAGGAGAGAGCGCATCCCCTTTTATAGATAAAGGGGTTGGCCTTACAAGTGAGAGGGAGAGAGTGCATGTGCTACCAAGCCTTGTTGCCCATGCCGGTGGGTACAAGATGATGTTAGGCGCCCACAATACTGATGGCGCCAACTGTCGGTGCAGAAAGTGACCAACACGTAAATATTTGTAGTTTTGCTGTACGTTGTGATCAGAGGTCCTCTTGCACTAAATGACACAGGATTTATACTGGTTCAGGCAACGTGCCCTACGTCCAGTCTGAGTTGGTCGGTGACTTTATTCCTGAGCCTAGGTTCTCGAAGTTTGTAGTCGGGTTACAAACGAGGAGGAGAAAGATGGGGTGCACAAGAGGTCTGGCCAGACTCCGGTCAGAGGGGCCGAGAGTGATGGGAGCTCCCCTATGTGCTATGTGAACTTGATCGATCTGAATGAATCTGAATGAACTTATCCTTTTAGGAGAGAGCGCATCCCCTTTTATAGATGAAGGGGATGGCCTTACAAGTTAGAGGGACTGAGTGCGTGTGCTACCAAGCCTTGTTGCCCATGTCGGTGGGTACAAGATGATGGTAGGCGTCCATAATACTATTGATGTCACTGTTGATTGTTAGATGCATGTGGGAGGTCACGTTTGTCTTCTTCAGGTATGGCAGACGTCGGCGCCTGCCATACTGTTGATACCTGGAGGCATGCAAGGGGTTTTACCATGTTCGCCTGGTACGGTAAATGCCGACGCCCATAACACTGTCGATGCCCAAAGGCATGTTGGGAGAGCCTTACCGTATTTGTCTGGTATGGGAGTTAACAGCGCCCACAACACTATAGGGGAAAATGTCGGCGCCTACAACACTACTTGAGTTCTGTCGTGCTAGGAGGGTCGCAGGGTACTGCCTGGCAGGTGTACAGGGTATGGTCCTTGGTATTGTGGTTTGACTTGTGAGCCCTACCTTACTTTCTCCATCTGCTTCCTGGTCCTTACCATGCGGGCATCCCTAGTCGATTGGTCCTAGTCGGCACTGACTGTGCCAGTTGGAAAGGAGTTCATAAGCAGGGATTCATCATATCCCCGGTTAGAGACATGGGTCGAAGGTGGAAGCAGTGTTTAGCTAATTCTTTCGGTCGGAGATGCCATCCGGAGGTGGGCTAGAGACCGAAGCAAGCACTCCAGTCGGAGAGGCGCACTAGAGTTAGAGGCGGGCGCTGTTCCTCCTCGGCTAGGCCTTCCGGTCGGTGATTGGATCGCCCTTCTGGCCTATTGTTTAGGAACGTGGGCTAGCCCATGAGTTGAGCGCTGTTTGCAACATTGTCTACTGGGCTGAGCCTTTGTTGGGAAGCCAGTCCATGAGGGACCCTAGGTTTATGAACCCGATAGGGCCCCTCGAGCCCTCAGGCGATTCGGGTAGAATCGACTGGGGGATTTTTGTGCCGATGGTGGGTGCGCGTGAGCGCACCCATGGGTGTAGCCCCTGAGCCCCTGAGCGATTCAGGCAGACTCATTTGGGGGGGCTTTTGTGTTGCTAGCGGGGGAAACTTTTGTTTTATCTGTGGTTGTGCACGAGCGCACCCGCGGGTGTAGCCCTCGAGCCCCCGGGCGATCCGAGCAGAATTGTCTGGGGGGTTTTGTCAGTGGGCGTGTGTGCGCATTTTTTTAGTTGAGATGGAGTTGTCAACCAAGGTGTCGTTGCGCAGCCAAGGCGGTTAGTTTTTAGGGATTGGATGAGACGGAGCTCGTGGATCCTGGCGTCGGTGCGCTCTGTGGGATTAGGCGAGTCGGAGTCATGGATCCTAGCGTCGGTGCAGCCCGTGCAGCCGAGGTGGTTACTTAGTTAGTTGAGGGATTGGACAAGATGCAGCTCGTGTATCCTGGCATCGATGCACACCATGGGATCGGGAGAGTTGGAGTCATAGAATCATAGCATCGTTGCAGCCCGCGCAACCGAGGCAGTTTGGTTAGTTAGTTTTGGGATCGGACAAGACGGAGCTCGCGGATCCTGATGGGGTGAGTTCGGGGTCATAGACCTATGTGTTCTGAGTGCTGTCGAGGCGTAGCCAAGGGATGGGGCGAGTTCGGGGTTGCAGACCCAGGTGTTTGGAGTCCAGTCAAGGCGTAGCCGAGGGATGGGGTGAGTTTAGGGTCATAGACCTAGGTGTTTGGAGTGCAGTCGAGGTGTAGCCGAGGGATGAGGTGAGTTTGGGGTCACAGACCTAGGTGTTTGTGTGTCTTGAGCCCCTGAGCCCCGCTAGGCTTGCTATGGGCCAGTTTGAGTTTTGTGCGTTACCCCGTCCTAGGTTTCTCACAACTGGAGGGGCTGAGCTTTGTTGCTAGCCTCGATCGCTCAGGCATGAGTGACGCCCTCGGTGATCTCGCTAACGGGTATGATCGAGTGGAATTCAGGTCCGTCATTCATGACAAGGTTGGCATAGCCCTCTTGTGATATTCCACTGCTGCTTTACCTGCAACCCGACAGATGCCTGGGTCGTTCCAGAGACCGACCCAGGTGGCCCGCTGGCCTCCCCTCGATGGAGATTCTGTGGGTTTGGCGAGAGGTTTAGGATCGAACTAGAAGGTTGAGAAGACCCTATCTGCTTTGGGGTAGACTGGGTGAGGGCCGCACGGGGCTCATCTATGTTTTCTCCCCTGGCTCTGTTTGACGCGAGGTGGCCTTGAGCCCTTTATGGGCCATCCTTCGTACCCTGGTCGGTCATTGCTCATGTTGAATGAGGCAAATGCCGCTTCCTGACGCAACACAGAGCGTTGTGATGCATTTCGCCGCACGTGCGATGCTTTAGTTCCCGAGCCCCTAGGTGATTAATGGCCCAAATCGTCCGAGGGGAACGGGCGTATGGAATGAATGTGTGTATGAAAGTATGAATAATTATATAAAGAAATAGTGGGGGTTGGTAGTGTTACCTTGATGACTCGAGTGACAGGGTTTGAAGAGCACCAATCAGAAATGTCCGACTGGGACCCGTGCTAGTCATTTGTGATGGAGTCGATATGGCCTACATGGGGCATCCCTTTGCTCCTTACCTGTCTCACGGTGTTCACCTAAGCCATTCGATCAGACTCAGGAAGCCCGTTGGTCTCTCCTAGTGGGCATCCCATAGTTTGGGCTTTTTCCAAGTTTTGCCTAGGGAGGCGGAGAGTCGTCTGTGAGTGGTGGTGCTTCGGTTCTTGCCCCCGGCGTGCGGTAGTGGTGGGCCATACCTAGGCCATGTCCCATCTGACCAGGCACTGTTTCATCGATCAGTGTGCGTCCCATCGGTCAGGGCGCATCCATCATTTCCCATCTACCTTGAATGGGGGAAGGGAGAAATTTTCTCACTCTGATCCTTTGCCCTTCTTCAACTGTCATGTTTCCTCCTTAAATAGGGAAAGGGAGAGGGCTTCTCGTCATAGTCCTTTGCCTGTTTTCCAACCATTGCCTTTCCTCCTTTCTTCTCACCAAGAGTGCCTGTATGCCGTAGTGGTTCCTAAGCGAGAGAGAGGGTAAGCGAGGGGGGAACTTATAGATCCCTTTGTGAATCCAGAGTGCAATGTCAAGATAGAGGCTGCTTGAGGTGGTGCTGGTCATTTTTGCTTGAGAAGGGGTGGCTTTCGCCGAAGGAGGTGGCACGCCGAATTCGTCTTCGAGGCCTTTTTCGGGATGGAGCCGTGCGTGGATTCTTTTTGGTGGATCTTTACCGAGTGAGCCTTGTCGGAGGGGAAGTTGCCTAGGATCGTGCTGGTGGAGGGTTCCATGCCTGCAACTGCTCATTTTGGCCAGTTCATAAAGTTTGATGAGATCTCTTCCAGCCATGGTGGCCATACCTCGGTAGCAGCGTCCCTGCCTAGGAGCTGCCTTGACTGCATGAGAAGGATAGGTGCTCCATGTTCTTGTGCTGAGCATCTATGCGTGCGACACCCTTGAGGTACCCGTTGTGTTTGCCAAAGTCGAGGGAGCAGAACCGGGCGGGTCCCTTGAGGTAACCGTTGCGCTCACCGAAGTTGAGGGAGCGGAGCCGGGCGAGGCCCTTGCGGTGGTGGTTATGTCCGACGTCGTGTGTCGTGGCTTCTCCTTTGGCGTTAGCCGATGTCGTTGAGTGGCCACAGTAGTATTTAGAGTAGAAGTAGTCAGCAAATGTAATCGTTAAGTTTGGGGGAGCCCCCGTGTGAATAGTTTTTCATATCAATGAATACTTCAGTTCTGTTTTTGTGATAGAATTACTATCCGTTCCTTGTTTTTTTATCCAAGCATAGCTTTGTTTTTATCCTTTCTTTTTCACACCTGTCCGTTCATTCTGTAGGCTGTAGCTTTTAAGACCTAGGCATGGCCCGCAGGGCTCGGCTGCTCATAACCGTAGGTCATGGCGAGGTGCTTTCCATTGGGAGTAAGAACACAGTTACGTAGGGTAATCAAAGGAATGGAATGCCCTTTTGTTCGGGTAAAAAGTTTTTACCATGTGATAGTAAAAAAGAGAGGTAGTATTTAGTATTGTACCCTTATGGAGCCCCTGAGTGACCCAGGCTGAAAATGTTCGGGCTGGGGTGCTTTACAGGAGCAAGTGTTGACTAAAAAGCGGTAAGACCAAAATTAGGGGAAAACGACATAGCTGTTCAATGTTCCAAGTGTTGGTGAGAACGTTGTTGTTGTCGTTCGCCAGTCGGTAGGCACCATGTTGGATCACTTCGGTCACCGTATAGGGTCCTTCCTATGGTGGAGAGAGTTTGTGTTTTTCCTTCGTTGATTGGGTCCTCCGGAGCACGAGATCACTAACTTCGAGGGTCCTCCCCCTGATCTTCCTTTAGTGGTACCTATGGAGAGTTTGTTGGTAGCCAGCGGAGCAGATGATGGTCGTCTCATGGGCCTCCTCGAGCAGGTCAACTACGTCTTGCTGAGCCTCCACGAGTCGGTCGTGGTTGAAAGCCTTCACTCTTGGGGCACCATGGTCGAGGTCGGAGGGTAGCACTGCTTTAGCTCCATAGGCTAGGAAGAAGGGTGTGAACCCTGTGGATCGGTTCGGGGTTGTTCTCAGGCTCTAGAGGATTATTGGGACCTCTACAACCCATCGCCCGGTGTACTTGTTGAGTCGGTTGAAGATGCGTGGCTTAAGTCCTTGGAGGACCATTCCATTGGCACGCTTGACCTAACCATTAGTACGTGGGTGTCTGACTAAGGCCTAGTCGATTCTAATGTTGTATCCATCACTAAAGTCTAGGAACTTCTTCCTGGTGAAGTTAATCCCATGGTCAGTGATGATACAGTTAGGAACGCCGAACCGATAGAAGATGTCGAGGAATAATTTGACCGCCTCTTCCGAGTAGATGTTGGTGATGGGCTTGGCCTCTACCCACTTGGTGAACTTGTCGACTGCTATGAGTAGGTGAGTGAAGCCGCCCAGGCCCTTTTCGAGGGGTCCTACCTTGTCGAGGCCCTAGACCATGGATGGTCAGGTGATGGGGATGGTTTGAAGCTCCTATGCCGGCAACTGAGTTTGCCGAGCATAGAATTGGCATCCCTCACACCTGCGGACAACCTCCTCTGCATCTCATAGTGCGGTGGGTCAGTAAAAACCTTGGTGAAAGGCTATTTTGACCAGTGACCTTGGAGCCTTGTGTTGTCCGCAGATCCCGGCGTGGACCTCAAGGAGGAGCTGCTTCCCCTGGTTGGTGGGGATGCACTTCATGAGTACCCCCGATGGACTCTGTTTATAGAGTTCATCACCGAGCACGGTGAAGGTCCTGGCACGTCGAGCGATCCATCGGGCTTCAGTCCTTCTGGGCAGAAGGATCTCCTCGAGGAGGTAGGTGAGTAGCAGCGCTCACCAGTTGATTTGATCGAGTGCCAATACGGAGACGTCAGCGGGTGCCGTCATCATAGAGGTATTGGAGTCGGAGCCCCCGAGCGTTGACTCGGCATCAGGGTCGGAGCCCCCGGGCGCTAGCATGGTGTCGGGGTGTGTTTGGATCAGACCTTCCATGATGCGGGTGAATGGTTCATGGAGGTCGTTGATGAAGATCCCGCTCGGAGATGGATCTCACATGGTGGCCAATTTTGCAAGAAAATCGGTGGCATCGTTGTCCTTTTGGGGGACGTGATGCAACTCGATTTCCTAGAATTTGTCCTCGAGCTTGCGCACCTCTTAGCAGTATGCTACCATGGGGGGGCTTTTGTAGGAGGACTCCTTCATGACCTGATAGATGACCAGCTTCGAGTCACCATGAACATAGAGTCATGTAGCACCAAGTTTGATGGTGATGCGAAGTCCATTGATGAGGGCCTCGTATTCCACGGCGTTGTTTGAGGCTAAAAAGTGGAGGCGGATAGTGTAGCGGAGCCTACTCCCATCCGAGGAGATCAGAATCACTCCAGCCCCCGAGCCAGGCGCCATGACAGACCCATCAAAGTACATTGTCCAGTACACGTGGGTGACATCCGGGGTCCATACACGTGGGTGATGTCCATTCGGCGACAAAATCTACGAGAGCTTGAGATTTGATAGCGGTACGGGGGATATACCTAATGTCATGGCCCTTGAGTTTGAGTGCCCACTTGGAGATCTAACCCATGGCGTCGTGGTTGTGGATGATGTCCCTGAGCGGGTAAGAAGTGACGACCGCAACTTCATGGTCGGTGAAGTAGTGTAGGAGCTTCCGGGTTGCCATCGGCAAGGCGTATAGGAGTTTCTGCACCTGGTGGTACCAGACCTTGGGGTCGGTGAGTACCTCCCCGACGAAGTATATGTGCCACTAGACCTTAAGGTGGTCTCCTGGCTCCTCCCTTTCGACAACTAGGGCGGCGCTTACCACATGGTTGCTGGCCACAACATAGAGGAGGAGGGGTTCCCCCCATTCAGGAGTGACGAGGATTGGGGCCGATGTTAGGGATGCTTTGAGGCTCTCTAGAGCCTGCTGAGCATTCATCTTTTTGTGGAGCTTGTAGAGTGGCATCCCTCGTTCGTCGAGCCGAGAGATGAACTGGCTCAGGGTGGCCAGACAGCTGGTGAGCCTTTGCACGCCCTTGACATTGCGTATGGGGCCCATGTTGGAAATGGCTGTGATCTTTTTGTGGTTGGCCTCGATGCTGCGCTCGGACACAATGTATCCTAGCAGCTTCCTCTTTGGAACCCTGAAAACACATTTCTTAGGATTCAATCTGATGTTGAACCTTTGGAGGTTCACGAACATTGCGGCCAAGTTTGCAATCAGGTCACAAGCTAGAGCCGTTTTGACCACTATGTCATCAACATAGATGGCGATTGTTGGTTTTGGCCGCTTGGCCTTATCGAGCAGGTTGATTTGGTTGGCGAAGCATTGCTGCATGCACCTTTGGTAGGTGGCGCCAGCGTTCTTCAGGCCAAATGACTTGGTCACGTAGCAGTACGAACCATACGGGGTGATGAATGAGGTTGCGAGCTGATCAGACTCTTTCATCACGATCTGGTGATAGCCCGAGTAGGCATCCAGAAAGGAGAGGATCTCACAACCCGAGGTAGAGTCAACTATCTAGTCTATGCACGGCAAAGAAAATTGATCCTTTGGACATGCTTTGTTGAGGCTAGTGTAATCAACGCACATTCTCCATTTCCTAGTCTTCTTTTTGTCAAGAACAGGATTGGTAAGCCAGTCGGAGTGGAAAACCTCTCTGATGAATCTGGTTGCCAGGAGTTTGGCGATCTCTTCGCCTATGGCCCTTCGTCTCTCATTGTTGAAGCGGCGCAGGTGTTGCTTAGCAGGCTTCGAGCCTGGGATGAGGCACAGTGCATGCTCGGTGACATCCCATGGTATGCTTGGCATGTCAAATGGCTTCCATGCGAAGACATCATGATTGGCGTGTAGGAAGTCGATGAGCTCGCATTCCTATTTGGCCAGCAGCTGGGACCCAATCCACACTGTCTTGATTAGGTCAGTGGGGTCAATCCCTACTACCTTGGTTTCCTTAGGTGGGTGAAAGGCCATCGAGGAGGTTGGTTTGTTGTAGTCTGGGACTGCTGGGGTCGATGACTCCCTGAGCCGTGGGAGCTCAGACAAGTTGATGACCGCTATGGTGAGCTCAAAATGCTCGCGGTCGCACATGAAGGCATACGAGAAGGCGCTACTCACGGTGATGATGCCATTCAGTCCTGGCATCTTCAGCTTGAGGTAGGTGTAGTTGGGGATTGCCATGAATTTGGCATAGCATATCTACCCCAAGATGGCATGGTAGGACCCTAGGAAGTCACCACTTCGAAGGTGAGGACCTCTGAGCGGAAGTTGGCTCAGTTGCCAAACATGACGGGCAGGTCGATCTACCCGAGTGGGTATGCCTGCACTCCCAGGATCACCCCGTGGAAGGGGGAGCCTACTAGGTGGAGTTACGACTAGGGGATGCGCATGGCGTCGAGGGTGTCGACGTAGAGGATGTTGAGGCCGCTGCCTCCATCCATCAGCACCTTAGTGAGTCACTTCTTACGGACGATGGGGTCGACGACGAGCGGGTAGCGTCCCGGTCTCACGATGTAGGAGGGATGGTCCCTCTAATCGAAGGTGATCAGAGATTCTAACCAGCTGAGCAAGGAGGGGATGGCTGTCTCGGCGGCGCATGCCTCCCTATAGCGCACCTTGTGCTGGTGTTTGGTCCAGATGGTGTCGGATCCATAGAAGATCATGATGCATTCCTCAGGGTCAGGGAAGCCATCTCTGTCCTTGCCCGCCGCGTCTCCTTTCTTGGCTGCTGCCTCTTTGCCATCTCCTTCCTTCGACCCGCCGGCCTATTGGAGGAAATGTTTGAGGAGCTCACAGTCCTTGTAGAGGTGTTTGATGGGGTAGGCATGGTTGGTGCATGGGCTATCCATGAGTTTGTTGAAGTGATCAGGCAGGCCCTATTGGGGCTACTTGCCCGAGCGATCAGCGGCGACCAACGCGGTGTTGTCCGATCGGCGCCAGTCCTTTTTGTTCTTCTTGCCCCTCTATGTGGAGGGGCCCTCGTCTTGGTCCATGCACTTGGCCTTGCCATTGTCTCGGCCTTCGTTGAAGACCACACCGACTACCTCCTCACCCGAGGCATGGTTAGTAGCGACGTCAAGTAGGTTGCGGGTGGTACAGGGCTTCAGGTAGCCAAGCGTGTGGATTAGGGACTCGCAGGTCGTCCTGGAGAGGAATGTGTTGATGACGTCCGCATCGACGACAATAGGGAGGGAGTTGCATCATTGGGAGAACTTGTGGATGTAATCCCATAGGGACTCGCTGCCCTCCTGCTGGCAGCTCTTGAGGTCCTAGGAGTTACCAGGGCGGACATATGTCCCCTAGAAATTTCCGACAAAGACCCTCTTGAGGCACGCCCTATCACGGATGCTGTCGTGCAGGAGGAATTCAAGCCATACCCAAACATGTTCCCCTACGCAGATGGGGAGATATTAAATGATGAAAAGGTCATCATCCACCCCTCTGGCTCGGCAAGTGAGCTGGAAATCTTTGAGCCAAATACTAGGGTCATCTCCCCGGTGTACTTGGCTATGTTGGTGGGCGGTCGGAAGCGCTACGGGAACGGTGCTCTCTGGATATGCCGGCCAAAGACCCGTGGTCCTAGGCCCTTGGGGCTGGGACTCTGGTCGTTTGGCCGACAACCATGCATGGGGCGCGTTTCACCGCTCCCCTCGATGGTTCGGCTAGGACCCATGTTGCCTGCCCTCACCGCCACCCAATGGACGTCATCATCATGTTGGGCCTAATGCCGATTGCTAATGATGCTGCGACCATCTTGGTGCTAACCAGGCCACTCGCATACCGGCGGTCGGTGCGGAGCAAGTGCTAGGTCAGACCATGGCACAGCCGCTGCCTCCCGGGCCGTGCTTGGTGGCTATAGCGGTGAGCGGATGGAGCGATCCATTTGGTGCGTCCCCACTCCCCCAGTAGGGAGAGAGGGTGCGTGTCGGAGTCGTGATGCAAAGCTTTCTGCCTGTGGAACGGCGGTGGCTTCTACTAGTGCCCAGAGGTTTCGGTAGACTACCCGCCCCTCGGGGTCGATGGGCTCGGGAACGCTGCGTAGAAACATTACCGTAGCGGCGATGTTCTAGCTAGCGCGAGCGAACTATGGGGGTCATTCCGTTTGTTTATGATGTCGCACTAGACCTGGCAGGTGGGTCCCCGAGCGCCACTAGCCAGGTCATGCGCATGGGGCGCAACATGCTGTACCGAGCACACCAGCATAGGCAGCGGCTGGTTCTGCCGCCGTTGTCATAGCTCCTCGGTGTGCCCTGGCATGAGTGCAAGGGCTCCTGCATGCGGGTCCAGAGGGGTGTGAGTCTACACAGACTCTGCAACCACCAGCGGCTTCCCTGGAGTGTCGGCCATAGCGCACTATCAGGATGGATGGTGGCTAGGTGCCACATCATCCAAGCTGGAGCCATCGCTCTCAACTTCGTCATCCAAGAGTTCATGGAGAGTGGTGGGAGCAAAGCTCGCAATATCCATGAATTCAGATGTGAGATGGGGCGGTGCCAGCATCCTTCGGAGCCCCCGAGCGCATGCGCCCACAGGAGACATGAGGCCATAGGGGAACCGGTCGTATGGTGTTTGCGGCGAAGACAATACGGTCCCTCCGGATAATCGGTGGGAGATAGTAAATAGAGAGTAAATAATAGTATGTACATTACTCACAGTGGGGTTTGAGCAGAGGGTTTACTCGAAATGAAGCGCAGAATCCTCATTGTTGAAGTCAATGTGTGTCCTGGAGCCGATGCAGGTCGCCCCTCCGAGGGATGCCGGAAAGAGTGCCTCCTCGCGGAGGTGAAGTACACCAAGCGGGCCAGCGACGAAGTCCAGGCTTCCAAAGAGGAAGGCCTAGGACGGCTCGAAGATGGGTGGAACCCACATCCAAATAGGTGGGAGTGCGGGAAACTCCAGTGAGCCAAAGCGAGTCATATCGCTTGAGCCTGCCATGGTGAGGGTGGCGGAAAAATGGGCCATCTGATGACCAAAATGTAACATCCTGGCCCAGGGCTTAACAGGATTAATAGGATACTCATACCAACAAGTTGCAACTTCTTTTCTGGAAGCCCATCTCTAAAGAACTCTGAGGTTAAGCGTGCTTGGCCTAGAGCAATTTCAGGATGGGTGACCCACCCCGGGTGCGCATGAGTGAGGACAAAGTGCGTAGAAAAGACTTGTGTGGGTCTGTGAGGGCAGTCTATGTCCTATAAAAGCTGCCAGATGTAAGCGGGCCTGGCCTTGTAGAGACGGGACGTTACAGAATGGTATTAGAGCCGACTCTCGCGGTTTCACAGGCGCTTGTGTCGTAGTTGCGCCGGCATGGTGCGCATGGCTGGAGTGGTCTTAGAGTGGTCACACAGCATGGTACATGCACTGGCACTGGACACACGGATGTGGCCAAGAGGGGACGTTCCTGGCTTGGGATTGACCGACGAGGACGTCGGTCTCTTAAGGGGGTGAGGATGTAACATCCTGGCCCAGGGCTTAACAGGATTAATAAGATACTCATACCAACAAGTTGCAACTTTTTTTCTGGAAGCCCATCTCTAAAGAACTCTGAGGTTAAGCGTGCTTGGCCTAGAGCAATTTTAGGATGGGTGACCCACCGGGAACATGGCATGCAAGCCAAATGGCGGGGAGGCCGTGGCGGTGCCACTACTAAAGATATTATTTGTAGGGACGGCTCAAGATCATTTATAGGGGCGGTTTGACCAGCCGTCCCTATCAAACCGTCTCTACAAATTATGCATTTGTAGGGGCGATTTCTAGACCGCCCCTACAAATCGATTTGTAGAGGCGGCTGGTGTTACCAACCGTCCTACTAATCGATTTGTAGGGGCGGCTGTAGTACCAGTCGCCCCTATAATACCTATTTGTAGGGGCGGTTCATTCTAGAACCGCCCCTACAGTACATTTTCCCACCAAAAAAAATTAAATTTACAATTCAAATTCGACCAGAACCGCCCTGTTTGTTTCCGTGTATTCCAGCGTTCACGTTGCAAGTGAGCGATGAACATTCCGAACCGCGTTCGCTCAACGTCCCATCGAACGCCCCGCGACCAATGTTCCGAACCACGTTCGCTCAAGAGTATTATATAAACTATAATTACAAGTCCAATTCACAAGAATATATACAATCCATCATTAAATAGACATAATTCACAAGGTAAAACCAATGTCAAATTCCATACACATTATTATCAACGGCCTAGAGCTAGCCTTTCGATCTCATGATGGTGTTGGTACTGAGGATTTCTACCTAAGTCAGACTCTCGGTCATGGTAGGTGCCTTTGACGTGTACAATCTGGTCCAATATGAAGTTGCAAAGGTCGCCGACAAGCTCTAAGAGTTGGTCATCCTTGTATGTGTCTCTTTTCATTTCTTTCTCTTCTTTTCACTACAAGAGAACATGTTTTGGTTTAGTATTTCATACCATGTACGAAGTTTTTATACTATGAGTGAAGATGTTCAAACTTACCCTTAAGGGGTGTCTCCTGTAGGCACCGGTATTACTCATCATAGAACATACATAGTATCCACAATGTACACTCCCAGGCTTCTGCTTGGGGCACTATGTGTTTTGCATATGGAAATGTAAAGTAATGCTTTTGACAGCCATGTAATGGAGTACTGAAGAAGTAAGTTACACTTAACGCACATAGTGTTTTTATAGCTAGCTTTTCATTCCTTGCAGGATCATGCCTTCCGTGATGTTTAGTGACATAGAACCTAAATGCCCTGTTCGAATTATTTTAGCAAATACAACTTGTTAGTATCCAAAAGTGAACATTACAAGTATGTATACAAACATATAAGCTAATGAGGATTGTCGATATGTATACGTCTTGAGAATCGATATGAAGTCTTTATATGTCACTGGGTCCCTATCTATTGAATCAAAGACCCATGCCATGCTCCTCCCGACATCGACGCCTATACAAATCCAGTGGTTGTTGCATGGATTTAATCATAGAACTAGATAAGCTCTTTTGCATCGAATAAAATATATCGAACAAAGCTTTAAGTATAGAGTTGAACTTACTCGAAGTTGCATGGTAGCCATATAGTAGAGTGCTGTTGGAGAATTTTGAAAGCCAGGGCAATGTATGCCACAACCTTAAGGGACTCTTCCCTTAGTTTCGCCGTACGGATATGCTCTTTCTCTCGAAGGGTCTTTCCAGCAGCTAGCTCTTTGTCATCCAGTTTCCACTGTTTAGGGTAATTAAAATTTGTTTGTGCTATAGCTTGAGGGTCTATATACCCGACTTTCACACTTGGCATTTGTTTTACAATGTGCACTTACATTCTACAAATCACAACATGGGTTACAACAAAATTCAAAGATTATATTCATATCATATCGGGAGGACAAGGACTTATAGGCACCACGTGCGAATTAGATTCATCTCCATTGCTCTGAGGTGAAAGCATGTCTGCGTGTCATTGAAGTCAAAGACAATTTTCCTAGCTGGGCTTCCAAATGTGCCGGTGGGGAAGCATGCTTGTATGAGGTCTATGCTCATTGGGAGAACACGCAAGTACCAATCATGGAACCTTCTCATTCTAGGTGGTAGGCGCTGGATGTCCCGGTTTGGTAGGAAGGGCTTGCGTCTTTCATATGTTTTCGGGCAATCCTTTGATCATTTGATGGCATCAACATTTGGATACTGCTTTGCTGTTTGGTGGAGTTTGCTAGTGATGGCCTCCTTAGAAGCCCGTGATGGGACTTTTTAACTTGGTTCTCAGGCTTGAACTGGTCATGGGAATACCACTTGGACACCGACGAGACGTCTTTCATCGGAACATAAATTGGTCTTATGGTGATTGGATGCTTCTTTCGAAGTTCCCATTCAGGCGCGTCCTCATCTTCTTGTGCATCACCTTCTTCAGGAGGCACTCATCGTTCATGTATCAGCTGTGCTTGTTGAGAAGACTGTGGCATGTCATCATGCACTTGCTCAGTATGAGCTGGAGAAGGTTGTGGCTTATCAGGCACATGCTTGCTAAGAGGCGGGGAAGAATGTGGCATCTCAGGAATATGGTGGTCACGAGACGGTGAAAATATCTCTCCGACCTCAACAACTCGCTCCAAATTTGGGAGAGGGGGATGCGGCGAAGAAGCAGTCAATATAATGTCCCATTTGTGCCAGAGGATGAACTGCCCCATTACGTCTCTGAGTAACACCAGCCCCTTAGGAGTTGCGTAGTCTATCCTCCACTGCATGAACTCGGGCTTCACGATATGCACCTTGACCCTAGTGTAGTCCGGTGGTATCTTATTATTGTGGTATAAGCCATCGGGAGGATGTGCCACACCCGTTGCCACCTCCATCACAATGTTCTGTCGGCCGCTGAGAAACACCAAGGTGCAACTAGTTGGTTCTCGTATGCGATCGACGAGGGTTGTGGCTGTAGTGGAACCTTGGCTGCTAGGAACTTTTGGAGGGTTGCCAACTAATGCCAGTTCTCCGATGGAGTCATTAATATCCGTGGCTCCGTAGACAGTTCTTGCTCCTCCAGCGCCTTCACAACTAGAGCCTTCACTTGGAGCTCAAGATTACTCTCCCGGTCTCTGCCATGTTTCTTGTACATGTGCCTTTTCTCTTCGAATTCTTGCTTCCAGGTCGTCCATTTCCCTAGCCCCCTGGTGCGGCCTATGTGCTCCTTGTTTCCCAAGCCAAGGCTAAGCTCGTCCCTCTCTCTAGAAGGATTGAATGAGTCCTTCTCCTTGTCTTCAGCATATTTCAGTATCCTTGATACCGCCTCTTGGGTCTCCGGCTTATCAAACTTAAGATTACCGCCGGATGATTCTATACTCCTCGCATATATCTAATTCCTTGAGCGTACCTTCAAATTCGTCATATCGATATTCCCAGCAACTGCAGCCTCTTTGTCTATCTTCCTAAATTGTTCTTCCTTGGCATAGTAGCCACCAAGGCCTAGATGATGGCGGTGTTTGTTCCTCTTCGCCAGCTCGGTGTTATGGGCACTGAGCTCCAATGCCTCTGGTGAAGTCTTCTGAGCCATGAGCTCCTCCCATTGACTAGGAGTTATGTTGCCGAACTCGTTGAAGGGAGTTAACCCATTTTGGATATACTTCTTGTTGAGCTCCGACCTCCAACATCGAAATGATTCTCCCATCATCCTGAAAGCATTTTTTACCAATTCGTGCTTACCCTCCGGAAATCTAAAATTGAGCTTCAAC
Source organism: Miscanthus lutarioriparius (assembly GCA_904845875.1). Lineage (NCBI taxonomy): Eukaryota > Viridiplantae > Streptophyta > Magnoliopsida > Poales > Poaceae > Miscanthus > Miscanthus lutarioriparius. The sequence continues at coordinate 72,209,697 of CAJGYO010000011.1, forward strand.
TGCCTATCCCGTAATTCATCTTTTTTCTTCTCTGGTACCTCTTTCCAGTTTGGGATAGCTGGGTTCAATTTATCTCTAACTAGGGCCCCAATCGCATTACGGAATCATCCTCTTAATTCCTTTGGCTCAAGGATCTCCCCTACTGGCCTGACCTCCGTTATCACATAGCATGCCTTATCTGGATATTGATTTGCTTTTCTATCCCCTCGTTTCCTCTTAGGTTTGGTAGTCGTGGTTGTGTCTTAAGGTTGTGGAGTAGAGGCCTCAATGTCCGTCTCTGTGGTTGTTGTCTCTGCTCTCCTTTCCTTTACTCCGTCTTGTCCAGCGAGATGTCGCGGACATTGACGTCGTCTTTTTTGAGTTTCCGGAGGGACCTGTATATACGACAGGTCAAAGTTAGTAGAGGTAACACTGCCAAAGCTTTAACAAAATTTACAAGCTAAGGCTTTATGCCTACCTCCTCGTTTGGGTCAAAATCCTTGTCCAAATCTTCTTCCATTGGCCTCCTTCTGGCTTCACGTGGGAAAGGATCCTTGGGACTTACATATCCCTCTTCTGAGTCATCATCATCATCCTCTTCTTCTTCGCCTTCAACAGCCTCTCCTGCTCTTCCTTCTGCTCCCCTTCCTCCTCGTCACACTGCTCCTAAGTAAGCATCACTTCTAGATCCTTTTCTAACTTGTTATTGAACTGCTCCTGAGTAAGCTGGTCCTCTAGTGCTTGCTCCTCATAGGTTGGCTGCTCATCATGCTCGGGGCATTGGACTACACTGTCTGGTGTCCATGACATTATTTCGCACTTTGTTATAATAGATGCAAGAAAGTGTGCTTTAGGTACGCGAGAAGGCATAAGAAGTAAAAAGGGTCTATAAACCGAAGTAGTCTAATAAAACAACAATATATCAAAAAATGAGTAGTAGCAGTAGTAGAGGCCTCAGAAACATGTCAATCATCATTTGATCATGAACTTGGAGCATCAAGGCATCATAACAGAGAAGAGAGAAGGTAATGTAGGGGCGGCTGCTAATGATGCCAAGTTCCTCACAAGTTCTTGATCATCAGCTCATATTACATATAATGTATGGACTTGGACAATTTCATCATCGGCAAAACAAAGGAGAGGAGAGGAGAGGGGAGATTCGGCAAAACATATCGAGTTGGACAATTTCATCATAGGCAAAAGAGGAGAGAGGAGGTGAGAGTTTGCCAAAAAAAAATAGAGCAGCTGCTGTCAAACATAGAAGTAGTAGAAGTAGTAGACAGAAGACCAGAAGTAGTAGTAGGGAAGTAGTAGATAGAAGTAGTAGGGAAGACAAAAGTAATAGAAGTATTAGACAGTAGTAGTAGGGAAGTAGTAGACAGAAGTAGAAGTAGTTGAGAGAAGATAGAAGTAGTAGAAGTAGTAGGTAGTATTAGTAATGAAGTAGTAGAAGTAGTTGAGAGAAGATAGAAGTAGTAGAAGTAGTAGATAGTATTAGTAATGAAGTAGTAGAAGTAGTTGAGAGAAGATAGAAGTAGTAGAAGTAGTAGACTGGAACTGGATGACCACAAAAAATTAAAGAAATGCAGCAAGACAGTACCTACAGGGTATATGTGATGCAATGATCTGTGGCTACAATTGCCATCAATAAGCCTGAAAAATGAATAACAATCGAGTGACTGCTGTTGCATACATTCATAGGATAATAAGTAGAAAAGCTCACAAGCATAAAGCAACAAAAAATTTAGATATTTGGACCTAGACTCAACATGCCATCCTAAGTCCTGTATCCAATTGATAGAAATCAATCAGGCCATAGCAACAGGAGTCGACTTGTGTCTTGCATAGGAGCAGGAGGCACATAATACAAACAATGAATCAAAATTTCAATGCTCACATGTGTAATAAATTCCTAAACGATAAGATAAATTATTGGTGGCCACAGATCTACACAGATCTTTGAGATGCCAAATACAAGCAATGAATCAAATCTACACAGAATCAAATAGTATAGTGGATCATAAAATATATTTTCTAATTTGTAAATGTAGCTTGGTCACTCAAAATGAAAGTATAGTGCACCTTAAATTCTAATTATTCATCATCAAAGTGTACCATAGAAATCTTATAAATAGTGTATCATAGAGATCTTAATTATCTATGACCAGGGCACTTTGAAATGAAATGGCATGTATCCTGAATAAACTAACATTAACTCGAACTGCTAGACATCGATAATGTTTCAGCTAGGTGTAATGAAGCATAAAAAGTTCTTATTTGGTCCTATGCACAACAAGGTTATTTGAAATAACTACGGAGATATTATCAATTAGTCAATTAGAGAACAAAAAAATGATAAGATTATATCCATATGTTCTATTTGAGATAACTGCAGAGATACATTACACATACACATGGCTGAAAAGAGAAATTAGATTACCACTATTACCACTAGTATTCCTACTGCTACAGAGTCCATAATTACTAGTAGTAGTTCAAGCATACTTAGTTGCAGCACTAGATGAAGCGGATAGGCACACAACTCATGTGAAAAATGCTGAAATGAACCATACAGGATGCATATTGAATCACTGAATGTGTGCATGACCTAAACGGGTTACTTATTTTAACTATGCACTAAATAAGTAGCATTCATGTTCTATTTTTGCAAGAAATACAATCACCGTGCATAAGTTATAGCAGAAAAGGAGCACTCCAACTTTGGATCTTGACCGACCATGCAGGCTATTGATAATCTTCCACTTTGTCGTTGATGCATGTGGAGTGGATTCAGTGTACAGCAAGTCATTCGGATAGAAGGTAGCCAATTATAAGTGTATGTGTTCTGTGCCATTATACAAATGTGAATTTGTGTACATATATATTTTCAGGATATTAGTAAGACAGGTGTTCCACCAGTGATGCAACAATGCTTGATCAAAGTTATCATGAATGCATAGTAGTAGGGAAGTAGTAACAGTACTACTCTGTTAACAGTAGTAGAAGACAGAACTACTGTAAACCAAGCAGAGTTTTACTTTTCATCACTTAGTATCTACTTGTTATCGTGAATGCATTGTTCCACAAGATACCTTATCCATGATTCATGAATTACTTCCTTATATAGCAACTATGTATGATATTTTTTTCATAGATATGATGATCCCTAGTAGAAAGGTCAACATCGGTGTCATGTGCTTGTCCAAGGATGATTCCAACACAGTTAGAGGCATGTTAAGATTCAAAAAAGAAATACATGACAGGATTCATCTGGAAGTCAAATGCATTGACATCACAAAACAGCTTGAAATGAATGGAATGGGTCACTGGCACTGCATGCAATCAAAGTGTCCAAGGGCAGATGGATGATGTAGCCATGCATGAAAGAACTTTTTGTTGGTCTAGTTTGGAAATTATTGGTATCAACCAAAATTGGATTTGGTTTAATCTTTCCACAAATTTCAGAGAGAGCGATGTCGATGAAAAAAAGTAATCAAATTGTATTGGAGAATATTTGCAGTATTGCTAATACCTTGCAGAACCCAAACAATACGAGCAGCTAGCACTAGAGGGAACCTTTCGTAAACAACTCTTCTATATATCTTAACACAAAGATAGAAGAGCATTTTTTTCCAGGTCGTTGCAGCACACGTACAGACACAAGCAATCCACTAGAACACAACACCTGCAGGGTTACTGAATTAAGGCAAATCAAAGGACCAAGGATCTAGTAGTACAAACCTTAGCTTTCGTTCTCTCTTTTTTCCATGGGGGGGGACAGACAGACTGATCAAATCATCTTTCCATCTGCCCTTGGACACTTTAATTGCATTCAGTGCCAGTGCCCTGCCCTGCCCTATCTATCTGCTTGCACTTACTACTAAACATGACATGACAGGCATTGACATCACCAAACTAGTATCAATCCAGTATAGCAATTATTAACCCAGCCACTCAAGTACATACAGACACGAGTTCACGACTGAGACAGCGAGCGGGGGCGGAGGCATACCTGGAGCAGAGAGCGGGGGCGTTCAGATCAGCTCGCTTCGCTGGGAAGTCGCGGACTGAGACAGGACGCGGTCGCTGGGAGAGTTCGCGCCGCCGGGAAGTCACAGGGGCCGGGCGAGTCCGTGCCACCGGGGAAGTCGCACCAAAGACAGCAGGAGGGGATGGTGCTAGCCCGTCTTCCTCAGCGCCGGGAAGGGGAAGCCGGAGGGGAAGGAGGCGGGCGACCTTCAATGCCGCTGATCCGGCGGCGCTCGCACGAAAGCGCTGCTGTGAGGAACTGGGCGCCCGAGCAAGTTGGGGACGGGGAGAGACCTGGCGTCGCACGCTGCGAACCCTACCGGTCTGTGCTGGCTGGGAAATGTAAGGCAGGGGGGGGCGAGCAGGAGTAGAATTCATGCGCGCACACGGCTGAGCGCACAAGGGCCGGCGAGGACGGGGCGGCAGCAGCCACGTGGATTGTGAGCTCTCGCACAAACCCTAGCCGCCGTGGCGGCCGGCCTAGGGAAGGCGACGTTTGGGGGAGGAAGCGTGGCGGGCGACGGAGGCTGTCATAGGAGGATGGCGGAGGTGAGAGGAAGCGGCGCGAAGAGAGCGGTGTCTAGGGCACGGAGACGGTGGCGGCGGCGCGGAATGGGAAACAGATTAGTAGTTCGACGCCGGGAGGAAAAAGAGAGCGCCCAACACTTCTTCACCCGAGCGCCCATGGTTTTATACCCAGGACGATTTGTAGGGGCGGTTTCTGATCCAGTCGCCCCTACAAATGCATTTGCAAGGGCGTTTCCTGATTCAGCCACCCCTATAAATTCATTTGTAGGGGCGTTCCTGATTTAGGCACCCCTATAAATATTTTCTATTTTATTAAATTATTAATTTTGTATTTTTTATATCACAAAAATGCAAAGTAAATGTATATAATATTTTGTATTATTCTATATATGCACAAATATATATAAAAACAATTATAGTCATAAAATTGGTAAACATAACTTAATCTTGTCATGTGACTACAATTTGAATTTTAAAAATTTGAATTTTAAAATTTCGACTATAATTTTAGGACATTAAATGACCTAAAATAAAAATGTTGTAAACATAAAAATTGTATAACTTATCAACATGTACAACTTTTATTTTGATCATTTTGTCATGTGACTTTGTTTGAACGATTCAAAATTTAAAATTCAAACAATTTTAACTTGAAACAAAATTTTGAAAGAGTAAATGATTTCAGCTGAAAAACTCATAAATACCAAAGTTGTAGAACTCATCAATATGTACAACTTTTATTTTGATCATCTTTTTATTTCACCAAATTTGAACAGTTAAAATTTTGAATTTCAATAAATGACAACTTCAAACAAGATTTTGAAACCTTTAATGATTTCAACAAAACATAAAAGTTGTTGAACTCATCACAATCTACAACTTTTATTTTGGTCATGTCTTCATGTGCCAAAGTATTAGTAAATATTATTCACAAATTCATATATGACTCATAGTTTTATGAACTATACGAGAGGCATGTTGATTTGTGAATAATGTTTGTTATCACTTTGTCAGATGAAGAAATGACCAAAATAAAAGTTATAGATCTTGATGAGTTATACAACTTTGGTATTCATCACTTTTTCAGCTGAAATCATTTAATGGTTAAAAATCTCGTTAGAACTTGTTATTTTTTTCAATTTGAATTGCTCAAACTTTGTCAAATGAAAAGAATGACCAAATCAACACAGCAACTTGATAGGGCATGATTTTAGAAAATTTTAGGAAAAAATCATCACATTTGGAGTTAGTATGAGGGAGAAAGACTAGTTATAAAATCACAACTGTTCATAATGATCAATGATGGACAAGTGAGATTTCTCTTTTTAATCTGTGGCTCAAACTTGTAACTAGTTTTTCTTACTCATACTAACTCCAAATGTGATGGTTTTTTTCCTAAAATTTTCAAAAATCATGCTCTATCATTTTAGTCTAGTCATCTATCTTTGTCACTAATTTTGAACAATTCAAATTTTGAATTTCACAAAATAACAGCTTCAAGCATGATTTTCAACCACTAAATGATTTCAGTTGTAAAGGTGATGAATATAAAAGTTGTTGAATACATCACTATCTACAACTTTTATTTTGGTCATCTTTTTATTTGATAAAATTTGAATAGTTCAAATTTTGAATTTTAGAAAATGACAGCTTCAAACCTGATTTTCAACCACTAAATGATTTCAGCTGTAAAGGTGATGAATATAAAAGTTGTTGAACACATCACTATCTCCTACTTTTATTTTGGCCATTTCTTCATTTCATAAGTGTTAAGTGATTTCATAAAGTTTTAGTAGTAATAGAGTGGATGTTGAAATAGATTCATCTAGATGTTGCAAAGAGTAGTCTCACACACATGCATAAATGTAGTCTCAAACACATACATAAATATATAGTCTTACACACATACATAAATATATAATCTCACACGCATGCATAAATAAAGTCTTACAAACACACACTTACACAAACACTCCACATTCAACAACTAACTAGCCCGTTGTAACGACTTTCCCCTTGATACCTTTTCGTTCCCATGGCAATATGTCTTTGGGTAGGTTCTTTTCCACAACACTGATCTTCTTAGAAAAGTCTATGAATAGCGGCATCTCATCATAGTTATTGTAAGCTTCAACATCGTCCACACCATCAACTCCGATAATGTGTTGTTTCCCGGAGGTAACCACGTGCTTTGTCTTCTTCTTCAAGGGGAGGTTACTTTGTGGGTCAGACATATAGAAAACTTGTGCGACACGTGAAGCGAGCACCCAAGGGTCATCTTGGTAGCCAAGATTAGGACTCTCAATCTGATCTCGTTCAGTTGGTGTTGTTTGATCCAGCTGCATCGAAACAGGCCCACCGTTATATCCCTTCTATAGTCAAGTTCCCATATCTCTTCAATGATGTCAAAGTATTGGATCTTTCGCCCCAATCCATCGAGAGCCTCTATTCGAACACCGTTGTTTTGGTTCACATATTTACTATCCTTTGCATGGGTATAGTACATATACCCATTGATGTCATAAGTATTGCAAGATGTCACTTGTCTCGATGGCCCCTCTGCCAATCTACTGATGGTAATAGACTCTATAGTTTCTCTAGGCGGTATGTTTTGGTCCTTCAACCATGTAGTTAGTCGTTGCTTATGCTGTTTCATGACCCAATCATCCGAATGACCATTTCTCTCCGCCATAATGATAGCCAAGTGTTCATTAATGTACGGTTGCATCAGTTATGTACTCTGCAAGACACTGTAATGCGCTCGACTCACCTCTTTGTAATCATGGTCGATGAATACTTTTCTACCACTGGTGCCCTTCCCAACCAGCCTACCCTTGTGATGAGAATCGGGTTTACCAATCCCTTTCTGTACTTTTAGGTATTCTTGATAGTACTCAACGACTTCTTCAATACTGTAACCCTCTATCATGGAGCCCTCTGGGTATGCTCGATTATGCACGTATCGACTTAGAACCGACATGAACCGCTCGTAGGACCACATTTCATGCAAGTAGCAAGGGCCCAGCGCCTGTATCTAATGAACCATGTGAATCATGAGATGTGGCATTATATCAAAAAAAGTAGGAGGTAAACACATCTCTAGTTAGTTTTATGTCTCCACCACAAATTTATGTAGGTCACTCAGCTCTTGTTTGCCAATCGTCTTCTGTAAGATCTTCGAAAAGAAGTATCACATGCAGGTGATGGCCATTTTCAAGAACTCTGGCTTTATAGCCCTGATTGCAATAGGTAGAAACACTGTCAGCATCACATGACAATCGTGAGCCTTGTAGTGTGTTATTGACAAGTCCTTCATTGACACTAGCTTCTTCACATTTGCTGAAAACCCAGTCGAGACTTTGACCCCCCTTAGGAAAGTGCATCTAGCTCTCTTTTTGTCTGGTGTTAGGTTGAAGCACGCTGCGGGCAGAGTGTATTTTCCATTAGCCTCAGGTACTGGATGAAGCTATGGCATCACGTTTAGTTGCACCATGTCTTTCTGTGCTTTTAGACCATCCTTTGTCTTGCCTATGTCCATCAAGGTAGCAATGAGACTCTCAAAGATATTTTTCTACACATGCATAACATCAATGGCATGGGGGACCTCCAAGTCTGGCTAATAAGGTAGATACTGAAAGAAGATCGATTGTTTCTTGAAAGGTACGCCTTCGATAGGAGGTGTGCTTCTATCTCTGTTCGTCCCATTCGGATTCTTCTTTCCATAGACGACACGTATGTTTTTCACCCTTCTGTACATGTGTTCTCCGTTATGATGTCTCTCCGAAGGGGGTTCAATCTCTGGGGTGTTGTCATAAAATCTAAAGAGCAATTTACTGCGGTACTTGTGACTTGTCTTTAAGAAGCATCGATTCCTTAGGTAAACTATCTTCTTGGATGCATCTAGGTACACCCATGTAGTACCATCCAAGCAAACCAAGCATCCTGTCTTCCCTTTGATCTGTCCAGACAAAGCAAACAGTGCGGGATAATCACTGGTAGTAACAAATACTATTGCTCTACATATGAAGTCCTCCTTTCGAAACGCATCGTACATCGGCTCTCCATGCCTCCATAGCCTCTCCATTTCTTGCATCAAAGGCTCGAGGAACACGTCTATATCAATGCCTGGTTGTTTAGGGCCTAAAATAAGAATAGTGAGGAGAAGGTACTTTCTCTTCTAACACAACCACGTTAGGATGTTGTACATGATCAAGATCACTAGCCAAGTGTTGTGGTCGCTCATCCTCCCATTGAAGGGATTCATTCCATCGGTGCTCAAGCCAAATCGTACATTCCTTGGGTCATCGCTGATTTCTTTGTGCTTCTCATCGAACCTTTGCCACTGACTACTATCAGCCGGGTGTGCAATCTTATCATCATCCACCTTGCGCTCATCATCCCACCATGTCATGAGTGCGGCTTCTTTAGGGTTTAGGAAGATACATCTCAAGTGGTCAGTCACTAGCAGGTACCACATTACCAATGCAGGAATTCTTTTCTGCTTTGCATCGTTGCCTAATAAAGTGTCCTCTGAGGGCTGAGATTCTTGTACCACCTTTTTTGTACCCTTCTTATTTCTCTTTTTCCCCGTGGAGGCTTTGTCCCCACCGTAAAGGTCATTGCTCTTGTACCGGCTGGCCCCACACCGGGGACATTTATCCAGTGACTTGAACATTTCACCACGAAAAAGTATACAGTGGTTGGGGCATGCATGGATTTTTTCAACCTCCATTGTCAATGGACTTATGACCTTCTTCGCTTGGTATGTGTTGGCGAGAACTGAGTTTGGTTGTGGCAGCACCCACGACAGGAGATGCAATAGATCATTGAAACTATAGTCTGACCAGCCGTACTTAGCCTTCATGATGAGCAGCTCAAACACAAAATGTAGCAATGTCTAATATGTCGGACAACCCTTTTCAACACCATACATAGTCTCCGTCGATGCTTTTGTCACCCTTTTCAAATTTTCTACACCTTTTGGGCTATTTAGTAAAATCTCTGGTCCAAGGGCTCGAATCATGTCCTTCAAATCATCTTCATCCCCGAAACGTGCTCCACCATCATTATTGGCACCACCTTCGTCATTACCATCCCAACCACCAGCATTACCACCTTGTTCATTGCCAAACTCGGAATCCATTCGTGCATCAAGCTCTACTGAATATTGGGACAGGGATTCTAGGGTTTCGTTGTCGTATTCCTCCTTATCCTTGTCGTTAACAATAACCATTTCACCATGATGAATCCACACTATGTAGTCCTCAACAAATCCTCACATAATCAAATGTGATCTAATGATAGTCACATCTGTCCATGCCATACGGTTCTTGCAATCTTTACAAGGATAAATAATTGTATCCTTATTCTCTGTCAATGTCGTTGCATGCTTCTTTGCGGCTTCAATAAATTTATCCACCTCTTCACGGAAACCTGCCTTGAACCTTAATGAACCATACATCCAAGAGTTCATGTACTCCATCTTTTACAACAACAACAAAACAAACATTAAAGGACTACTTATTCAGATATATATAAAAAATGAATCAAATTAATAATTACTTGAGAATAATTGTATATACTTCAGATATATATGAATATAAATCAAATATAATTACATGAAGCATACAAACACACTATGGTAGAGGAAAATTATTTAATGGCTCATTTATCCATAAATAATTAAAATACATATTTGTTGATTACAATAAAACAATTTTAAAGACAACAATTAGCAACAATTATATTTTACCCAATATCTTTCATACAAACCCTAGTCCAATTTCATCAAACATAAATTTACAAAAACAAAATTAATAAAAAAACCAAACCCTAAATCTAGATTTACATGCACATGAAACATCCATAAATCACTAAAATCAAGAAACTTGGACCAAATAAGGGTATGATCTTGTTCCCCTACCTAATTTATCCTAGTTATCCTAGTACATTCAAAACTTGAGTTTAATTTGCTTCATAAGTAGCTCAAGCACCATAGAAGAGAGAGAAAAATAAGACTCTAATTACTCACTAACCAACCATTAAAAGTTAAAAAAAGTGTGGAATAGTATTTTCTTACCTTCTACAACCTCTCCATCAAAGGATCTGAGACCAAAATCTTCACCCCTTACTAGAGCAATTTTTGGAAGGTGCTCAATGTCTCCACCTTTCTTTCACGGGTTGGAGTGAGTGATCCGAGGAGGAAAAAGGTGTTGTAGTTTTTTTATATGTGGGTTATTTGTAGGGGCGGCCGGTGATTGAGCCGCTCCTACAAATAACAGGTAATTATATGCGGGACATTTGTAGGGGTGGTTCAATTACCAGCCGCCCCTACAAATAAAAATACCGGGGGCGTCTGGTGAGTGAGCCGCTCTTACAAATCAGATCCATTTGTAGAGACGGCTCGTATCACCAGCCACCCCTGCTGTTCTATTTGTAGAGGCAACTGGTCTCTGAACTTTCGAGCACATCACTGTAGGAGCGACTTCATCACGAGCCACCCCTATATAAAATTTATTCTGTTGCTACAGATCGTTTTCTACGTAGTGTGCTCAGTGGCGGCATGCAGGCCAATACGTGGAACGTGGGCATGCAGGCCGGACAGCTACGGTGGCGGATCATTGACGAGATGCTGCTTTTTCTTTCCTGCAGGACGGCTGGCGTTTGCATGGCTTCTGCTTGTTCATGCCATTGCTCTTTGATTCTAAGGCGTCCAAGCCAGTAGCTAGATAATGTTACAGTTTTTTTTTTCTTCTTAATTAGACCCTAGATGCAACTCATGTAGATGCAAAAATTGTATATACTTATGCATGTACTTCTTGTACTTGTATCTACTTCATGTAGAAAAATGCAAATAAGAAAATAGCCCGATGGTTGGAACCCATGCAATCTGCAAGATGTGATTCTTTCATACCTTATTAAGGATATCAATTTGATCTACCTCACATACCGCGTAGGGTAGTGATTAGCAGATACATACTGCGTAGGGCGTTTAGTATTGTCGTAGAACCGTCTGCTTGACGGCGACGGTGCATATCGACGCAACGTAGATTAGTTGCAGAGGCAGCAGCCCCGTTTCACTAACAATGTCGGAGATGTCGACGTCGTCGAAGTAGTCGCGGCGGATGTCGATGGTACAAGCGCCAGTATCAAAGATCGGCGACGGCTTCAACGGCGATGTCGACAAATAGCTTGTCATGCTGATAACGTGTTATAAAACATGTTGCCAGCGGTTATGACATTTCCCTCTCCGTCTCTCATGATCAACATAGTAGATGAAAGTAGAACACATAGATACGAGAGATAAGGAGACTATTCTTGATTTCTCTGAATATTCGTGATTACAATATAAAGCTCCCACATATATATATATATATATATATATATATATATATATATATATATATATATATATATATATATATATATATAGTCATAACAAAGCCTAAGAGTTTGATAAGAGCCTACATACAAATGAACTGGAATTAGGATTCCACCTTCCCCTTTCCTTGTAAGATAGAGCCCTGTAGAAGGTAGTAGCTGGTAGCTGGCAGCTGCTCGTGACGACTGACGACGACGAACGAATGCAATCGAACTCCAATTACAGAAGATCAGCAGCACCTCCTGGGGATGTAGAGGTGTCCGGTCATGTGCCAGCTCTCGCCGCCGTCCGGGTACGCGTAGGGGCACGCCGGCGTGTACGAGTCCTTCTTCACCAGCATGTTCCACTGCGCGTTGGGGTCGTCCGTCGCGAACACCGTCCACGCCGGCGTCGAGTACTCGTACCGGCTGTGCGTGACCCGGTGGAACTTCTTCACATCCTTGTTCTTGCTCGCGTCCTCCGGGTTGATGTCCACCACGAAGATGTCGCCGTAGGGCCGCACGGAGTGGATGAAGAGCGGCAGCGAGATGGGGTCGGCCGACACGGAGGCGAGGTCGGCCGTCACGGCGATGCTCCGGCCGTCCGGGCTGAACACCGGGTGGTTCACGTGGCCGCCGAGGTCGTCCCCGCTGCGTATCACCCGGATCACCACCGTCGGGTCGCTCGCCTTAACCATGAACACTGCGTAGTAGCCCGGGTCCAGGCCGTTGTCCAGCTCCGGCGCGTCCTTCGGCTTGTCCCGCGTCGACGAGAAGACGATCCAGTCCCCGCTCGGCGACCACTGGCAGTGGGTGTCCGTCCAATCCCCATTGGTCAGCCGTGTCACCGTGCCGCCGCTGTACTCGCCGACCTCCGCGTCCTCCGCGATGTACAGGTTCTTGTGCTTCTTGTCGCCGCCGTGCCTGGTGGACCGGAACACGAACCTGCTCCCGTCGGGGCTGCTCGACGGGAACGCGTTGTTGAAGTTGCCCTTGGTGAGCTTCCGGCGCTGCCGCACGCCACTGGACACGTTGGGGATGGCGCAGATCTCCAGCGGCTTGCCGGCGTTGAAGGAGGGGCCCATGCACACGTACAGGATGTCCTTGTCGGGGTTCTGGTTCCACATCGGCGAGAAGATGTTGTCGGGGCCCTTGGTCTCGTACACCACGCGCAGGCCCTGGCTGTCAGCGACCCACACCGCCTTGAACTCGTTGTCCACGAACGCCAGCTTTGACCCGTCCTTGGAGATGGTCGGGAACACGCCGGACACCCGGAACAGCCCCACGTCCTTCACCGGAGACTCCATCTTGTGGAAGTTGCGGGGCACGTCGTCGCCGTGCTTCAGGAGGTCGCTCCTGGCGCGGTGGTACCCGACGCGGCCGCCGTCGTCCAGGACGAAGGGGTTGAAGTGGTCCGCCTTGGGCCTCGTCTTCTGGGTGATCTGCACCGGCGGCCTTCGGCGAGGCCGCCGTGTCGAAGATCTTGATGTGGCGGTACTGCGCCTCCACGCGGACGTCGCTGAACTTGGACTTCTGCCGGATGGTCGCCACCGCCACCTTGGTCTCGCTGATGGCCGCCGGCGTCACCGCGTCGAAGTCCTCCGGCGTCACCCGCACCGTCTCGTTCGTCCTCACGTCGTGGCGGAACACGCCCCAGGTCTCACCCACCTTCCTGTGGAAGAAGATAACGTCCTCGCTGGCCCACGACGGCCACCCGCCGTTCTTGATCAACCGTTTTCGCATCGGCGGCCTCTCCACGTTCATCACGAAGATGTCCGTCTGCAGATCCTCGATCTCGCCTTGCCAGCCCTCCGGTCGGAACGTCGCCATCGCCACCTTCTTCCCCGACGGCGACACGGCTGGGCTCAGATCAAATTGACCTTTGGGAGTCAGGCGCTCGGTCTTGCCGGTCCTAAGGTTGGTCTTGTACACGACGGTCCACGGGCTGCGCCGCTCTTGCACCGCCTCCTTGGTGGAGACGTAGATGATCGAGTGGTCGACGGAGCGAGAGCCCATCTTGTAGCCGCCGCCGACGCAGCCGCTGTCCTCGAGGCGCACGATGCTGAAGTCGGCGGCGCCGAAGACGTCGGCCAGGGAGAACACCTTGCAGGCCTTGCCGCCGTCCTTGAAACGCAGGGCCACTTGGAGCGTCTCGAGGCCGCCGTCTCTCTCGGAGACAAAGAGGAGGCCGGAGACGCGGTCGCTGTCGATGTCGGCGTCGGTGGCGCCGCCCTCGGCGGCGAGCTTGGGGCGCTTGAGCAGGGACTTGAGCGCGTCCTTGGGAATGGGGCGGCAGTTGTAGTTGTAGGAGACGCCGTCGGTGAGGTGTACCTCGTCGCGGATCGAAGACAGCGGGATGGGCACGGAGAAGATGCCCAGTGGCACCGGCGGCCGGTACGTGGCGAAAAAGGCGATGCTGCCGCGGCTCTCTCCCATGGTCGACGGTGTCTAGTAGCAGCAGATTACTCTATTCCGCTTCTTGGATATAGTTGCAGACTAATATTGCAGACTATTTTTCATATTTGGTCTTAGGGTTTATATTGCTTTAAACTTTCAAGTTGTATAAATATTGTTGCTTTTTTAATAAAAAATGAGTTGAAATTATTATTTTTTACTTAAGATCATAATTGTGTACACTCTCCCTCCCAGAAGAGATGTATCTAGATAAATACTTGTTTACACAGTAGATATATATTACATTTATTTTAGGACCGAGGAAGTATCAAGTTGCACATTAGCAGTCTGCTTGGCTCTAAGGTCTATTTTGTTTAGATGTGAGCTATAGAAAAGTTTTCGTGAGCTGTGTAAAAGCTGCTATGAGTTGAGCTGTGTAAAAGCTGCTATGAGTTACGTGCTGTGAAAAAGTTATAAGCTATTTGGTTAAAAGAACCACGGAACCTACTACTCTCTCTCTATCTCTCTTGAAACAACCTTTAGTAGATATCTCTCTTTTTCCATCTATTTAGAAAAACAGAAAGTCGAAAAGAAGGGCCTAAGGTGCTACAAAATAGGGTGGGCATATTTTGACGCGAAAACCGTCATTGAACTGACCGAACCAAAACTGATACGATGTGTCGTTTTTTCGGTTTCTTGGTTTGGTTTCGGTTTTTGTAACTACGAACTTCGGTTATTAACTCAAACCAAACCGAGAAGCCATTCAAATCGAACATCAAGCATATGTTGATCCCCGAGTCCACCAGACGACAGGCGTCCAGGCAAAGTCCACCTTGCCACCTTGGGCCTTGGCCTAGCTAATCGGCTCAGCATCAACCGAGTGCCCCCTTCTCTCCGCACACTCTCAGCCCAACTCGATAACTCCCACCACCAGCTTCAGATTCACCAAAAACAGATCTAAATTCAAATTTTCTAGCCAAACACCTCTACATCCAGTACCTTCACCATGGATCTGCTCCACCAAAACCATGGATCTACACCCAGCCACACCCCCTCCGGGAGCCTCGGCCACGAGCTCGATCCATCCAGGTCAAGAGCTCTGCACAGACTATGAGCTCCACCTTCTTCACTAGTCGTCCCCTACTCCACTCCCTGCTTGGGTCCTCCTCCTCCACCTCTCGACCCTGTGGCTGCGCTCGGTCTGAGCATCTCCCAGTTTGTCCCCGCCCAACTCCTTCGCTAGCTAGTTGGTCTAGCGCAGACGATGGCAGCAACCAATCTACTTCAGGGTTCGGGCTAGCATGAGGTGAGACTCGCTCAATCCGTCATCTTCTGCTCCTCGTTACTTACACATATATTATTCCATAGACCCACAGCTCCACTTCATCCGCCACACATCCAAGGACCCCGTAAGCTCTGTGCCAGTCACGAGCTTCGTCCTACCCCACCACCGGCCACATGCCCACATGCACCCGCCCTGCCGCCACTGCCATGCTGGGCCAACACGCTTGCCCGACTCTGCTCTAATCTGCACGAACAAAGGAAGGAGAAAGAAGAGTTTACACTACCGGACTCAGCTTCTTTGCCGAGTGCCTTAGGCACTCCGCAAAGGCTGATATACACTCGGCAAAGAGCGCTCAGTAAATAGTTTATCGGCAAACACCTCTGTGCTGAGTGCACTTTGTCGGGCACTCGACAAATCCTCTGCCGAGTGCTAATCTGACACTCGGCAAAGAAAAGTCATCGTGATGGTGGCTTTGCTGAGTGTCAAGGTCAAGCACTCGGCAACGGTCGCCGCTTTGCCGAGCGCCATTGACTCAGACACTCGGCAAAGGTGCCCACTGTGCCGAGTGCCACCGGCAAGACACTCGGCAAAGGTAGCTTATTTGCCGAGAGACCTTTGCCGAGTGCCTGGCCCGTTGCACTCGGCAAAGCTGTGATGTTTGTCGAGTGCAATGGCCTTTGCACTCGGCAAAACATGTTCCTAGGTAGTCACTTTGCCGAGTGTCATGGCCATTGCACTCGGCAAAGTGACTGAAAACAACCTTTTTATTTGTTTTTTACATCCCATCCAAACAAACAGAAGATATATATAACAAACATCACCAACATCACATATATATCATCAACAACACATATATATCACCAACACAACATATATATCACAAACGCCACATATATATCACAAACGTCACATGTCTCACAATATATCACAAATAAGTTCACAAGTAATCCAAGTGATCCATCATCTACAACCACAATTGCAAATAGAAGTACCATTAACAACCACAAGAATCTTAACCAGATGGCCAATGAGACTGATTGGTGAAGGATTCGCTGAAGCATGAGGATTGTTCGATGCCACCGATTGATTCTGCACAAAAGAGAAGAGATTGCATGTGTGAGACAAGATAAATATATACCATACATGAATAAAACTTTCATACTCCACTAGGTTTGACTGTAAGCATGAACATACAAACTAAAACATTTATACTCACAGGAGTAGAATAGTGAGGAGGTGGAGGTGGAGGTGGAGCGAATAGCGAAGGTGGCGGAACTACACCCGTAGTGGTGCCAAGACTTTGCATGTACTAAAGAATCTCCGCCATCCTCCGCTGCTCTGCCTCCCGCTCGGCCTCCACTCTCTCCATCTTCGCATGCATCTGCTCCCGTATCCTCCTCTCTTGTTCCAGCTGGGCCTACAATATATTCACCCCAATGTTACAATAAAGCAAAGGAAATGTATAAAAGAACCAATGAACGACGAATAAACCAGGAATAACCTCGAGAGCCTCCACCCGGTGGTGTGAAGTGTCCTGCCGAGGTCATATGGCCAGGCTCGTGCTCGTGCTGCTTGCCCGAATTTGGGAGAGACTAGGAGTAGCGGTGAGTCGATTGCGTCGTCGCCAATCTAGTACCGCCCATGCTTCTTGCCTCCTCCCACCCTCATGACGACTTCTCCATCAAGCTCCTCGGTGCTCGGATCATACTCTGGCCCATGGACCTCCTTTGACATCGATGTGTACTCACTGAGGTAGTTGTGGATGGTCTCATTGATGTACGCCTCGGGCCCGTCCTCCGGGTTGTAGTCGACGTCGGATGTCGCCTTGCCCTTGTGGGCCATAGCAAATGCATTGAAGATGGAGCAAGCCTGGCCACCATGTGACACCGACTGCGAGAAAAACAACAAGATGATTAGAAATCATGCAGAATTGAGCGTTAGAATAAATAAATAAATTCGCGTACCCATGTTTCTGCGTATTTGCTGAGGCTGTGGCTGCCTTGATGGTGTGCTACACCTGGCATCATCAAACACCGCTCCCAACACAAGTTGTGCGTCTCCTCCCACTCGCGTGAGCACTTGTCCACCATCTGTACCCAGCACTAGGGATGCGCGGCGCACCAATAAGGAATCATCTATGGGCCATCAAGTACATGATATATCAGAAGATGAAATTAAGCCTACTTAATCTCAAAAGGAATCAGTATTAATGTTCTATATTTACCTGCAGGTCTTGGTCCTGGGTCAGCGTCATGGTTCTTGCGTCCCTTTTGGTGACCTTCGTTCCAAGGACGGTCCCGTGGTAAGTTACGATGGCCTGGATGCACACCTCGTAATGCATGTCCATGACGAGTTTTTGCAGCATTTGATAGCCACCGCATCCGCCCTGTCCTCATGTCCGTCCTGGCATCTAAAGAAATCCTGCATACAAACACGATGTATCCATTCATTATTTCAAGAATGTCTAATGAATGCGATGTATTAAGCAATGTAGTGCAAGGAAGACTTACCCACAGCTCTTGCTTCACCTGCTCTACCTTGTTGTTGAATACCCTGCGGGCCCGATCTGTAGCATCGGGGGCGGCGGCGTAGTCGTCAAACGAGTAGGCCGGCCCCGTCACTCCGGCGTACTCAACTAGGCCAGGGAAGTGCTCCTTGCATAGAAGACCGAGGATGCTATTGACTTTGGCGTGTGTGAGCACCTCCACTCGCCATAATCGTCCAATTCCTGCCCAAGTGATTAAGAAAAATTATTAGTTTCTATTTTGATTTTCAACATATCATATAAAGTAGTGATAGCATCTAAAGTTACTTACTTTTCCCCCTTGGGTCGAATCAGCAGGCGTCTCTCACGAGGTATCGGTCGCTGAGGGAGGCTCACGGGACCTCGCAAGTAGACGCTCGATGAACTAGAGGAAGCGAAACCCCCTACTGTCGCCTCCTCCTCGTCGTCCTCCTGCGCATCCTCCTGTGCCTCCTCAGCATCCTCCTAGGGCACCTGCTCCTCCTCCTCCTCCTCCTCACACGACGGGGCAGTAGGCGACGGCTCCCTCCTGCGGCTGCTCCTCCTCCTACTCTCCTCCGGTGCAGCAGTCCTTGTCCTTCGGTACAAGGATGCTAGCTTCCTCATCCCACCACCCACCATCTTTGTTCAATCACCTGCAATTAAAAAGAGTAAACCAGTAAGCACAAATAAACAAGAAGTACTTAGAAAGAGATGCAAAATAAACAAAACGTAATTACGAAATAACATAGTATTACATGTATTAGAAATAATCTTCATGATCGGGATTAGCTGGATCATAAGTCTCATCATCAGTATCAATCATGTCGAAATAATCAACACTATCCGAATGAGCAATGTTGCCATTGTCATTGTCTAAATGTAATCGCTCAAGCATTTGTAAGTCCTTCACATTTTGCACCTTATCTCTAGTGTCCTCTTCAATAACCGTTTCATTGTCTACTTCCATTCCAATCGCTTCGGTTAAGTCTATCTCAAACCTCCCTTCTAGTCCCTCTTCTTGAAAGAACTCTCCGTCATATGTGTTTGGGTCTAAGTTGTAATCTTCATCGTTTAGGAGGCACTTTACCATGTGGCAATACCCTGTTCACAATATCCCAACCCTTAAGATACCTTTTGGTTTGACACGCATATGGGAATTGCTGATATTTATCGAACGATGAATACTTGCCACCCTTCTGCAACCAAATGAACCTCAGACCTTCCTTGCATACTGGACATGGGAACTTCCCGTGAACACACCAAACGCAGAATATCCCATACGCCAGAAAGTCATGTAGGAAGTAGTGGTACCAAACATGCATTTTGAAGTTTTTCTTTGTAGCTCGGTCATATGTCCATACCCCTTCCTCCCAAGCACGAACCAATTCATCAATCACAGGCTCCATGAACACACCCATATTATTCCCCGGGTGTCCAGGAATTATCAACGACAAGAATACGTTTTGTCGTTGAAAGCATACGCCGGGGGAGATTGAGGGGGATAACGAACATGGGCCAACATGTGTATGGGGCAGCCATCATTCCATAAGGATTGAACCCATCCGTTGATGGCGCAACATGTACATTACGAGCCTCTTTAGCTTTCTCATGATGAATGCCATAAAAGTGGGTCCATGCTTCACCATCGGATGCATGTACCATCCTGTCAGGATTGTATCATTTGTCATTTTTGTGCCATGTCATCTGTATCGCGGATTCCTCGGTCATGTATAGCTGTTGGATCCTCAGTATGAACGGAAGGTGCTCTAGGATTGTCACGGGAATGTGAAGCTGCCTCTTCTGGCCATCACCAGAATCTACCTCCAGAAACCTAGAGGATTTACACTTTGGACAATACTTTGCTTCCACGTATTCTTTCCTAAATAGGACGCACCCCTTCGGGCAAGCATGTATCTGCTCATACGACATCTTAAGTGCACGAAGGAGTTTCTGTGAATCATGCATGCTCTTTGGCAGAAGGTGACCCTCTAGAAGCAGGCTGCCAATAACTGTCAACATACCATTGAAGGCGTCTCGACTCAAGCTATACTGGGACTTTAACGCCATTATGCGTCCAATGGCATCTAGTTGAGAAATCTTTGTCTGGCCATGAAGAGGTTTCTGTGCCACGGCAAACATGTCATAGAACGCCTTTGCAGTTGCCTCTTGCTCCTCCTCCGTATGTCCTTCAGCAAATTGTGCCTCGTGATAGTCATTAAACATGTCTGCTACCCCTAGCATCAGCATTATAATCCTCGACGCGTGGTCTCACCACCACCTCTCATACGATCGGCTTCACTGTGGTAGACCCATCGAGTATAGTCTGTTGTAAATCCATTCTTCCAAAGAAGTTCCCCCATGACCTTCTTCATTTGTCTTTTCTTGTTTGCACATTTGCTGCAGGGATAGTAAATTTTACTCGCTCCTTTAGCAGCCACGCCAAATGCCCGTTCCAAGAAAGCATTGGTCTTGTTGATCCATTCATTGGTGACCTGACCATGACTTGTGCGGCCCGTGTACATCCACTCACGGTCATCCATCCTCTAATATTTATAGCGACGAGTAATATAAATATCAATTGCATCTACACGACGTTCCTACTATCTAATAGGTGAGGATAGGTCCTAATCCCACGCGAGGATCCGTTGATGAGGTTAGTTTCCATGCTCTACTCCTATCCGAGACAGAATTTCGGCAGCACCTTCTCGTTGTTCTCCAAATACACGTCCTGTCAGGGAGAGTGTGTATTCAGAGAACAACAGGGAGATGACGCCGAAACTTTGTTTTGGATCGGACTAGACCATGGAAACTAAACCCACCTACGCATCCGTGGGCTGTCCAAAAAACATGGACAATTCAAAACAGATACGGTTTTAGATATGGAAATATCTGCATATTTCCAACCGTATCCCTTTCGAACAGGAGACGCCTAACTGGGTTACGTGATCTACAACCATGATACGGAAAGAGGGGTTATACCTAGGGTGGCGGTGGAGTCAAGCTAGCGGGGTCGTGGAGGGTTGGTGCAGTGGCGAGGCGACGCGGTGAAGGCAGACCCGCAGCGGCGAGGAAGGCGATTGGGGTCGCCGAGGTACTTTAGCTCCGCTCCGATAGGCTCTTCTCTACAAAAAAAAGAAACATAAAACTATCAATACAAAATTTTGGCAGCACCTCCCCTGCAAGGTGAGGTTTCCAAAACCTGTAAGAAAACCAACGGCACGATGGCCAACATGCACATATATATGGACGACACGATGGCCGACATGCACAAGATTATATCCAACCACATATACGTAACAATGTCACAACCACTTCTACGACTCCTACGACTACCACCACTGCTACTCTACCACTACTACTACCGCAACTACTAGTAATACTACGATGACGATGACGGTAGGGCATACCTAGTGGTCACCGTAGGGCGGCGGTGGTGAAGGGGCCAAGGCGCCGGTGGACAAGGCGATGGCTGGGGAAGCGCTGGGGACGTGACAACGGCAGCCAGGGCGCCTCCTCCCCCTCCTTCTTCCTCCTTCCTCCTTCCTCCTCCTTCTCTTCCTCCTTCTTCCTCCTCTCCTCCTCTCTTTCTCCTCCTCCTCCGGCGGCGCGGCGCTGGGGCAACACGGGCGCGGGCGGGGGCGGCGGCGGCGCTGGCGCGGGCGCGGGCGCGGGCGGGGGATTCTTAGGTTTGCAAGCATCGTACATGATAACTTGTGCAAAACCTTCTTAAATTTTTATCACAGCCTCCACAGATGATATCATGACATCTTAACAAGTTTCATGATTTTCGGACTTCGTTTACTTTTTATAGAATTTAAAAACAACTCGACTGCAAGTTCGTGGTCATGTTTCGTGAACAAGATGTTCGAAATTGGTGGTCTGTTCCTGGATACGGCCTCACATTATACTAAATAACATGAATATCATTTTTCCTTTCATTTTTTTCATTATTCGAATGACTAGCAGTTATAATTTGAATTATCCAAGAAAATTCAATTAAATAAAATAAATTAAAGAAATATAGAAAAAATCCGAGAAATGTGCCACATTGGAACATGGAGTACCAGGTATTCTTCAAAGTTTTAAATCTTCGGCTATAGCTGAAGCTATAGCCGGAGATAGCTGTTGCACAAGGTAGAAGCTAAGATAACTAACTTTTTGCGCTAAGAAACGAAAACCGCTAATAGCCGGAGATCTGTGGAGATTGCCGCTAAACTGAGCTTATTTTAGCGGCAGCCAAAATTTTGACGGGCCAGAAAATGAGTCAGCGGCCCATCCTATCCCAATTTCCCCCCACCCCCACCGTAACCCAGCAACCCTAGCTCACTCCCACGCTCGTGACCCGTCTCTCTACCGCAGAAAAGGAGGCTGCGGCGGAGGCGGCTTCTGCTTCGGCGGCAGAGGCGCGCCGGCGAGGGCCCCCCAAGCGGCTAGCAGCGTGGCCAGCCAGAGGCCCAACTTCAAGCTAGCCCCCCCCCTCCTTCTGATTCGGCGGCGGCGGCTGCGGCGCGCCGGCGAGGGGCCCCCAAGCGTCGCGGCTAGCCGGAGGTCCAACTTCAAGCTAGCACCCCCCCAAGCGACGCAGCTAGCCGGAGCTTCAAGTGGCGCGGCCAGCCGGAGATCCAAGTGGCGGCGGCAGCGGTGTGCAGCATGAGTACGGGCGAGGCAGCACGAGCAGTTCTTCGTCTTCCCCAACCACGAGCGGCGTGAGTCTGACGAGGAGGTCCGTCAGCGCTGGGTGCTCCTCGTCTCAGAAGCACTGAAGTAGCAGTAGAGCACCAACGGCGACGGCATGGCACAACAATCTGGTCAGTGCTCACAACCTCCTCTCTTTTTTTTTGCTTGTATGTCGCAGATCTCACTATATGTAAACAAGCTGTCAATATTTGTTACCTCTAATTTCAATGTAGCAAATGAAGGTAAGAAGGTAACTGGACCATTTTTTTTATTATTGTGTACAACCACAGAATGACAAGTGTGATGCCTAATAATACTCAGTAACTCAAGAAGATTATAGATAAAACAAAAAATCAAGGCCAAAATATGTCTCATGAGAAAGGACAAAATTGAGCATGTCTAGTGTGTAAGTTCAGACATGGAACAGGCAAGATCAACATACAAAATATAATGTGATACAGGTATACCTTAGGTCCCTTCACAGACAGATAATCACCAACTTTCATCTCAGGGAAATGATGGGACATTCTTCCTTGGGGATACATCTTCAAGAAAGAAAATAAGTGGTGAATCACAACAGTGAACAAATAGTTGCATTGGTGACCAAAGATGCATAAAACACAACTGAAGATAAGATGGAATGATTAGGAAATGAAAAAAAAAAAAGACCATCTTATTGAAACTTACCTTTATAACAAGCTCAAAGGATCCAAGATCAGAGTCCAGAGTAGTTAAGGCTTGATCACTTCCTCGCCAGCAGCATCCAGTCCTCTGGAACAATAGGGGATAAACACAGTAAGATTAAAGGAAATTCAGACTAACGGCTGCACCTTGCAAACCCACTTTAAAAAGTGGTAACAAGGAACCCAAACCTGCAGCTTATATGTTGTGCGATTGGAAGACCCAATGCAGAAGTAGGTGTTGTGACTTGTGAGCGCAAACTTGAACTTAGCAACATTATGACTCAGCTGCCTCTTCTCAACAAGTTTAAACTCCTTGAAATTCTGGGGGTCCAGGCAGCCTATAGAACAGATCACAGCACAACCAACACAAATGAGCTACAAGGAGAAAAATGGGACTAGGCTGTGAGCTCCATGTTCCTAAAAAAGAACGAGATGCTAGCTTCAAAAGTAGTAGGTCACTTAAAATAAGTAGAACGATACATGCATACACAAAGTACCAAGTAGCAAGAACACAAAGTAGCCAGTTCCCAAATGTTTCAGAATCCAAAGAAGCATGTCAACTAGGTGGCCTTGGCCCTTGGCCTAGCAAGGAACTTATCTCTGAATGTTCAGCTTTGGCGAATCATGTAATTTTACTGACACTAGTGTTCAGAGGCATCAACACAACTAAATCCAATTATTAGCATTACAGAAAGATGAATGTGGCTTAGTTTGCTCTTTGTATAGGTTTTAATGTGGCTTAGTTTGCTCTTTGTATAGGTAACCCGTCCAGTGCTGCCTCTGTCTCAGTAGAAGCTGGACCAAAACAACCTAATGCAGACTACTCGACTCACGATAAGTCTCTCTCTCCCTATGTCTCTGAGTCTGATTAGTGAGACTAGAAGAAATGAAGATTGCAATATTGCCTCGTATTAGTAATTTAGTATCCACTGTCTGATTGTAATATTGCCTTGTTTGATTAGTGAGACTAGAACTCTTGATGACCTTTTGTGTTGTACTGTTAGCTTTATTCAACTGGTTATGTATCAACTATCAACTGGTTATTGTCTTGTCTGTTAGTTTTAAATGGCCCAGTGCAGCCTGTTGTAATGTACTCCTATAACCTATAATGTACTCCTTTCAACTGGTTATGTATCAATTGGTAATGGTTATGAAGTTATGCCAAGGTCATGTCTTTTTTTTCA
Organism: Miscanthus lutarioriparius; assembly: GCA_904845875.1. NCBI lineage: Eukaryota > Viridiplantae > Streptophyta > Magnoliopsida > Poales > Poaceae > Miscanthus > Miscanthus lutarioriparius. Next base: position 72,234,321 of record CAJGYO010000011.1, read on the forward strand.
TTTTTTTTTTGCAAAAACAGCTAAATGGCATAGCTGCAGCTATCTCCCGCTTTAGCTGTGCTTAGCTGCTGAGAAGGTTAGCAGCTAAGAGGCTTAGCCGGCTATTTAAAACTTTGGTATTCTATGAGGACTGCAGAAAAAGTTTGGAGGTCAAAAGTGAAAAAAATATGGTTTACCGAGTGTCCAAAAAATTGCACTCGGCAAAATCACCGTTTTGCCGAGTGTCAGGAGAAGACACTCGGCAAAGGGTTAATGGCGGCTGCCGGTCGTTAGCGGCAGCGGCCCTTTGCCGAGTGTTCTGTTTTGCCGAGTGCCCGACACTCGGCAAACCTGGTCTTTGCCGAGTGTTATTGTTTGCCGAGTGCTCGGCACTCGGCAAACCACCTATTTGCCGAGTGCCAGTTGTTTGCCGAGTGCTTTCTCCCTGGCACTCGGCAAATAGCCTCTTTGTCGAGCGCCCGATAAAAAGTACTCGGCAAAGTCTGGGACACTCGGCAAAAAAGCCGTCTCCGGTAGTGTTACTTTTTGGTGGCAGTGAGATAGAGGCGGAGGTATCCACGACAGAACTGCTCCACGGTGCATCCATGTGAATCTAATGGATCTTGGTGGATGTGGAGCTGGTAGAGCTCTGCCAAACCAGGCCTTAGCTCCTCCGTAGTTGTGGACCAAAAACAGGTGTCTAGACAAGCAGGTCAACTTTCTTATCTCTATAATACTGTATTACTCAACCTGTTATACAATATTTTTCATTCTAGCAAACCTCGCAAAAAGTAAGGAGGATTAAAAAGAAAACATTATTCCCTCATTAGGTACAACATATTTATGATGGCTTGCGTACCCTCTTTATTGATGTCTAGTTTAGTTTCTCCCTAAAAGTGTACACTCTATTCTATCAAATATTTGACATATACATAGAGTATTAAATATAGACTACAAAAATAACTAATTACACAGATTACGACTACTTTGTGAAACCAATGTTTTAAGCCTAAATAGTCCATGATTTGACAATAAAGTACTACAGTAACACGTGTGATGGATTAATTAGGCTTAATAAATTCGTCTCGCGGTTTACTGACGGATTCTGTAATTTATTTTTTTATTAGTATCTAAACACCCCATACAACACTCATATATAACATCCGATATGACACCCCAAAATTTTACACCCTCGATCTAAACAAGGCCTAGGAGATGATTGGACGTTGCATGTGGCTACATTGATAAAAGGTAGCGAGTTAATGATGTAACATTATATTTAATATTATCTTGCAGTGATACAATATTTGATACTCTTTCAATCTTCAAATACAAAGTATGGAAGTTTTAAATTTTGACCTAAATTATATGGTATTCTTGATAGCTCAATGTCATTCATACATTGATGTCTTTTAAACTGCATATTTTAAACACTATATTGCATAAAATGACTGCTATAATTGATAGCTAAAATCAGTGACATGCATGCATATCTTTTTAATCCATGCGTTACTAGAAAATTATATAAATTGATAACCAAACTAACTAATTCACTACCGAAAAAAGTGACTTTGTCCTGTGCCACAGGCACTCGGCAAAGACCAAAAAACACTCGGCAAAGGCTTTGCCTAGTGTAACACTCGGTAAATAGCACACGGCATCTACAGTGTCAGCAAACAGCTATTTGCCGAGTGTTTTTTATCGCGCACTCGGCAAATGGTTTGTCTAGTGTCAAATTTAACACTCGGCAAAAAAAAAAGTGGTTTGCCTGAGTGTTTTTCCAAAATACACTTGACAAAGGATTATTGTTTGCCAAGTGTTTTTGAGAATTACAATCGACAACCCTATTTTCCAAAGAAAAAAAAAATTCTCAGCATACCATTGTTGTTTGCCGAGTGTTTTTAGGAATTACACACGACAAACCTATTTTCCAAAGAAAAAAAATAATGACGAATTACACTCGCCAGCTGCCATCTGTGTGCTGCTTGCAGTAGCGCAAGAACGGGCTCTCTTTGGTCATATTGTTCCAAGTCAATGGGAAACTACAAGATGCATGAAACTTTCATTAGCAACCAAATTCCAAGCAATCCAAAAATACATCACACACAAGTGAGAAATTGGCTCTTCAAAACAAGCTGTTATGACTTCCCAATTCGCTATCATACATGACAATTAACAATACACAGACAGTTTAATGCCAGGAGATCCACTTCACTGACTCTAGCAGATATAAGTCCAGGAGAAGAAATATAGAATTTATACAATTCTATCATTATCTCTTAGAATTTTACACGCCGTGCACTGGGATTTACCTTAAGGAGGAAAACAGCCTGCGTACTGCTTCAAAGAAATCGGCTGCTTTGTCAACATTGATATCCAGCTGATAGCTTCAGCATGAGAAACAAAAGAACCAATTGTCAGCTTTATGATTATACAAATAAGAAAGAGTGACTGCAGCTGCCATCTTCCTGCACATTCATACTATTGTGATCAAGAAGAGTGATTGCAGCTACCATCTTCCTGCACATCTACAACTAATTTAAGTTTTGCTTACTGCACATTCACACTACTGTGATCAAGATAGACAATCGAGAGTAGCAAACCCTTTTCAAAGATCAAGCAGAATAACTACAGCTTATAAATATGGACCATAACAGCAAGAATATGTCTAAAGCAAGCAAAAGAACAGCAAGAATCTGAGTTAGTTACCCTTCTAACAAACATCAACTTTGAATCAGGACTGACATAGAAACTACCCTTCCGCCATAAGCCTCGCGCTTAAGCTGCACGAGCTCCTCCTGCTCCCAACATCCACATAGGAAAATGCAAAAACAAATCTTAGTTACCTTTGTAATCAAGAAGAAAGCATCTTAATGGCAATCGATGGTACTGGTTCATATATAAAAAAATGCTTAGGCTAGCACATTTCTGACTCCAAACTAGTTCTATTGCTCTGGAAAGCACATTTCTAACTCCAAACTATGGCTAGCAGGATATGTTAAGTTTTAAAACAGTAAGATAATTGAAAAACTTGCAGGACTGAAAATACCTTTCCAAACTAGGTAGATAACCAAAACAATATATAGCAGTTTACTTGGGACTTAATAGAAGCTAGGTAGATATACAAAACAGGTTGAAATACAAGTAGTTACAATCATAACAGCTGTTAATAAATGTTGATACAGTGTAGCAAAAATTTGGCAGAACTAGTGTTCTAGCATCACCAATAAGTCCACTCATGGCACAACCTATGTGCTCATCAATTCCCATGACTTTTTCCACACTGCTTGGTGGAGCTGCTATATCCTCTGATTGTAACAATTCAATGATTAACAATTTAGACATGAAACAGAATATACCATGAAAACCATAGGCTAAGTGGAGCTACTATATCCTCTGATAAAACTACTATTATTACAGCCAAAAAAATTTCAGTATTAATCTCCAATTAACAAGCATCAAGAGAGTGTCAATGGTAGCACTGTCTTTGACAAGGGCAGGGGTCCAGAGCGGCTCACCGAGCTAGGCCATCCGCACCAGCTCCTCCATCGCGGCCACAGTGAGGGAGGGGGCGGCGCCGGGGAAGAAGAAGGCCGGAGAGGGGCGAAGCCCGCCACCACGCCGCACGCCGCACGCCGCCCACCACCACTAGAGCCCAGATCCGGCCGCCACCGGCCTCAACCGGCCGAATCCGGGAGAGGGAGGGCTAGATCTGGGAGAGGGAGGGGCAGCGCCAGGGAAGAAGGTCGGGGAGGGGCGGCGCTGGGGAAGAAGAAGGTCGGGGAGGGGCGGCGCTAGGGAAGAAGGGGAGAAGGAGGAGGGGCGCTGGGGGCCGGGTGCCCGGGAGGAAGAAGGGGAGGGGGCGCTGGGGGCGGGTGCTTAGGAGGAAGAAGGGGAGGATGCGGAGGAAGAAGGGGAGGGGGTGCTGGGGGCCGGGCGGTTATGTAGATATTTTTTTGTTTACCGAGTGTCCTAGATCGGGGCACTTGGCAAAGTTTTTTTTCCTTCTCCTTCTTTTCTAGAAAAAAATTATTTCTTTGCCGAGTGTTCTAGATCTGAGCACTCGGCAAAGTTTTTTTTTCATTTTTTTTCTTCTCCTTCTTTTCTAGAAAAAAAGATTTTGTTTCTTTGCCAAGTGTTTTTTTACACTCGGCAAACCCCTTCTTTGCTGAGTGTTTTTTTTACACTCAGCAAACCAACCTCTTTGCCGAGTATTTTTTTTTGCCGAGTGTTTTTAGCGCAGCACTCGGCAAAGATCTTGTTCGTCGAGTGCCCGAGGAAATACACTTGGCAAACATAAAAACACTCGACAAATTTGAGGATTCCGGTAGTAATTAGTAAGAGGTAAGTTAGACTTTTGTCAGACTCATTATTTGGTCTTTAAATTGCTAGGATTCCTTGTATTTCAGGACATATATATGAAGTAGCAATCAACCTCCTAGAGCTCAATCTCAGGGTCTATTTTACCTTTTTTTATGTTTATTTTACTTTTTTATGTTTTGTTGTGCATTTGCATCTGCTGATTTCCCTATATTTAGAGTATCTTCAAGGGTTCCCAAAGCACCCTCTCAGTGCATAATTTTTTGCAAGATTGAAAAAGAACACATCTCTAGTAATTCTCGATCCTAGCTCCAAATCTTTTGGCACTTGGAGAAACAACCCTCACGCGTGGAAAAATCCGCACACTCGTGGTCGCTGGCTGCTTGGCCGTTGCTGGCTGCTTGGCCGTTGCTGGCTACTTGGCGGCACGGTGGAGGATGGCACGGAAGGCGAGGACGACGCCAAGGACGGCGAGGACGGCGAAGAGGGCGAGGATCGGAAGGTCTTGGTGGCCTCGCCCACCTAGCAGCTGCTCTTCTTCTCAGCCGTTCGGCTCATCCTCCTGTGTCTCGTGGCCTTGGTGCTGGTGGTTGACTGGTGGGGTGGTAGTGGCTGCCTGAGAAACACGGTCCCAACCCAAACGGGGCCATTGCACGAGTATCCAGCAATGCAGGCCTGTGCTACACGTAGCGGTATGTCGTATGTGTTTCACGTGGTCAAGAGCGTGACGTGACCACTGTATGTATGGGAGGAATGGATGATATGCATCGACGACCTGGAGAAGCAGGTCAAGATCCCCCTAGCTTGGATCACGCTGGATCAGTACGTACGTGGATGAGCACAGTGCATACATACGTGGTGGATCGATTTGAATAGCATATCTACGCTACACAACAGACATGGGCGAATCTAAAATTTTTATTCATTGGTGCACTATATGCTATATACTCTTATCAGATCTTTAACATCTTCGTCTGTGCTGAAAATGATAGAGTAATACACAGTGATAGATTGGTTTCCACTGCCGATTCATTGTTACGTGATATACTTCCTATCGGCTGGTAGCGTCCCAGCGTTGGGAAGCTCCAAGACGAGAGTTCGACTCCCACCCTCTCCGCATGTGCAGTTTTTCACGTTGTAAGTTGTAAAAAAAATCCCTCGTGCATGGTGTCGCTGTGTATGAGTGGAGAAGATTTTCTTAAAAAAAATGCTCGGCGAGTGATAAAGAAAAACAAAAAGAGAACATAAGATCTCGTCAACCACTTCCATCTTTACATATGAAACATGCACCCAAAAGCTGGCCGGCGAGCATGGACACGTCGCCAGCCGTTCCCGGCCGTCGGATCGGGCGCGTGAACGGTTCAGATCGGGCGATCCACGGTCATTTTATGAAAAACCCCTTCTATTTTTCAGAAATCAACCCGCGCTTCAGAGGCCCTCTCAGAATATTTTGCAAAAAACACCTCAGATTATTTCCAAATCAACCTGCAGTCCAGAACGGATGGGCTCCGGGTTTTTTGCAAAAAAGACCTTCACTTTATCGAAAATCAACCCGCGCTCCAGAGACACTCTCAGCAATTTTTGCAAAAACCTCCTCCGATTTTTCTCAAATCAAAATACAGGTCACCTTTGATTATATCTCTTTTTTTCAAAAAATAAATTAGCTGAAACTTTAAAATTGCATAGTAAATCACAGAAAAATTATAAATTAGAAAACCAAGTTGATCTGGAGTCCTAACGAGTAGAATTATGCAGTGCATCCATAATATCACATGTTTTAGTAAGGATTTTTTCATATAAACTTTTACCTATGCTTTTAAGGGGCAAATAAAATTATACCTTCATGATGATAAAGTCTCAAAAATACATAAAAATCATAAAATGAACAAAAAATTACTGAGTTTCTCATCACTACACCTATATTCTTATTGCCACTGGCCTAATCGAAAAAGAAGGCTGCGGCAAAGCCGCGCCCGCGTTTCTAGTGACTCTTGAAGCTGGACTCTAAATTTTTCATTTGCGCGGGTGAGCTTTTACTTTCTGGTAGTACCAAAGCTACCGGCAGTTTTCATCTAAATTTTATTTGCATTTAATATTGTGACACATCGGTAGATTTTATGACTTGACAAGCTAATTATAAAGAGAGAGATAGAGTTTTATTTGATAAAACCCATTGTCACCGTTACAAACACAAAACCTAATTTGTTAGCCTTGGTAATCACTTACCACTGAGACTAGTCTAAGGGCATCTATAACCCACAGACAGCTATAAGTTCTGGAATCTCACGAACAGATAACTCATACAATGGGTTGCTTATTTAACTGTTTACAAAATGTTAATGTTTTCTATATAGCCATGATCACATATGCATATGATCTTTATATACCAATGTATTGCTAGTTGATAGGATAAAATAGCATGCATGGAACAGAATACTCTGAATAGCCACTACGGGATACAGTAGATTTGCCGAGTGCCAGGGGCACTCGGCAAAGGCCAAAAAACACTCGGCGGTGCGGCGGGGAGGAGGCGGGGGTGGCGGCGTGCGGTGTGGCGTGGGCCGGGCGCGGCGCGGGCGGCGGGGCGCAGTGGGGCGGGGGGTGGCGGCGTGCGGTACGGCGTGTTGTGTGTGCGAGGGTGAGGGCCAGGGGTGCGGGCCATTGGGGGCATATGAAGGAGTATGCCGAGTGCCAAGATTGGGGGCACTCGGCAAAGTATAGATATGCCGAGTGCTAAGATCTGGGACACTCGGCATTGTTTTTTTTCATTACGGCCCGATACTGTGCAGTGGGGTCGGGTCGACGAATTTGCCAAGTGTCCCCTATATGACACTCAGCAAATACTATTTTCGCCGAGTGTCAGGTAGAATACACTCGGCAAAATAAATTGATATTTCATGGCCACCCATCCTCCTTCTTCGTAACGTGTTTTACTAAATTTGTTACGATGTAATTTAAAAATACCCTGTCAAATTCACTCAACAATGCATATTTGATTTTTCTACGAATATTAATCCATTATTTCATGCAGTTATAGCGCAAATTTAATATATATCAATAAAAATACTATAATTGCAGTTAATAAATTAAAATTATCAAACGGATCCAAAAATTTACCAAAATTTGACATGAACCAATCTATGTTGTCTATTGCCTATGCAAAAAGTTTTGAAGTCAAACCCCAATTCAACCATCACTTTGACTTCAAATCTTACCGGATCCTTCTCAATGCTACGATTCTTCTTCGGAGATGCTTCGGTTTGTAAAGGTCGTACGTGACAAATTGTGCGAAACCTTCTCAATTTTTTTCCATAGTCTCCACGTATGATATCAGGAGATCTTGACAAATCTCGTCATTTTTAGACTTCGTTTGTTTTTTTAGAATTTAAAAATCATTTGGCCACACGTTCGTGGTCGTGTTTCCTGAGCAAAATGTCCGAAAATTCTTTTCATTTCTCGAGTAAGGCCCCAAAATGGACTCAATAACATGAATATGATTTCTCCACTCAATTTATTCCATTATTTGTATCACTTGCAGTTCAAATTTGACTTAAACCAAAAAATTCCTCTAAATGCAATAAATTACTTAAATATAGCAAACAGATGGAGAAAAATACCAAATTTTAACATGTAGTACCACATGTTGTATGTGGAGAGTAGAAAAAGTTTGGAGGGCAGGAGTGAAAAAAAATTATAATTTTGCCGAGTGCCATTAAAAAACACTCAGCAAAAACATTACTTTGCCGAGTGTAAACAAAAAACACTCAGCAAAAATAATAGTTTGCCGAGTGTCAAGCAAAAACACATGGCATACCTTGTCTTTGCCGAGTATCTCTAACGGACACTCGGCAAAGTTCTAACGGCAGGGCGCGCACCCAACGGCCGTCAGATGGCCACCACACGCCCAGCGCAGGTGACTCCATTTTGCTGAGTGTCCATGTTTGCCGAGAGTTTTTTGGTATTTTGCCAAGTGTTTTATATTAGGCACTCGGCAAAGTTGGCTTTTGCCGAGTGCTATATGTTTGTCGAGTGTTTCATTAAATACACTCGGTTACTTGGATGTTTGCCGAGTGCCCGATGAAATGCACTCGGCAAACCCTCAGGCACTTGACAATTCTACTGTTTCTGGTAGTGAGCTGACACACTTTAGATACAAGTACCATTGCCTCCTTTTTTCAATTTAGCCCTTTTTATCAAAATTTCACATTTATACCCCTAAACGTCAAAAACTCATATTTATACCCTGAGCTCGGTGTCGTGACCTACGGTACCAAGGTAACACGTCTCGGCACCATAGGTCATAGCACGGAGGTTAGAGGTTATATTAGGGTTGGCGTGGCTGGCGATGTGGCACTGACATGGCCAGAGCTCGGCACCATGATCTACGGTGCCAAGCGTCGGTGGCATGAATCGTGGCGGCCGAGCTCTGAATTTAACTCTACCCTTAAGTTATCATGACTTGGACACCCTAATATTTTACCATGAGATGGACATTTGGCTAAGTCCCTAAACTTACCATGAGATGGGCACCTAGAATTTGCCTAAGTCTAGATTGTTACTATGACTTGGATACCTGAGAATTTGGCAAACAAATTCCAATATGTCCATCTCATAGTAAAAATGAAACTAAATTTTATATGTAAAATTTTGACGAAAAAAGGGCTAAGATTTTCCCCACCGTCTTCACTATCAAGCTTCCGGCCGAACCACCACGGGTCTTGTTCCCTTTGGTATACGGTGGCAGCCACACCACAAACACGATTGATGTGATCTCATAAGACTATAAGCTCCTCCAATGTACAACAATGGTGCGCGCAAGTACCGAGTGTTAAGAGGTATGCAAACCTCACTAAATACTAGGCCTAAACCTAGAGCAAGCACGTAAGCGGTGGTCTAATCAACCTAAGCACTTCACAAAGTACCTACGCTAATCACCTAATGAATCACTAAGCACTATGCAAGTGGAGATCACTAAAATAGTGTATTAACACTCTTGGTATGTTTCCTTAGCTCCACACAACTCAAATGGCTAGTTGGAGGGTCTATTTATAAGCCCCACTAAGAAAGTAGTCGTTGGGGATGAAACCCACCTTTCTGCTACTGACCGGACGCTGCTGTCGTCCTGACCGGACACGTCCGGTCGTCTCGACCATTGGAGCACACGCATTGATCGGACTCTGGGCTAAGTCCGGTCATTGCTGCTAACGCTGCCATTGCCGAGCATCTTGATCGGACGCGTTCGGTCGCTATTAGGGCCGCATTCGATCACCTTTGTGAAGCTCGTTTCTTCGTGATCTTGCGTCCGACTTGGTTCCTATCTTCTTGCTTAGACTTTGCTTGATATCCTGGGTCTTCTCTTGTGCTTCTAGGGTCTTGCTTACGGTCTTGATCGTGGGATCATCATGTCACCTTCGTCCAAGTCACGTCTTGCACCCTATTGAACTACAAAATAATTACTTGCAAATTCATTAGTCCAATTTGGTTGTATTAGTCATCAAACACCAAAATCCAAAGTAAATGGACCTGGGGTCCATTTTCCTTACAATCTCTCCATTTTTTATGATTGATGACAACACGACCAAAACAAGCAAATAATAAAAATTTTGAAATTTAAAAACTATTTACTTGCTAGGATGCAATGCAAAGGGCAAGGTTGTAAGATGCTAAAAGATACCACATGTAAACATCTTTGGAAACTTATCTTGCCCTTGCAAATGTCCCCATGTGGTATTATGGATTTAAGCTTTCCCCGAACTCCATAATCCACTATCCTCTCTTTCTCGGACCATTACCACTTGTAAATTATTATGATCGGGCTTGCTTTTGGTCCTACAAATTCTCCCCCTTTGGAATCAAACACCGAAAAGGAAGACATTAGTAGCACAAGGGAGGGTCAAACTTTGTGATCCTTTGTATGTGGAGTGGAATATGTCATAAAATTTGACTCTCACATTACATAGACTAAACTCCCCCTAAATATATACATACATATGATGAAGAATGTAGTTTATGCATAGTTGGCAAATTAGTGCTCAAAGGAGTTTAATCTATATAATGCATGGAGAAAGCATATAAATACCAAAGTAAAATCAACATGATGATATTGGTTTAGAAATGCCACATGTGGAAACCAATTTGATTTATACCAATTGAAATAGGTAATGGATATTTGAAGTATGATGCTTAACTCCGGGGACTCCATTTTCCTTGCAATGAGACTACTACACACATGATAAGCTTGAAAAGGTGTTAGTCTCAAGGCATTCAACTTGTAGATTAACCTCCCCCAAAATTTGTACACACAAGTATGGAATACTTGTAGGAGATATGCATATTGATTTTAGAATAAAAAATACCACTTAAAAGATGACATCACATGAATGTGAGAATCATTTTTGAAAGTAATATTCGACAGAAATTATCTACAATTTTGACTTTGGCACATATTAGATGAACAATTGTAAAACAAGCTATGTGCCGTGCTCCTAAACAATTTAAACCATGTAGGTTTGCTCCAAGATTTAAGAGTGAAATCGAGCAAGCCTACCATAAGATATACCTAGCGTATGCAAGACAAAATATTTAAGCATGCAAATACAAATCTAGGCATGAAAAGGAACTAGATGCTAATTAAGATTTCAAGAAATTAAATCTAGTTACCTAACATGGGGAAGGGAATTTGGGTCCATAGTATTCACTAACCCACTTGGCAATTACCTTGCCCATAATGATGCACCCCATGAAATGCACCCATACTTTGCCAAGTCTCAAAATTCCCCGAAGTCCATCGGACTTCTCACTTCCCTTTCGGGATCCAAACCTTCTTGGTGCTCTTCATATTGGAAATGATCTCCTTTGGCACCCAAACATGTTTGGCCCCATTGTTGGCTTGCTTGTTCACCTTGATGGCCACCACCTTGTCATTTTTCTTCTTCTTCAAGAGATAAGGTGTGGAGGCCTTTTTGTCCACCTTGTTGGTGTAGGTGTTGGAGAGCTTGCTTGTTTTCTTTTTCTCTTTCTTCTTAGTTTCTCTCCCATTCTTCACCTTGCACTCATAGGACTTATGACCTTCCCTGTGGCACACGTAGCAAACCATGGTTTGTCCTTCATCAAGCTTCTTCACTTCCTCGATGGTGTTATCTTGATGAAGTTGGGCTTGCTCCGTTTTGCCTCTTACTTGAGTTAGGTCTTTGGTAAGGTGAGCCACTTATTGCTTGAGTTGCTCATTCTCCATTGCAACCTCTTGTGTGAATGTATCTACAATAACTTTCTCAACACAAATTTGGTTGCACAAGGGTGAGTCTAAACATAAATCATTGCAAGAAGTAGAAGCATCCTTTTTAGGCTTGTCAAAGATAGAACTTTTATTTTTAGGTGCCTTGGTGAGGGTTATACCGACGGCTTCAAGATTAGCAACTTTATTAGTTAGCTCATCACAATGCTTGCACATGATTTTCATTTTAGCAAGTAAACTTTTATAAGCATCTTGTGAGTTAGCTAACTTTTCTTTTAATTTTTCATTTTTCTTTACAAGTTGTTCATCATTGATTGTGCATGCATTTATTGTTGCACTAGCCTCAAGTTGCTCAATTTTAGTAGATAGTTCAATATTGAGATTAGCAAATGTCCCATATTGTTCAAGCAAGGTTTTATATGCTTCTTATGAACTATCTAGCTTTTCTTGCAATATTTTTAACTTCTTTTGTTGACTAGTACAAGCCTTAGCATATTTAAGATTTTCTTGCACAAGTTCATTAAGAGAAGGCATTTCATCATCACTATCACTCTCACAAGAGGATGAGCTTTCGTTACCTCGTGCCATAAGGCACACATGAGACGAGCTGGATGATGAGTGCTTGTGGCCTCGCCTCTTGTGATGGTCTTCTTCTTCACTTGAAGAATCATCCCATGACCTTATTGATGTGAGAGCTTTGTCCTTGCACGCCTTCTTCTTTGTCTTGGGTGCGGGCTTGTTTGGACAAACTTCCACAAAGTGCCCCAACTCGCCGCATCCATAGCATCATTTCTTTCTTTGCTCATTTCTTTGATTGGTGAAGATGAAATATTAAATTTGGATGGGCACACCCTTGATATTGAGCCTTTGGATCATCTTCTCCACCTTGTTGATAAGTTTGATTGATTCTTCATCAAGGTCGGAGGTAGAGAAGAAAGATTGATCATCATCACTTGAATCTTCATCATCATCCTCATCTTCTTCTTCTTCTTCACTTGAGGAACTTGAGCTTGAGCTTGTCTCAACTTGCTTGCCCTTCATCTTCTTTTTCTCACTACATGCGAGAGCTTTGCCTTTACTTGATGAAGATGTTTCTTATTGACCCATCTTGCGTGACATTTCAAATGCCACTATCTTACCAATGACTATGGCCGGGGTCATGGTGCTCAAGTCCTCCATGTTGTGAAGGATGGTGATGATGCTTGCATATTTGTTTTACGGTAGCACGGAGATGATCTTCCTCATGATGTCCGCATCATCTAGCTTCGTTAATCCTATTGAATGGAGCTCATTGATAATTAGATTCAAACGCAAATACATATCACGAACAAGCTCATCATCATCCATTTTAAAAGAATCATAATTTTATTTAGCTAGACAATGTTTTTACTCACAGACATTAGTTGTACCGTCATGGAGCTCTTGGAGTTTTAACCAAATTTCATATGTCGTATTTAAAGTGAACACTTGGTTAAACACATCCATGCTAAAAGATTCAAACAAGCAATTTTTAGCTCTAGCATTGAAATGAATTTCTTTTTTTACTCTTTGTGGGTTTATCGGGATTTTTAATGGGTTTCATCCCGTCACGAGTGACTCTCCAAACATCCAAATCTACCGCCTCAAGGTGACAAGCCATTCTAGCTTTATAGTAAGGGAAGTTAGTGCTATCAAAGTGCAGAGGCCAAGAGGTATCTATCCCAACCACTCTAAATAGCGCTGGCTCGGCGGTGAAGCCAAAGGTCCAAATTAAGCCAGCCTGGCTCTGATACTAATTGAAAGGGACCGTGACGCCTAAGAGGGGGGGTGAATTAGGCAACTTAAAAGTCTAACTCTAAACTATGGCCTCTTTTTGTATTCTTAGCAAAACCTATGCAAAAGATAAACTATCTAAATATGCAACTACGGTTTTGCTAGTGTGTTGTTATCTCTACCGCAAAAGAAGTTATGCAAACAATGTAAATGCGGAAGCTAAAGAGTAAGGTAGAGATATACAAACTCCCATCGATGACTCCGGTATTTTTATCGAGGTATCGAGAAGCGTGCAAGTTTCCCCCAAGTCCTCGTTAGCTAAGCTCCCGATCGGGCAACTCCCTCGAAAGGGCCAAGCTCCCGATCGGGTAACTCCGTGGATAGCCCCGGGCCTTCCCCACGCGCAAGTGGGTCTTCGGTGTACTTTCCGGCAAGCCTCTCCCGGACCACTCCCCACCGTCTTCACTATCAAGCTTCCAGCCGAACCGCCACGGGTCTTGTTTCCTTTGGTACACGGTGGCGGCCACACCAGAAACGCGGTTGGTGTGATCTCGCAAGACTACAAGCCCCTCCAATGTACAACAATGATGCGCGCAAGCACCGAGTGGTAAGAGGTATGTAAACCTCACTAAACACTAGGCCTAAACCTAGAGCAAGCACTTAAGCGGTGGTCTAATCAACCTAAGCACTTCGCAAAGTACCTACGCTAATCACCTAATGAATCACTAAACACTATGCAAGTGGAGATCACTAAAATGGTGTATTAACATCCTTGGTATGTTTCCTCAGCTCCACACAACTCAAATGGCCGGTTGGGGGGTCTATTTATAAGCCCCACTGAGAAAATAGCCATTGGGAACGAAACCCACCTTTCTGCTACTGACTGGATGTTGCTGTCGTCCTGACCGAACACGTCCGGTCGTCCCGACAGTTGGAGCGCGCGCGTTGATCGGACTCTGGGCCGAGTCTGGTCACTATCGATCGGACGTGTTCGGTCGCGCTGGTGTCGCTCTAGAACCTCTCTGGACTCGATCAGACGTTGCAGTTTCTGCGTCCGGTCGATCATCCTCCTGCGTCTGGTCAGTGCTGAGCTATTGTCGCAACAGTGAACAGTGTTATCGTCGCGTCCGGTCACTCAAATCCTCAGCGTCCGGTCGCTGCTGCTGACGCTGCCTTTGCCGAGCATCTTGATCGGACGTGTCCGGTCGCTATAAGGGCCGCGTCCGGTCACCTCTGTGAAGCTCGTTTCTTCGCGATCTTGCGTCTTGCTTGGTTCCTATCTTGATGCTTGGACTTTGCTTGATATCTTGGGTCTTCTCTTGTGCTTTTAGGGTCTTGCTTACGGTGTTGATCATGGGATCATCATGTCGCATTCGTCCAAGTCACGTCTTGCGCTCTATTGAACTACAAAATAATTACTTACAAATTCATTAGTCCAATATGGTTGTATTGGTCATCAAACACCAAAATCCAAAGTAAATAGGCCCTAGGGTCCATTTTCCTTACACATTTGACCTGCAAAATTTTGAGAAGTAACAAATGTAAGATGAACATGCACAGTCGACTCTATAAACTTATTCTAAGTTATCATCCCCCAGTCTTGATACTTGTGGGCCAAAAGCTATGTAGATTATCATGCCAAGTGCAAATTGTGACCAAGTTCGCTGCATATATTTTTTAGATAAAAGGAAATTTATTTCATCAAGCAAATGAAAAATATCCCGGTCTCAACACCGTGAGATGCTTGTGATCGTAAATTATTACAAAGTTTTACTATGGGTAGACTCCGTCGCCCACATAGCAATCACACCCACCAGCCAAACAGAACTACTAAGATAAAGCAAAAGAAATTCATTATAAACTTAATCTACTCTAAACCTCCATCCGTATCCGGCGAAGATCTCCATTGTCGAACTTTCCAGTAGAAGGCATGCCTTACACAACAAGTTGCACTCCTCCTTCTTTTGGAACAGTGACCATGTCCTGATGCAATGTGTACCCCTATAGATAACCTCCATAAAAGACGAAGTGGGTATGTTATAAAAAACAATATCATTGTGGCTTAACCATATGGCCCAGCACATTGTGCCTGCCCCTGCTAGAACTAAGAGTTTTTTACTTGTCAGGATGTTATCTAGCCATGCTCCAAACATGTGTGTCACGCTTATAGGAGGTCCAAGGCCAAAAGTCACTACCGGAGATTGGCTCTTTGCCGAGTGCTAAGTGGTTTGCCGAGTGTTGTTTTTCGGGCACTCGGCAAAGACGCCTTTGCCGAGTGTTTTTTTTGACACTCGGCAAAGAAGCTCCCGAGTGTAAAAAAAACGGGAGATTTGGAGATTTGCCATTATAATTTTGCAAAGTTGGAGATTTACCATTGGTATCTCACTGACATGTAGGGCATACATGAGTGAATGACATGTGGGACAGGATGGCAAATCTCCAATTTAGTAAAATTATAATGGCAGTCTTCAAATTTTCCGTAAAAAACAACACTCGGCAAAGAAAATTTTAAAACACATTTTGAAGCAGTAAATTAATTCAAATGAAAAAGTTTTCAACTACAAAGTTGTATAACTCATCAAGATGTACAATGTTTGTTTTGGTCTTTTCTTCATATGACAAAGTGAAAGTAAATTTGTTTACAAATCTAATATATCTCTCTTCTAGTTTATGAAACTACTTAGAACGACCATGTCGGATGAATAGATGACTAAACAACCAAAATAAACTTTGTATATCTCGAAAAGTTATGAAACTTTGTAATTGGCAACTTTTTGATTTGAAATCATCTTGTCATGCAAAACTGTGTTTGAATTTCAAAAATTTAAAATTCGAACTTTCCAAACGACCTCGGATGGAAAAACAACCAAAGTAAACTCTGTAGATCTCGAAAAGTTATGAAACATTGTAGTTGGCAACTTTTTGATTTAAAATCATCTTGGCATGCAAAACTGCGTTTGAATTTCAAAATTTTGAAATTCAAATTTCGTAAACAACCTCAGATGGAAAAACTTCCTAAACTAAAAGTGTAGATCTTGAAAAGTTATGAAACTTTGTAGTTTACGACTTTTTTATTTGAATTCGTTTAGGGCCTCAAACAAGCAATTTACACTTGGTTTAGTATAATATGTTGGGAACTAAAACGGAATCTAGACACAAGTGACAGTATGGTGTAGTGGTAGAGGAGGTTCGCGCGCAGGGGGGGTCGTGGGTTCGAATCCCGTCCAGCCACGTTGCTGGGAATTTTACGCGAAAAATGCCGGAGATGGGCGGGCGTTGACCGGTGGGGGCCTCCACCGATTAAAAAAAAATCCATTTTTTCCCCATTTTTTCAGGTTTTTTTTCGGTTCCAACTTTGCCGAGTGTCGGGCACTCGGCAAAAGCTTTGCCGAGTGCCCGACAAAAAACACTCGGCAAAGACACCTTTGCCGACATATTTTTCGCCGAGTGTCCTTTGCCGAGTGCAGCACTCGGCAAAGCCTTTGCCGAGTGCTCCTGGCACTCGGCAAAGCCACTGAGTCCGGTAGTGAGTTAACTGTACCACTCGCCAAATGAACTTACCAAGAACACAATCTAAAAATAAATACTGTATAGTCTCAAGGTTATTACAAAAATAACATTTCTCATTTCCATGCCATCTTCTCTTAATTAAGTTATCTTTGGTAAGGGTGACCCCTTTATACAGAAACCATAGGAAAATTTCACCTTTAAAGGTATCTTAATTTTCCATAAGTATCTGTTATATGGCATAAAATATGAATTCAACATAGCATTACACATTGATGCTACTGAAAATCATCCATTCGAATGAAACCATCTGAAAATGTATCTGGTTGATCATTTAAGTGTATATTTACAGGTCATCAAACCAGATAACGCAAAGAATCAAAGTTTTGGCCTACTAAAGATCTTCGAAATGAAATGTTAAAAGAAACAAAACTCATGATGATATCAGCAACCGTAGCATTTTTCATTCTCACTATATTATATAAGTTTGGATATTGCTCTTTTAAAGTATACATGCCTAACCACTTATCTTCCTAGAATCTAACTTGTTTGCCATCTTAGGCCTTGTTTAGATTGCCTCAAAATTTCAAGTTTTTTCACTCTCTCTCCATCACATCAATTTTTAGACGCATGCATGGAGCATTAAATGTAGATAAAAAAAATAACCAATTGCATAGTTTGGTTGTAAATCACGAGACGAATCTTTTGAGCCTAGCTAGTCCATGATCAGACAAAGTTTGTCAAATACAAACGAAACATACTATAGTGTCCAGATTGTAAAAATTTGCAATCTAAATAAGGCCTTGTAACCTAAAATTTCCAAAACTTAGAAATTGATTTTGGACATTCATTAGACCTGTCCAAAATTGTGAATCGCCAGGCTTTTTATCCACTCGAGTAATTCATTTGTTGCTGAGGTATTTGTTTCTTAAGACTTGTTGCCATGCCCCATCCTCATTAGTTAAGTTGTATAAGTATAACCATTTACTAAGTAAACATCTGTTCTGGCTATCTAGATATGCTAGTATACCCAAATTAAAAAAAAATCTGGTAAGGACACGTATTTAATTTTAGGGCAGATATAGCACTCCTATAGATTGGTGATGCACGTTTTAATTTATTACCTGCCAACCACATGTGTACGTGTGGGGCAAGTTGCACTATCTAGCTGCTGGCTTTGGCATAAATTTTATTACTACTAAGCGCGCGTTTAGATGTAAATTTTTTTTGGGTTTTGGCTACTGTAATACTTTCGTTTGTATTTGGTAATTAGTGTCTAATTATGGACTAATTAGGTTCGAAAGTTTCGTCTCGCGATTTCTCATCCAACTGTGCAATTAGTTTTTTTCATCTACATTTAGTACTCCATGCATGTGCCACAAGATTCGATGTGATGGGTACTACGTAAAAATTTTTGAGAACTAATCAGGCCCTAAGTATCTTCCCGTGTCTCCACAGCATTGCAGGCTCTGTGTACCACACGTCTGGATGTATTTCACGTGGTCAGGAGTGGGACGTGACCACTGTATGGGGCGAATGGACGGACGATGCATCATTCATATATGTGTGCTCGACGACCTGGACAAGCAGGTCAATGTCCCTTTTGGATCGCGCAGACTGGATATCTGTTAGTAATGATAAATATATATGTTTTTAATGATTACATAGATAAATCTCTCAATCTATCATGATCCTCTAGTATAAATACAAGACATGTTCTTATCCCAATAGAAAATTTATTCTATACGTAATTACAAGTTTTTATGAAATCGGATGAGCTTTCAAAGAAAAACATTAGTTTGGGCTCCGAATACCAAAATTCGCTCAGACAGATTTCTAAACCTGGCATAGGCTGGTTTCCAAATCAAGTCTGAGCCAGTCTATATAGGACACGACGGCGGAGTCTGCCAAAACCGACCTAGGCTGATTTTCTAGGATTTGTAAACTTTGGCCAAATTACTCGATGTAAATGTGGTCATTTTTGTTTTTTTTTCTTGTTTGCATATTGTAAGAGTAAGGATAGTAATTAGCTTAGTACTGGCTCAATGAATATTTACACTTTACTATCAGCCTATTTATATAGTAGTGGATCATTAGAAGATACTTCATCATTAATACATGGTCTACTTTCTTCTCCCATTGAGTTTTTTGAAGGTTGAACTTATAGCCAGCTTCTCTTCTCTCTTATCGACCTCAGCATAAAGCCTACTTATAGTGCTTTAGTATAATTATTGTTCCAAGGGCAGACCTAACCAAGAAACGATATGGTTTCTATATATGTTCATTAGTGAGGGTTTTAACTAAGCAAAATGATAATATGACATTGTAACTATGTTTACACAGAAACCAAGATCCGAAAGGGGTGAAAGAAGAGAGACTATACATGATTGGACAAAATTTATTGTAAAGAAATCATCCATTAAAAATATGGTTTATATATGTAGTGTACGTATAAAAATTATGAGATAGTTTCTGTACTGATACCGCCCTAGCTAACCCAATTTGCTAAAATGTACAGTACCTCCACAAAAAATAAAGGAAATTTATTTAACTTTAGGAGATGCATGAATGCTTTTACCTGCCAACCACATGTGTACGTGTGGGGGCAACAAGTTGTGCATGCACTAATTAGCGGCTGGCTTGGGCCTTGTTTAGATTGTAAATTTTTGCAATTTGGACATTGTAGTACGTTTCATTTGTATTTGACAAATTTTGTCCGATTATGGACTAACTAGGCTCAAAAGATCCATCTCGTGATTTACAACCAAACTGTGTAATTAATTATTTTTTTTTACCTACATTTAATGCTCCATACATACGTCTAAAAATTGATGTGATGGAGAGAGAGTGAAAAAACTTGGAATTTGGAGATGATCTAAACAAGGCCTTGGCATTAATGTTTCCTATCATCCGGCCGGTGTCTCCAGCAATGCATGTAGACCCTGTGCGACACGTACGGATGTGTCTCACGTGGCCAAGAGCGTGACCACAGTAATAATGGACGATGCATCATGCATGTGGTGTTGTGTTGCGTGCTCGACGACCTGGAGTCTACTGACCCAACGGCTAGCTACTCCGATCCGTATACTTTGTCGGCAAAAACGATCCAGTGCCTAGACAAGCAGGTCAATGTCCGCATGCAGCATTGTTGGCATTTCCATACACAGGCCTTGTTTAGTTCTTTCAAAAAAAAATTACATGATATCCCAACGAATATTTAACACACGTGTAGAGTATTAAATATAGACTAAAAAAAATCTAATTACACCGATTGCGACTACTTTGCGAGACGAATCTTTTAAACCTAATTAGTCCATGATTTGATAATAAAGTGCTACAGTAACGCGTGCGATAATGATGGACTAATTAGGCTTAATAAATTTGTGTCGCGGTTTACTGACGGATTCTATAATTTTTTTTATTAGTATCCGAACACCACATGCGACACCCCATGTGACACCCCAAAACTTTACACCCTGAAACTAAACAAGACCATATGATTCGTTAGGTGGTGCTCAAATACAGGGAGTAAAGTTTATAGATGTCACATCGGGGTGTCATATGAGACTGTTAGGATAGTAATAATAAAATAAATTATAGAAGTCATCAGTGATTCGTGAGACAAATTTATTAAGCCTAATTAATTCATCATTAGCACATATTTACCGTAGCACCACATTATCAAATCATGTACTAATTAGACTTAAAAATTATCTCACAAAGTAGTCATAAACTGTGTAATTAATTATTTTTTTAGTTTATATTTAATACTCCGTACATTTGTCGAACTTCCGACGTGACAAGAGTAAACTTTACGAGAAGAACTAAACAAGACCTTAATAACAGTCTTTAATTCTAGCGAGGCTGGCCTGACATACGGAATAGGTACATCAATTTCGTTTGTCGTTGGCCCTTGCCCGGCCGAATAGTCGCGTCACATTCTTATCTTAGCCCTTGTTTAGTTCCCAAAATTTGGATTTTGGGGCTACTGTAGCACCTTCGTTTTTATTTGGCAAATAATGTCCAAACATTGACTAATTAGGCTTAAAACGTTCGTCTCGCAATTTCCCATCAAACTGTGTAATTAGTTTTTCTTTTCGTCTACATTTAATGCTCCATACATGGGTCGCAAACATTCGATGTGACAGGTACTGTAGCAACTTTTTGGAAGTTGGGCACCAACTAAACACGGCGTTACTAGCTCTAAAATATGGTACAGTTAGCCCGTGTTTAGTGGGTGAAAAGTTAGAAATTTGGTTACTGTAGCATTTTTGTTTTTATTTGGTAATTAGTGTTCAATCATGGATTAATTAGGCTTAAAATGTTCGTCTCGCAATTTCCAACCACACTGTGCAATTAGTTTTTTTTTCGTCTACATTTAATGCTCCATGTACGTATCGCAAGATTCGATGTGATAAGTACTGTAGCACTCTTTGGGAAAACTTTTCGCGAACTAAACACTAGTAGAGAACAGACCTTTGATCCTCGGCTAAAATGGGCTCTAGTCCCGGAATTTTTTGCGCCCGAGACTAGAAATACCTTTAGTCCCGGTTGGTGTCTCCAACCGGGACTAAAAATCCCCCCTAACGGCTATTGCGCCGCAGACAGAGGTGGCGGGGACCTTTAGTCCCGGTTGGAGCCACCAACCGGGACTCAGTATACTCTTTACTCCCGGTTGGTGGCTCCAACCGGGAGTAAATCTCTCTCGGCCATGGCTGCGCACTGGGTTGCAAAGTTACTTTTAGTCCCGGTTGGAGCCACCAACCAGGACTAAAGGTCCCCTTTATATCCCGGTCGTCTCCTTCTTCCTCCCCGAGCCCGAGCTCGGCATATTTTGAAGCTCCTTTGCACTAGTGTTCTTGCTTCTGCCTCCCTCCATTGTTCCTCCATCCATTATTCGATTTCTCTGTCGATTTCTTGATTCCTCATCGATTCTTGAGTTGTAAAGGTTACCAATCTCATACTCTCATTTTTCACCATTGTCTTATCTCATTTTGTTCACTATATATATATATATATATGGTTCTTTATTGTGGTTTTTTTTTATTTGTAAGCAATTTGAGCTCAAAATCACTTCAAACTTGCATATTTACATGAAATAAGGTTAAAGTAACTAGTTGAACTTCCGGACCGTGTTCATCTTGGCGAGCACGTTCTCTGCCGACCGATAACGGACGTCAAGGAGGAGCTTTGATTCTCTGAGGGAGAGCGGCAGCGGTTGTGGAAGACCGTGTTCCCTTCCTCGTAGAATTGGAGCTCTTCCATGGCCAAGTCACGTGTGCCGTCCGGTGGAGAAATGCTCACGAGATGATCACGTAAGCAAGGTCAACTAAACGGATGGTTATTTATTCACATGTCACGATATCGTCGCATGAGTCATCAATCACCGTACCCAAAACGTAGTATATATATAAATATAAACTTAGAAAATAGTTAGAAAATTATAGAAAATCCATACTAGTTGAACTTGCGGACCGTATTCATCTCGGCGAAAGCACGTTTCTGCGCCGAGCGGTAACGGGTGTCAAGGAGGAGCTTTGATTCTACGAGGGGAGAGCGGCAGCGGTCATGGAAGACCGTGTTCCCTTCCTCGTAGAATTGGAGCTCTTCCATGGCCAAACGGTGGTGCGTCCGGTGGAGAAATGCTCACCGAGATGATCACGTAAGCAAGGTAAACTAATACGGATGGTTATTTATTCACACATCCCGATATCGTCGCGGATGATACATTATGTGTGTACACTCCCATTCTTACATTAATTTGCGGAAATATCATGTGAATTACTTACCATCGTGATAAAGGCGAGAACACAATGACCATTAAAAATATCATTGTTTAGAGATCTAGATAATTTTATAGTTTCTTAATTTTATTTGTTTATAAAAGGAGAAATTTATAGTGTATTAAAAATGAGTATCTGAGTAGATAGATGGCAATCGCTTTGGGTCCTCGGCCTCTCATGGGTTTTCAAAGCGACTTAGGCGGGCCTCCCTCTCATTCCATGCGGCAAGTGTCGTGATGAGACGAAGATTGTGATGGAGTATCGAGTGAAGAAGGAGGGTCCCAACAAGGATCGTATCTTCTACAAGTGTCCAGGATCGCAATGTGAGTTATTTTATCGTATTTAATGATTATGGTTAGTTTATACCTATTTTCATGATGGTTGTGATTAAAGTTCTAATTTTTTGTTTTAATTTCAAGTGGGATGGCGGTGGACGATGTTTAGGCTTCTCTTTGGGAGGAAGAGTATGTTGAACTCGCGTGCAAAAATATCTTGCTGTGAGCAGTGAATCGGCTGGCTAATGAGGCGGTGATCCAGTAGAAGAAGCCCAAAGATGTTGCACAATCGGGGATCATCTTTTAGTTGAGATTGGTCGTGAAATCCTAGTGCTCTTTGAAATGTATTTTAGCTTTAGTTCTTTTAGTGGTAGTTGGGATTGTCTACATTGTAGCGATGCTTTCATAAATTTGTATCTTTTGTGGTGGCACGCATGTTGTATAAATAATTAATTATGATCTAGGTTTTAATATAGTATTTATGTCATGTAATGCAGATGAGCCGTCATTGGATGTATAATGTTGATCGCTGCTCCCAAGAGTTCATTGATTGGCGTGCATTCTTTGTTACGTGCGGCCGAGGCAAACAAATAGCTTGACGGTTTCATGTCTTTGCCCATGTGCCATATGTAAGAATACGGTGGAATATCCTTGCTCAAGGACTCTTCATTCACACTTGTTCAAGTCGGGTTTTATGCCAAACTATATTTGTTGGACAAAGCACGGAGAAACCGGTGTTGTAATGGAAGAAGGTGAAGAAGAACAATGGGACGACAATGATATTATTCCCGATGGTGCGTGCTTCAATGATACTGCAATGGGAGAAGCTGAAGAAGAGGTAGCCGCAGAAGATGAGCTGGCTGATGATCTTTCTCAGGTCATTCGTGACGCACAAAGAGAATATGAAAGTGAAAAGGAGAAGATCAAGTTTAAGCGGATGCTAGAAGATCACAAGAAATTGTTGTACCCAACTTGTGATGCAGGGCAGAAAAAGTTGGGAACCACACTAGAATTGCTGCAATGG
The DNA here is from genome assembly GCA_904845875.1 of Miscanthus lutarioriparius. NCBI lineage: Eukaryota > Viridiplantae > Streptophyta > Magnoliopsida > Poales > Poaceae > Miscanthus > Miscanthus lutarioriparius. The sequence goes on from CAJGYO010000011.1 coordinate 72,258,195, forward strand.
AAGGCAAAGAATGGTGTATCTGACAAGGGATTTTGAGAGTTACTAAAAATTCAAAAGAAGATGCTTCCGAAGGACAATGAATTGCCTGCCACTACCTATGAAGCAAAACAAGTTGTCTGTCCTATGGGGCTAGAAATAGAGAAGATACATGCATGTCCTAATGACTGCGTCATGTACCGTGGCAAAGAGTACGAGAAATTAGATGCATGCCCGGTATGCCATGCGTCGCGGTATAAGATCAGGCGAGATGACCCTGGTGATGTTGAGGGTGAACGTCCGCGGAAGAAAATTCCTGCCAAGGTTATGTGGTATGCTCCTATAATACCACGCTTAAAACGTCTGTTCAGAAACAAAGAACATGCAAAATTGTTGCGATGGCGCAAAGAAGACCGTAAGGTAGACAATATGTTGAGACACCCTGCTGATGGGTCCCAGTGGAGAGCAATCGACAGAGAATTCCTGGACTTTGCAAATGACGCAAGAAACTTAAGGTTTGCTTTAAGTACAGATGGTATCAATCCTTTTGGAGAGCAGAACAGTAGTCATAGCACTTGGCCTGTTACTCTAAGTATCTACAACATTCCTCCTTGGTTATGCATGAAGCAGAAGTTCATTATGATGCCTGTGCTCATCCAAGGCCCAAAGCAACCTGGCAATGACATCGATGTGTACCTAAGACCACTTATTGACGAACTTCCCATTTTGTGGAATAAAGAAGGTGTACGTGTGTGGGATGAGTACAAACATGAACACTTTGATCTGCGAGCATTGTTGTTCGTAACAATCAATGATTGGCCTGCTCTAAGTAATCTTTCAAGACAGTCAAATAAGGGATATAATGCATGCACACACTGCTTCGGTGATATTAGAGGTGTATTCTTGAAAAAATGTCGAAAGGTCGTGTACCTTGGCCATCGTCGATTTCTTCCTACAAATCACCCCGTAAGAAAGAAAGGCAAGCATTTTAAAGGGAAGGCAGACCACCTGACCAAGCCTCGCAACCGAACCGGTGAGGATGTACTCGATATGGTCAATGATGTGAAAGTCGTCTTTAGAAAAGAACATGGAAGCCAACCTGTTCCGAACGACGCTAACGGTCACGCACCCATGTGGAAGAAGAAGTTCATATTTTGGGACCTACCCTATTGGCAAGTCCTAGAGGTCCATAGCTCGATCGACGTGATGCACCTGACAAAGAATCTTTGTGTGAACCTGCTAGGCTTTATGGGTGTGTATGGAAAGCCTAAGGACACATTTGAAGCACGACAGGACCTGCGTTGTTTGAGAGAAAGAGACAACCTGCATCTAGAGAAGACAGATGATGGACGCCATTACTTACGTCTTGCTAGCTACACCCTAAGCAAAGAGGAGAAGGAAATCATGTTTGAATGCTTAAACAACATCAAGGTACCATCTGGATTCTCCTCGAATATAAAGGGTATTATAAATGTTGCAGAGAAGAAATTCTGTAACTTAAAGTCCCATGACTGTCACATTCTCATGACGCAATTACTTCCAGTTGCATTAAGAGGAATTCTACCTCCAAATATACGTCTAGCCACCATGAAGCTATGTGCATTCCTTAATGCAATTTCTCAGAAGGCAATTGATCCAACTGATCTAGCTAAACTACAGAATGATGTGGTTCAATGTCTCGTTAGCTTTGAGTTGGTGTTCCCTCCTTCCTTCTTTGATATTATGACACACCTCCTAGTTCACCTAGTCAAGGAGATTTTCACTCTCAGTCCTGTGTTCCTACACAACATGTTCCCCTTAGAGAGATTCATGGGAGTCTGAAGAAATATGTTCACAACCGTGCTTCGCCAGAAAGGAAGCATCGCCAAGGGCTATGGAAGAAGAGGTCATTGAGTTCTGTGTTGACTTTATTCCCGACCTTGACTCGATTGGTGTTCCTAAATCGAGACATAAAGGGAGACTAAGCAGAAAGGGGACACTAGGGAGGAAAACATATATTGGTACGGATGATGATTATTTCAATAAAGCGCACTACAGTTCTGAGTAACTCCTCTTTGGTAGATCCGTATATTGAGACACACAAGGATCTCTTACGATCCGAAGTTTCGAGGGAAGGCTGAAGCTTGGATTACTGTAGTAAGCACATGGAAACTTTCAAATGTTGGTTGCGAAAAAAATGTCAAGGTGATGAGAGCATCCATGAGCAATCAGTATTTATTGGCTATGCAACCATCATGGCATATCGTCACATACAAAGGGTACGAGATAAATGGGAACATATTCTACACAGTAGCCCAAGATAAAAGGAGTACCAACCAAAACAGTGGTGTCCGCATAGATGCCATAGACCCGAATGGGAATAAGCAGACATATTATGGACGCATAGATGAAATATGGGAACTAGAATATGCACCTACTTTGAAGATCCCATTGTTCAAGTGCCAATGGGTCAAGGTGACCGGAGGTGGGGTAACAATAGACAACGAGTATGGAATGACAACAGTAGACCTTAGTAATATTGGGTACAAAGATGAATCATTCGTCCTTGCCAAGGATGTGAATCAGGTGTTCTATGTCAATGATATGTCTACCAAACCAAAAAGAGGAAAAAACGATAATGACTCAACCAAAGAGACAAAGCGCCACATAGTTCTTTCAGGGAAAAGAGTCATCGTGAGAATTGAGGACAAGTCGGACATGTCAGAAGATTATGAAAAGGATGACCGAATTCCACCATTCAAAGTGAACAAAGACCCTAGCATCTTGGTAAATGATGAGGACACTCCATGGTTAAGACGCGATCATAACCAAGGGACATACGTAAAGAAGAAATTCACTGTTGTGCCCACTTGATGATATAGTGATTTAATGTAGTGTGTGTTTGAGATATTATGTAATAATTGTGAATTCAGATGTTTATTATGTAATGTTTCAAATTAAATCAATGTTTAATTTGATGGGATTTCTCTCTCAAAAAGGTAAATTAGGATATTGAGTGATGAAAAATTAAAATATTAATGTTAAAATGATGTGAAAACAAATTTCCTATCCAAAACCAATAGTTTTAATAATTTTAATTAAACACTACATTTTTGCATTAACGAAATAATAAATATTAGTTACATGATGTTTTATAATTGTAACAAAAAATAAAAAAGTTAGGTTATAGATTTTTCCTATGTGCAATAAAGAAAAAGAAAATCCATATTTTTAACAAAATAATTTTATGCCTTTTATTTAATTTACTATGTATTTAACAAAAACTATTGCATTTCTATTGTATTTAACAAGACTATTGCTTAAAACAGGCGGGAAACGAAACTGCAGGCCACCTTTACTCCCGGGTGGGCTTCACCCGGGAGTAAAGGTGGGCTGTAGTTTCGTGGCCCGCCAAAAAAAACCCTTTACTCCCGGTTGGTAATACGCACCGGGAGTAAAGGACCTTTACTCCCGGCTAGTGGCTGGCACCGGAGTAAATCTTCCAGTATATAACCCGCTTGAGTGCAGCGCAGATCGATCCCTCCTCTTCTTCCTCGTCGAACACGCCGCCCTTTCTCTTCTTCCTCGTGCCGCCGCCGATTCGTCTTCCCTGCGCATCAGCCCACCCGTGACACGACACCGAGCGCCGCGCCTCGCGGCGGCCCTCCACCGCCGACGACCTCGCGCCGACGACCTCGTGCATGCCCGGCCTCCCCCTGGCGCCCGTGGCCCCTCCACCACCACCTTACCGAGGTGAGAGTTCTCCAGTGAAATGGCGTCGGTGAGGGCCCATGCATATGGTTGGGGTCTTTTTTCGCTTGTCGTCCATAGCGGAGGAGCCATCAATTTGCTCGTCTTGGGGGCATGCCATGCATGGTTGTCGATTTCAACAATGGCGTCTTAATTGGGGGCAGCGGCATGCCATGGCTGCGGCGAATCATTTCCTTGAAGCACGCCACGTGCAAGTCAACAGCCCTTGCCGAGGTGGATGCCGAGGTCTTGTTCAAGCGATGGTAGACGTAGCTAAGCTGAAACTTGCAACATCACGACATCACGCACCGACGACACTTTGCCCGGCCCGCCTCACGTCGTCGTTGCCAAGACACCGCCACCGGCCGACACGTATATATCGTCATTTGTATTCATATGCATGTATATATATGTCGCGAGCACCGCCGCCCTCGTTCGCCTATGCGTTTCTATGTATATCTGGCGGAGCACCGCCGCCCTCGTTCACCCATGTGTACAAACACATATATCGGGCGGAGTTGAGCACCGCCACTCTCGTCACACCGCCCTCTCTCGCGGCCTAGTCGATCAACATTCGTGATACGTATCGGCATAAAATATATTGTAGTTAATAAAGTGACTATGTTTAGTTTAAGATATATGATGAATGACTACATGGTTCACATGGTACATAGGATATATAACAACATCATGCACTGACACCGGCCCGGCCCGCCTCACGTCGTCGTTGTCAAGACACCGCCACCGCGCCGACTGCGGTTATATACGTCATTTGCATTCATATGCATGTATATATCGTCGCGAGCACCGCCGCCCTCGTTAAGCCCATGCGTTTATATGTATCTGGCGAACCGCCGCCCTTGTTCACCCATGTGTACAAACATATATACGGTGGAGTGGAGCACCGCCACTCTTGTCACACCGCCCTCTCTCACGGCCTAGTCGATCAACATTCGTATTATCGTTATCGTTAACGCTAAACAATCACACCAGGGCGAATTGTGTCGGTGACTAGGGCGAGCCGCGTTGTTGATGTCACCGACGTGGTTCGCCCTAGTCACCGACGCAGTTCGCCCTAGTGTGGCAAATTGCGTCCGTGACCGAGGGGCAAGATTTAATAATGCATATTGTTTGTAGATTTTATGCATGTAAGCAAAGATTTGACGTACTATATATTGGTTTTGTTTTTTGAAGCTAGATGGCCGACCCGAGAAACATGGATGAGGAGTTGATGATGAATTTGATCAACACGGCACTCAAGTTGCGGCGATGATGGTGCTAAAAATAACGTGCAAGAGGATGAGATGGCGGGAGTCGAGTGCTTAGCTCTTGAACAAAATGAGCAACAACATATTGGCCAAGTATATATTTTTTATTATTAGCTATATAATTATCATATGTCTTATGTGTGCTCATGACATTAAAAATAATGTTTATGTTTTGTAGCCCTCTGGATCGACATCAACAACTACAACGAAGAGTAAAAATGTTCGAGGTCCCAAAAAGCCATTGGAGGGCGCTTCATCATCTCGGAGTTCAATGTGGATCTGAAGCGAACCGGGGCCAAATAAAACGAAATTGCGTGCACCACTTGTGGTTACCTTGTACGAGACCGGCTCCCGATCAGTACCCGCAAATGGAAGAAGAAGACCAATGCTCCTCATATCAGTTTTGTCTCCGATCGTGACAAGACGTTAATTTGGAAAGATGTCTTGGTACATTTCACGCTCCAAACAGATGGTTATGATGATATTATAGATGGTGATGAATTGAAGGGCGAGTTAGGGATTGGGCAATGAAGAAGATGGCCACCCAGTTTGAGACTTGGAAGAAACACCTATACACGACGTATGTCAAGAAGAACATAGCACCAGATTTTTACGTCCGGGCCCGATCTCAAAGCAGAGGCCCTATTGGGATGAGTTTGTACAAAGTACAAGACATCGGAAGAGGGTGCGAGTCGGTGATAAAGAACCAACGTAATGCCCAATGTAAGACATACCACCATAACTTGGGATCGGTGGCTACCCGACTACCATTAAGAAGTGGAACAAAATGGAAGCAGACCTTCTTGCTAAGGGTATCACACGAATCACTCGAGGGGAGAGCGTGCAAAGAATTGGTTTTTGCTCATGGGGAACTTTGGACCAGGAGGCAGGAAGTGCGTTTATGGCGCAAGACGCGCAAGAAGCAGCAGAAAGATTGTTTTAAGCTCAGAGAGCTACTTTGCTAGTGGTGCGTTCAGCCCAACAGAGAGAAGGATGAGGTGACATCGCCATCGGGACTATTGAACATGGTGGCCAAACTAGAGGCAAAGGAAGTGTCTCGTGGGAGCATGGATTCCTCAGATGAGACCTTCCCTCTGAAGCCACCGAGAGAAAGAAGGAAGAAGAGGCACAGTGGCTCCAGAGGTTGGAGGAAGCGGTGCGTGAAACTGAGGAGCGGGAAAAAACCTTGAAGCGAGAATGCAGGAGGAAATCGGGAAGGCAAGTGCAAATAGTAGTGAGTGCAAGCAAGCGGGCATCGAGCGAGGAATCAACATTAGCCAATCTGTTTAGTTGAAAGCGATTTGCGCTTCCACGGAGATACCAAATCAAGGTGACACAGATTGCGCTTCCCTATGGATGACGTCTTGAACCTTGTACAACGCGTGTGAGCTACACATTCAAGGGGAATTCCACAATCAAGGTGGCTATCGGTCTTGTTAATCCTATCGACCGAACTAAGACACCAAGGATTCATGGGAATATAATCCAAGAAGGATATGCTACCATCTCGGTAGATAAAGTGAAAAAGGTTTTAGTGATTTGCCTCTTGACATTCACGGAGGTGATGGCGAGAAGACTCTAGGAGAAGCGGAGAAGACATTCATTCTATGGCATAAGCGCTACATTATCATTCCAGGATGTCGGCTCCACCTCCTCTGAACTACCTCACCATAGGTACGTGCGGATGAAAACACTACATCATTAATTTGTATTGGCTTAAATAATTAACAATCGCTCATAATAATATGTCATTCCTTTTTTTTTTGTAGCAGATCCTCCCCAACCTAAATCCAATTGTTCAATTGCGAGATCATCATAGTGCTCTCAGACGATGACATTGTGTTGGAAGGCGAGGCTGCATCCACACCATCTCCAAGGAGGTCTCCAACGCCGCTTGTTGCCACCTCCAAGGAGGTCTCCAACGCCGCCAACACCTCCAAGGAGGTCTCCAACGCCCCCGCCCCCGCCTACCAAGAAGCCTAGCAAGAGGCCGGTCCCTCAAACGAAGAACCAGGTCCCCTTTGCAAAGAAAGCCACCGTGAAACCAAGGGCTATTCCCAAAATAATATCTCAAGAGAAGGAACAAAAGGCTGATGCATATAAAAAAGATATGTCTAGATTCTATGACAAACTTAAAAAGAATCAAAAAGCAAGGAGAAACCCGGAGAAACCGTACTTATTAGTAGCTCCAGATATTCTAAGAAAAGGGTGGCTTCTTACCGGCAACAACAACATGGGAATCTCGTAAGCCGTCCAAATCAACGTTATCGGACTATGACCGCACTCTCACCAAGTCAATTGAGGCGGCACAGAAAAAGAAGCGGGCAGGGAAAGGAGTTGCCCAACTCGGACAACAAGCGCACCAATCATCCCCCCGCTAGTTGTTGGTAATGAATATGGTTCGAATTTAGGATTAATGCATCAGGCAAACATACCTCCGGATGTCGATTTGGATCACCTTGGTGAATTTATTGATGAGACTGGTCTCGACCTTTACCAGATGTTTGGTGATGGAAACATTGAGAGTGCAGCGGAGGTTGATATTTGGAAGAAAAAATTTGTACTAGGCCGAGTCTATCTGACCCTCAAGCCTTATCTCGATCTAGGGACACAAATGTACCTGCTAAACAAGTGGTACATGCAGGCGTCTACCGGTGGAGACTTCTGCGTTGGTGTCAGAATTAGAGACGAACATTGGTTCCGTGGCGATGATGTTATGTAGTTGACTTTACAGAATTTCATCAACTATGCCACCTTACCTCTCTGGACAAAGTTATCATTAGCTGCTATTGCCTGTAAGTAATAATTCTTTCGATCTATTATTAAACTCATCATATGTGTGTATATGCATATAAATTATCCTAACAAGTACTATATATATGTAGATTTACAATGACAGAGCTCAGAAAGGAAGGCTGCAATGAAATTGGTTTTGTTGATCCCCATATAATATTTAAAGACCCAATTACTACAAAGACTAATTGGAAGTCTGAGTCAGAGAGTAACCTCATGAACTTCTTAGTGAACCAACGCCACAAGAAGGATATACTCTTTCCCTATAACTTCAAGTGAGTGTTAATAATATCGATCATCCTTAATGGTTCATATGTTGATTCTAGTTAATTAATGAGTGTTATGCGTTATATCCTATAAACACATGCAGCAATCACTGGATATTGATGGACATCGATCTGGTGAAAAGTCACTTGATAATCTATGACTCGATGAGAAAACCACAACAAGACTACCAAGATATGATAGATATTATCCAGAGGTAATTTCGGGATCTCTAGCAACTATATATACACACAAACATGATGATTAACTATATCTGATGACGTGGCAAATTTTTTATTGGGCAGTGTTTGGAAAACCTTTATTGAGAAGCAACACATGGAAAAATGCAAAGCGCCACTGAATGTAATCCCTTTGAAAATAAGTTCCCTGAATCACATCATCTTTATTAATTAAACATATAGCTTTCACCGGATCACCAGATTGGATGACAAATCTTTTTCTCGTAAAGTGGTGTCTGAGGCAGAAACAGAGGAACAACTACTGTGGTTACTATGTTTGTAAGTTTATCAAGGTGATCTCCCAAAGAACTCCTACAGTGAGACTCAAAGTACGTTAAAAATACACTATATATTCATTTAATTATTATTATTGATTATGTTACTATGTCTTTATATAAATATATGTACATATATTAATTTATTTTCCTTTAATTCAAACCTGTAGACTCGATGGTTGGAGAAAAAGGTCATACGGCAAGACCAAATCAAAGCAATTCAAAAGTCTATAGCCGGATTTTTTAATGAGCAGGTCATCGATTCCAAGGACGAGTTCTACTTCGACCCAACACTGCCATGGAAGCCAAGCTAGAGGATGAGAGAAAACTTGTTATATCACAACAACTATAATGCAATCTTTTTGTAATATATGCACATGAAATAATATAATGTAAAATACACATATGCATGCATGCATGTAAATATATATATATGATGCATGCATGCATATATATATATATTTTTTTTTCTATGCTTGAATTGTGTGATTTAATACGTTAATTGTGCTTGAACCGAAACATACTATACGCGCGTATAAATATATAATTAGCAGCGTACAATACGACTTCGAAAACAAAAAAATGAAAAGAAAAGAAAAAAGAAAAAAAACCTTTAGTCCCGGTTCGTATTACCAACCGGGACTAAAGGTGCCGGCCATCGTGGCATGTCAGGAGGCACCTTTAGTCCCGGTTGGTGTTACCCACCGGGACTAAAGGGGTTCCTGACCCGGGACTAAAGGACCCTCTTTAGTCCCGAATGCTTGCTCCCGGGTGGGGAACCGTGACTAGAGGGGGTTCCCCACCGGGAGTAAAGCTCGGTTCTCTCCCAGTGAAACAAGGGCAAATTATTGCACATGCATGCATGGGAGTGGTGTACTGAAGCTGCAGCAGTACGTGCAAAACTTCCACAGCTAATAATAATGGATATGGATGAGTAAGCACCACAGTAGGTTACGTACGTGGTCCATAGATCGATTTGAGTAACATATCTTGCTTACTGGAGTACGTACTTGTGGGCCGAAAACAGATCCAGCATTTATATGGTGCATTTTATATATTTTTGGGAGTAGTTATTTCCATAATCAACAAATCACGTTGCGTATGTGTATATGCTCGATCATTTATCAGTTTGAGTATATGGACATACTAATATTAAGATACTCCACTATATGAAATTTTTTTCAAAAGAGCATATATTTTTTAATATATTATATAATACTAGGATAGTAGCATATAAAATAATTATAACCATATACTCTAAGTATACATACATACTTGTCATACATAGTACCCTACATGGTCTAGTATAATGATACACTCCATCTACATGCACTTTGTTGGGCTATATACGTTCTAAATCTAAATCTAGAAATATACAGATGGGAGTAACCACTCCCTAGGAGTAGAAAACAATTTCCATATATTTATAGAGAGAGAATAAATATATCACGCCAATCGCGTCCATACCTCTTGAAGCTGGACTCTGGAGATTTTTCCACGTACGGGTGAGCTTTCATTTCTGGTACCATGCCAAGTCGCCAAGCTACGTGCAGTGTGTTTAGACAAGTGCATGAGAACAATCTATATACGTGAGACACGTGTTTGGTTTCACGGTTTGGATACATATATATAATAACTATATATAATCTGGGTCCAAACTACAATCATAAAAATACGTGTTCCTTCACGCTTGGACCGTCAGCTCATTGTTGTATGTCACTGTGCGAATAGCTGGTATCCAAATTGGTCATCTTCCATTATTTCTCTGATCCATGCTACATATTATATATTATCCTATAATGTAAGATACAGTACAATATATATGGTATTAGCACAAACTGATTTAATCGAAATAGACATCTTTAATTTGTGTGTAGGGCAAATAGATCGTTCATGTGCTAAATAAACACTAATCTACCTTGTACCATGTTTGCTCCTTGCTTCTTGATTTTGTTTCTATTATCTCTTCCTTTCTACTTTTATTGTTCTTTTGATGATAAAGGTCTAGTTTATTACTCTCATATGTGTTATATTTAATGAAAGCTATTTTCTTTTGTTTTTGAACACCAAGACTGTACTAGTACATGGCTTCAGTATTTATATATGGCCATTTTCTTTTGTTTTTGAACACCTATGACAACAAGCTCTTGATATTCCAAGAGTGTTCATTTCTTTTTTTTAAAGCACTATATATGCCGGTACGTGCAAAACTTCCACAGCTAATAATAATGGATATGGATGAGCAAGCACCACAGTAGGTTACGTACGTGGTCCATAGATCGATTTGAGTAACATATCTTGCTTACTGGAGTACGTACTTGTGGGCCGAAAACCGATCCAGCATTCATATAGGGTGTATTTAATATACTTCTGAGAGTAGTTACTCCCATAATTAATAAACCATATTGCGTATGTGTATATAATACTTATTTATCAGTTTAAGTATATTGACATACTAATATTAAGATACTCCACTATATGATTTTTTTTTCAAAAGAGCATATATTTTTTAATATATTATATAATACTATGATAGTAGCATATAAAATAAGTATAATCATATACTCTAAGTATACATACATACTTGTCATACTGAAGCTGGGCCTGTGCGTGCAGTAGCGAGGAGGGAAGGGAACTGGGCTCGCGCGGGAGAAAAAAAATGGGGAGGAGCAGTGGGCCAAAGGAGAGGGAAGGAGAAGAATCCTTTTTCTTTTATTTCAAAACTTATTTCAAATATGAACCAAACCAAATTTGAATAGATTTTCAAATACACTTTTTAACTTAATTAAAAATAATAAATTTTGGTAAGTTCTCAAAAATAAATTTTACAACCTTTTTAAATTCTTTTATTTTCCAATTCCCTTTTCTTTCCTTTTCTTTTTCTTCAAAGCCATTTTTAATTTCATTTACAAAAGAAATTTAAACCATTTTAAATTTTAAATCAAAACCTCTCAACCAAATAAATCAAATGCAAGGGCATGTATGCTCAAACATGTTGCTAAACCTTATGATGAATTTTAATTAAATGAAAAATTTTATTTTCCTATATTTTATGAGCACAAAAATTCCAACTTAAATCTTTTTAGCTCTATTTCCAAAAATTCAAATTTTAGGGTGTTACAATTCTACCCCCTTAAGATAAATCTCGTCCTCGAGATTCGGATGACGTCGACTAGGAGATATGGATATTTCGTCTCTAGATTCTTCTTTACTTCATCGTGTAGTTCCATCGTCTTGATAAGGATCCACTTTACTTTACATACCTATCAATCTTACTCTAAGTAACTTACCAAATTGATCCCAAGATTTTGACCAGTACCTTGAATAATTCTCTTTCTTAAAATATCCATATTCCAACAAAGCCTGACAAATCTTAGTCAGAAGAAAATTCCACTACCAACCTTGAAAACATTAATGATCCCGATCAAGTTGCTCAAACTTGGAATGCAATTCTTAGTCCTTGGTGTCACCCGAACCTTCTTAGCACAATTCTCCGTTGCTATGGGCATCGGCTATGACTTTGCTTCTCGAAGTGATAGCACTTTTCCAAAAGATTCGTCTCGTGATTTACAACAAAACTGTATAATTAGTTATTTTTTATCTATATTTAATGCTCCATGCATGCGTCGAAAAATTGATGTGATGGAGAGAGAGTGAAAAAACTTGGAATTTTGAGGGTATCTAAACAAGGCCTAGGTACATCAATTTCGCTTGTCGTTGCCCCTTGCCCGGCCGAATAGTCGCGTCACATTCTTATCTTACTAGGGCCTTGTTTAGATTGCAAATTTTTGCAATCTGACACTGTAGCACGTTTCGTTTGTATTTGACAAACTTTGTCCGATCATAGACTAACTAGGCTCAAAAGATTCGTCTCGTGATTTACAACCAAACTGTGTAATTAGTTATTTTTTTTACCTACATTTAATGTTCCATGCATACGTCTAAAAATTGATGTGATAGAGAGAGAGTGAAAAAACTTAGAATTTAGAGGTAATCTAAACAAGGCCTAGCTCTAAAATATGGTACAGTTAGCCCGTGTTTAGTTGGTGAAAAGTTGGAAATTTGGCTACTGTAGCATTTTCATTTTCATTTGGTAATTAGTGTTCAATCATGGACTAATTAGACTCAAAACGTTCGTCTTGCAATTTTCAACCAAACTGTGCAATTAGTTTTTTTTTGTCTACATTTAATGCTTCATACACATATCGTAAGATTCGATGTGATAAGTACTGTAGCACTCTTTGAGAAAACTTTTCGCGAACTAAACAAGAGCTAATTGTTGCACATCCATGCATGGGAGTGGTGTACTGAAGCTGCAGCAGTACGTGCAAAACTTCCACAGCTAATAATAATGGATATGGATGAGTAAGCACCACAGTAGGTTACGTACGTGGTCCATAGATCGATTTGAGTAACATAACTTGCTTACTGGAGTACGTACTTGTGGGCCGAAAACAGATCCAGCATTTATAGGGTGCATTTTATATACTTTTGGGAGTAGTTATTTCCATAATCAACAAATCACGTTGCGTATGTGTACATACTCGATCATTTATCAGTTTGAGTATATGGACATACTAATATTAAGATACTCCACTATATGAAATTTTTTTCAAAAGAGCATATATTTTTTAATATATTATATAATACTATGATAGTAACATATAAAATAATTATAACTATATACTCTAAGTATACATATATACTTGTCATACATAGTACCCTAGATGGTTTAGTATAATGATACACTCCATCTACATGCACTTCGTTGGGCTATATACGTTCTAAATTTAGAGATATACAGATGGGAGTAACCACTCCCTAGTAGTAGAAAATAATATATATATATATATATATATATATATATATATATATATATATATATATATATATATATATATATATATATATAGAGAGAGAGAGAGAGAGAGAGAGAGAGAGAGAGAGAGAGAGAGAGAGAGAGAGAGAGAGAGAGAGAGAGAGAGAGAGAGAGAGAGTAAATATATCACGCCAATCGCGTCCATACCTCTTGAAGCTGGACTCTGGAGATTTTTCCACGTACGGGTGAGCTTTCATTTCTGGTACCACGCCAAGTCGCCAAGCTACGTGCAGTGTGTCTAGACAAGTGCATGAGAACAATCTATATACGTGAGACACGTGTTTGGTTTCAAGGTTTCGATACATATATATAATAACTATATATAATCTGGGTCCAAACTACAATCATAAAAATACGTGTTCCTTCACGCTTGGACCGTCAGCTCATTGTTGTATGTCACTGTGCGAATAGCTGGTATCCAAATTGGTCATCTTCCATTTCTCTGATCCATGCTACATATTATATATTATCCTATAATGTAAGACGTACAGTACAATATATATGGTATTAGCACAAACTGATTTAATCGAAATAGACATCTCAATACTGGAAAACGGCACTTTGCCGAGTGCCGGAGACTTTGCCGAGTGTATTTTATCGGACACTCGGCAAAGACGGTCTTTGCCGAGTGCCAAATAAAATACACTCGGCAAAAAAAAAACACTCGACAAAATTCGTATTTGCCGAGTGCCTTTTTTCTGGCACTCGGCAAAGATGTATTTTGCCGAGTTTCTTTTTCGGCACACGGCAAAATTCGTCTTTGCCGAGTGCCTTTGTTTTGGCACTCGGCAAAGAGGCATTTTGCCGTGTGCATTTTTTTGCCCTCGGCAAATCAGTTTTTCGAATCAATTTTTGATGCCCTAAATGAATTCAAATGAAAAACTTTTCAACTACAAAGTTGTATAACTTCTCAAGACCTACAAAGTTTATTTTGGTCATTTCTTTATTTGACAAAACGACAATAACGTTGTTTATAAAATCTACATCTCTCATATCTCTCGTATTAGTTTCATGAAAGTAGAAGAGAGATATATAAGATTTGTGAACAATGTTAGTACCACTATGTCGGATGAACAAATGAACAAAATAAATATTGTAGATCTTGAGAAGTTATGAAATTTTGTAGTTGGCAACATTTTGATTTGAAATCATCTTGTCATGCAAAAACGACGTTTGAATTTGAAAATTTTAAAATTTGAATTTTTCAAAAGACCTCGGATGGAAAAACTTCCTAAATGAAAATTGTAGATCTCCAAAAGTTATGAAACTATGTAGTTGACAATTTTTTGATTTGAAATCATCTTATCATGCAAAACTACGTTTGAATCTCTCAAATTTGAAATTCGAATTTTTCAAACGACCTCAGATGGAAAAACTTCCTAAATGAAAATTGTAGATATCCAAAAGTTATGAAACTATGTAGTTGACAATTTTTTGATTTGAAATCATCTTATCATGCAAAACTACGTTTGAATCTCTCAGATTTGAAATTCGAATTTTTCAAACGACCTCGGATGGAAAAACTTCCTAAATAAAAATTGTAGATCTCGAAAAGTTATGAAACTTTGTAGTTGACCACTTTTTGATTTTGAATTCGTTTAGGGTCTCAAATAAGCAATTTACTCTCAGTTTGCTGAGTGCCTTTGTTTTGGCACTCGGCAAAGAGACATTTTGCCGTGTGCATTGTTTTTGCCCTTGGCAAATCAGTTTTTCGAATCACTTTTTGAGGCACTAAATGAATTCAAATGAAAAACTTTTCAACTACAAAGTTGTATAATTTCTCAAGATCTACAAAGTTTATTTTGGTCATTTCTTCATTTGACAAAACGACAATAACATTGTTCATAAAATCTACATCTCTCATATTAGTTTCATGAAAGTAGAAGAGATATATAAGATTTGTGAACAATGTTACTACCACTATATTGGATGAACAAATGACCAAAATAAACTTTGTAGATCTTGAGAAGTTATAAAATTTTATAGTTGGTAACATTTTGATTTGAAATCATTTTGTCATGCAAAAACGACGTTTGAATTTGAAAATTTTAAAATTTGAATTTTTTAAAAGACCTCGGATGGAAAAACTTCCTAAATGAAAATTGTAGATCTCCAAAAGTTATGAAACTATGTAGTTGACAACTTTTTGATTTGAAATCATCTTATCATACAAAACTACGTTTGAATCTCTCAAATTTAAAATTTAAATTTTTCAAACGACCTCGGATGGAAAAACTTCCTAAATGAAAATTGTAGATCTCGAAAAGTTATGAAACTTTATAGTCGACCACTTTTTTATTTGAATTCGTTTAGGGCCTCAAACAAGTAATTTACTCTCAGTTTAGTATAATATATGAGGATAAATAACGAATCTAGACACAAGTGACAGTGTAGTGCAGTGGTAGAGCAGCAGAGATGCTAGGGAGAGGTCGTGAGTTCGAATCCCGTTGGCCGCGTTAGCCGCGGATTTTGCGCAAAAAATGCAGCGACTTCGATAGAGGCGGACGCGCGCTAGTCGGTGGTGGCCTCCCCTGAAAAAAAAATTCGGGTTTTTTTTGCTATTATTTTTGGGTTTTTTTGCATTTTTATTTTGCCGAATGTAAATCTTTGCCGAGTGTTTTTTCGGCACTCGGCGAAGTCTTTGTCGAGTGCCCGACAAAAAACACTCGGCAAAGTCTGTTTGCCGACTAAAATTCGCCGAGTGTCATTTGCCGAGTGTCGACACTCGGCAAACCCTTTACCGAGGGCTTTTTAGGCTTTGCCGAGTGGGCACTCGGCAAACCTCCTGATTTCCGTAGTGTCTTTAATATGTGTGTAGGGCAAATAGATCGTTCATGTGCTAAATAAACACTAATCTACCTTGTACCATGTTTGCTCCTTGCTTCTTGATTTTGTTTCTATTATCTCTTCCTTTCTACTTTTATTGTTCTTTTGATGATAAAGGTCTAGTTTATTACTCTCATATGTGTTATATTTAATGAAAGCTATTTTCTTTTGTTTTTGAACACCAAGACTGTACTAGTACATGGCTTCAGTATTTATATATGGCCATTTTCTTTTGTTTTTGAACACCTATGACAACAAGCTCTTGATATTCCAAGAGTGTTCATTTCTTTTTTTAAAGCACTATATATGCCAGTGTTTGCCTAAATGGTTTAAACGTCGTTTAAACGGCTGGTGGTAAACTGTTTTGTTTAGGGGTAAATGGAAATTAAACGGTTGACCGTTTAAACGGTTAAACGGTCAACTGTTTAAACGGTCAAAAACGGAAAAAACGGAACAGAGATAAACAGCATTAAACGGGCTAAACAGCTGTTTAAACGGCCGTTTAGGCGAACACGAGGTAAATCTAGTTCAGTTTTTTATGGATAAATTTATATACTTAAGTTTATTATATTTATAAATGTGTACATTTGATATGTTATATGCATAAATATCTATATTTGGTTCTTTTCACATGCATAAATATATATATAACAAAATAATTGATTTTTACTCAGATAAATATGTATAAATGTTAGAATACTTGATTTTTTACATGCACATATATATAATTATATGTATTTTTTTTAAGTACAAAATCGTTTAGACCGTTTAACTTCGTTTAAACACCGTGTAAACAGCCTGTTTACACACTACACCACAACACCGTATCACCGTCAGACATCTAACGCTAAAACTTTTTTTTATCGATGGATAATCTGACGCTAAAGATAACTAAGAGACTATCTGACGCTAAATCCTCATTTAGGGACTCACTGTCTGACGCCATAGGTACTCATATTTAACGTTTAACTGACTGACGTTAAAACCAGCTACACCATCAAATGGTCCGTCGCTAAAAATAAATGGGCCCCACCCTCTTGCGCCTGCTTACATTCATCTTCCACCCAAATTTTGGCCTGCCCACGAGTACAGAAACCCTAGACCTTTTCTTCTTCCCCCAAATCGCAAATCCAGAGCTTTGTCGCGCCCGCCGCCTCTCCTCTCCCCTCTCCCAAATCGCCCGCCACCTTGGCCCCAAATCTCGCGCCCGCCCGCCCCAAATCTCACCAGTAGTCTCATGTCGGCCGCTGCCAGTAGCTCCCTTTCGCTCATCCCCTGGTCCCGCCCCGCCGCCGCCCTCTTGCTCCCGCTCACCTCACCTCGCCCCCAATGATCTCGCTCGTCCCCCTGCTCACCCCCTGATTCCGCCACGCTGCCCCCTGAAGAAAGCCATGAACACGACATCCAACGCCGCCGCCTGAGCCCTCTCTGCTCCCTCTCCAAACAGCCTACCCACGTTGTTGGCTCGCCGCCGCCTTGGAGCACGCGATGGTGGAGGACGGTGGCTCGGCCTCGGGACGCTAGGCACCTCCCTCCCCTCGGCCGGTGGTGTGGCAGGTGTGGAAGAGGCCACGAGCAACTCTTGATGCGCCTAAAAGTCGATCCAAAGTGAGGTGAGATAATTTTTCCCTCCACTCCCCTTCTTCTGGGTCATAGAATTCGTGGGTCTTTGGTGAGACTCCTCGCCGAATCGCCTCTGCACTATGTGTGCCGTGTTCTGATGATTCAGATTTGCGAATGCATGATGATGAGAGTGGGGGCGACATTGTAGATTGAGAGGTCTCCTAGTAGCGGTGGCGTTTGAAAGGATTCTGTGTTGCTTGATGTTCATGCTGGTTGTAATGTTTTTATTCATCGATCTATGTGCTTGCTCGCTCATCTAGATCCAAAACATCGTACACAAGAAATCCAATCGATACGTGATCAACCTGAATTTGTATATCAAGGACCTTCCAATCAATGCTAATCAATGTCCGAATGTGACCGAGACAACCTCTTTATCGTTATATTAGCGACCACTAACAGATGGGCTTCACCGGAAGGCTATCTTTGGCCCCACCCGAGAGAAGGAACAGGAGTAACAATTCGTTGGCGCCATCCCGATCATGCTCAATGTCTCGAATGTGTTCGAGCAGAACGTCGACAAAGTGACAAGCAAAATCCCTTTGCCACTGAAAGGAGGAAGCCATTCGCACATTTGCAAATGCATGTGTGGATGGGATGCGGATGAAAGTAGTTGCTATAGCTCATCTCCACTTTACATGCATGTATTGTATGCAAAGTGAGATGGAATGGAATGTACGTCTCTAAGGGCGCCAAAGAATTGGTTCCATGCACCCATATATCCATCAAATAAAGCATGCACACACGTATATATCGGTAGATGGGGATTAATTCCCTAATCCTCAAGGATACCTCCTCCTTGTCCGATGCCCGTAGCACGCTTCATTTGCCCAATCATCATTTTTTAATGATTAATTCATGCCGCTTTCGTGATTCTACCCTTGTACAAAAGGGACAATAAGAAAAAGTAGCTAAAATTGTGCCTTCCTATTGTGAATTTGTCTTGTAAAATTCCCTCAAACAAATGAGTAGCTGGCCATCCTATTCTAGGTGTGCTTGTTGTCAGAGAGAACTATTTTTGTTAACCAAATTTTGTGTTTGCTTGTCATATCAATTAGAATTTGCCTGGGTTCATATCACTATGTTTTACACCATTATTAGCTCTTTGCATTGTTTGATATGTGCGTGCTTAAGCTGTGTACTTGGTTCTTCAAACTCAGTGAGGGCTTGCCAACATGTGGATGTTGCACCGACACCGGCGGATGTCCTGCACCGAACCACAACGAGGCTGACATAAGACCTTCTTCACCAACACACGACAAGGCTGCTTGTGGTGCTCCCCCACAGGCCCCAACAAGTTGCAAACCTGCACCACCGACATCGTCCTCACATTATTTGCAGCCTACTGATTGAAGTATTGTAGGTACGCACTTAACACTTGTGGGTTCTATGTCCAGAAATAATTCATATGTCACTGTCTTCCTGCTCTATCACACTTTGCTTCCACATGTATCCTTGTATGTGTAGCTGCTGTTTTTTTACTTGTGTTGCTTGCTGTAGGCATTGCAAATGCTAGCGGTCAGTTGTTTATCTAATTTAGAATTGCTCTCTGTTATGACAACCGTGTAAAAACCTAGGGACAAAATTCAGCACATAGGAATATATTTGGAAGGCAATTACTACATTCTGTCAGAGATAATGGAATAGATACAACAATGACCTGTAGCTGAAACTGTGCTTTAGATAACTCATACTATAGGATCGATTGCCTTGACAGTGAGTTCCGTTCTATAGGATCTATTTGGCTATCCTGAGCACCGAAACTGAGATTTTTTTTTCCTGAGCTATCAATCCATCAGTTTGTGTCTTCTCTATGAACATAGCTATAATCTGAGAACTGAATTAGAGCAGCACCTCAGTCACATGTTTCTTGATTTAAGGTGTACTTCCATTTATAATTCCTAGCTAAAGGCCTGTGTAGAAGCCTGTGGTTTTATACCGACCATCATCTACCCTTACATGTTATAGTTTCTAATTAAATTAGCCATACTTTTATTCACTTAGTGATTCCCTGCTTTGAAGCAGCAACTCTGCATGCCTACCAAGAGGATCGTCAAAACAATTATATGATCACCTTGTTTTCATATATGTATTTTTTGGAATGTTGTCATGGTTTCTGACTATGTTACCCATAACCTGAGGTTTGGTGGAGCCTACAGATATGCCCCTTTTGATTATTGTGCATATGAAGTATTCAGTGCATATATTGTGGTACCAATATTGTCTCCTTGATATATCTACTACAAGTAATTTAGTATATGTATTCACACATAATAGTTTTAGTACAACTCATTCAGTTAAATGCTATCAACTTTGTGTATGACGGTGAGCAAAGTTTTTTGGCTGTTGTGTCTGAGAGAGAATGAAGAGAGCACCTGATCTGAGTCTTAAAAAAATGGATGCTAGCCGTGGGAAAGATTGGAGGAAACTTCTTTGGCAATTTGGTCTTATTTTGGTCAAACTCGGGCTGAATCCATCAGCTGTGGCTGCTATTGCCATTTTTCTTTGGGAGAGGGAATCCAACTATCCCAATTGTTGACTCAACACTCTTTGACTTTTTCTCTCCTGTCTTGAGAAGATCGCTGCTGATCTTTTAAAGTCGGATCAAGCACTAGATGAAGGAACTACTAGGCATCACTACCCAAGCATGGACCAGTAATATAAAAACCTGAAATCTGAAATTACTACACTTTTGATGTGATACTGCTGAAAGTAAAAACTTGACTGAAAGTTAAATTGATTAGAGGCATTTGTCGCATTTAGGCGCAAATGAGGTCCAGTGCTTTAGATAACTCATACTGTATGTCAGTTTTACATAGCTTGTCTACACTTGCTGATTACATGGTTGCTATATTTTTCAGGAAGTGCTGGGCACTAGCCTTTGGCTTGAGTTTCTAGAAAATGAGGTCAGCGATGAAGGTTGCTTGATGGCTGTACATCTGAGCACAAATAAATAGAGTACTTATTTTCAGTCTACTTGCTGCATGGCTACTGGCCCCATGCAATATTAGTGTCCATTTTTTTTGGTAGCTGGTCTTCCTTTTTGAATAACTTCTAGCTGTTGCTACTGGGCCCATGTTTTAGGGTTTAGAGTGTATTGACTGAAATGGAAATACTATGCTTCTTATCTAAAATGTCTGATACTGTAGCCATCGTTCAAATATAGCTGTAATACTGAAACTTTGTAAGTACAGTGCACCGAATTACTCTTTTTTTAATCTGTTTGCCCTGGTGGATTCTTTATTGTTCAACAAGAAGTTCACCTATATCCTTTAGTCTTGGACTATGGCTGCAAAAACTTGTCCTTTTTCCTGGATTGTATCAATTTGCAGAATTCCTCTTAAACATAAATTGGTGGCAAGTTTTGGACCTTGCACCACTTTGACTTGTGCAGCCGCTGAGATTGTTATATTTTTCGGGAAGTGCTGGACAAGTCTTTGGCTTGGAAGGTGGTTTTCCACATAACCTGGTGGATGTGCTCTAGTGTTGGCAAGCCGAGTGCATTCATGTAACCTTTTGGTGCCTGACTTTGGATGATTCAAATAGGGTGCAAGACAAGATTGTATGTTATATATGTATTAACCTCCATGATGTGATGTACATGTTTATGTATCTTTATGTGATGACATTAAGCTTTAATGCGGGTATGATATGTGCTAAATGTATTCTAATTGTATTTATTTATTTTTTTGGCATATTTATATTGTCCTGTTGAACAATCTGACGCTATAAATACATGACAACTGACTGTCTGACGCTAAAAGTGTTGTCTGACGCTATAAGTTAGCAACGGACTGTCTGACGCTATATATATTCAGGGCAACAGACTGTCTGACGCTAAAAGTGTTGTCTGACGCTAAAGATTTTTAGCGTCAGGACTTACGGCGTCTGCAGAAGTCTGACGCTATAAGTTTTTAGCGTTAGATCGTCCGGCGCTATATCTGCTTTTAGCGTCAGATTGTCCGACGCTAATCTCGGTGTTGTGGTGTAGTGACACCAAAATTTGGGAGAAGAAATCGGGAGCTTGTAGGCTTCCAGAATTATGCCAATCAAGGAGTCGATTGAGTAAAGATTGATATCTGCTGGATCGAATGTGACATTGGATCGATTCTTTCCGAATAACGTCAGCAGATAACGATGACATGATATGATTGGCATCGAGAAGATACATGTCGGACTCTACAAAAGGAGCAAGATTAGAGTTCAAGTTATCTTAAGATAGGAATATTTCCTTCATACCAAAGATTGTATTAAGTCATACTTGAGTAGGGTTCGTTTTAGGCTCCGGGTATAAATACCAAACCCCGGCTATTGTAAAGGACATCAACCAATCAAATACAAGTCAATTACTTTTTTCAGCTTCGGCCACCCCTTAGGAGTAGGAGTAGAGTAGATCTCAACGAGTTCTTCAGTAAGTATGGCTGCATCGATCTGATCGACCTCCACTGCTTGTCTGTAAGTACCGTCATAGTTTATACCTCTGTTCGTATGGCTGCATCGATCCGGTCGACCCCGACTATGACTCTAGTATAGGCTAGTTATCGACTCTTGCCTAATTCAAGTATGGCCTATGTGATTCTGCCTCACACCCCACTGCTTGAATTAGATTAAGGTCAAGTTATTAGCTCTACCTTAGTATGACAGTCTTTGGTAGATTCATTAAGTTACCGATATTGCTTATTGCTTTCATTGTTTATCTAATTGTAGCAATATCACTCTGCCCGGTTGAGATTGATCTGGATCGGCCTTATATCTTGTTTAACGCATCGTTTGCTAATCTAAAACTGATCTAATCTACATCTTAAACGATGAGTTATGTTTTTATCGGTTGTTTTGCGTCAATCTTAATCGTGCATAGAGTGCGGTTAAGGCATGTTCGATCTTGAGTAGATCTATTAGTTAATGAAAACCATTCCATGGCCTGTCATCACAGCCTATGGGATTCTGCCTCTAACCCCACTGTTGGTACCGTGGAGTGGGGATCGTTGGTTGGTAGACCCGTTCCTGAGGAGGCATGACCTTAACTGTGCGCTATGCCTGAATCGGCTGTTTAGCCGGTATTGAATGCTTTCATGAATTATTCACATTACGAGATCATTGAAGTAGAGATAAGTTGAAAGATATGTTAGCCCCATGATCTTGTTATTGTATTACGGCCTGCATGATTCTGCCTCATGCCCCACTGATATTAGTAATGAGTTAGGGTCGTCGAGTCTATTGTTGTTTCTACGGCCTGCATGATTCTGCCTCATGCCCCACTGGTCACAACGATAGATGAGATCTAACATGTTCATTAGATTTATCTTTATTAAATGGTTAAATGATATTTAATTGTTTCTTTATATAAAGAGGAGTTCGGTTACTAATAATCATTGGCTCAGTACAAACCGATCACTGTTGATATCTTATTGCTATTGATTAATATTTGCTTAAATAACATTTATCCTAAATGACAACCGATTCTTCTTATACAACCCCATGGGCTTTAACCGATTCATTCTTGCAAATATGCTGGGATCGACTATTTAGTCGATCTCCTCTCATATAGGCTCTCAGAGCCGCACATTCGGGACTGTCTGGCAAAATCGGCACGTTTCGCCCTTAATTACTGATGAGCTTTCTCTCCTTGTCAATTACAGGGTCAAATTGACTAGCACGTCTCGGGAGGATTGCGCAGGATCGACCACCCTTGCACTGAAGCTAGGCGGATCTGCTCCATCGAGTGGACCCTTCTAGCTTGCTGCGTGTGACCTCGGCATAGAGACAAAAATTTTGTGTCGACACACGTTTCTGGCACGCCTGGTGGGACACCACAATCGTCATGGCGGTTCACAACAATGACAACATCCTTATGGTACATTATGAAGACCTGCCTGATGAAGATAAGGATACCATCAACAAAGCTATGGAAGAATTTTAGAAGAAGTGTTTGTTGTCCTACACCAAAACATGTGACAGCACAATTATTCAGAAATTTCCACTACCAAGAGTTCTACTACATGGGCAGACAGATACGGTCGAAGCTGAAGACAGGCATTTCTTTACGGAAGCCATAGACAAGTCTGTTCGTGATGCCATATCAAGCCGCAATGAAGCTTTCATTGATGCATTTCACAACGTCATGAAAGGGGCGATTCATGGAATTCCAGATGGTCAGGTTGGGTCGACTTGTTATAATATTCCGGATCCGTCGACTCAAGGGACTAATCAAGTCGGTACCAACCATTAAGAAGCAACACCAGCTGGTAATGGTGATGTCCAAACACTTCAAGGTTCATCTAAACAAACTCCAGGTACTGCTATAAATCAGATACAGTACAATCCTGGACTGTCAGTACAGCATGTGCAGCAGCCGGCGGGGCAAAGTCAAAACCAGATGATCAATTTTGGCACATCGGGCCACATACCGTCATCGGCTCAAAAGATAGCACCATCAATTTAAAGGATCTGTAGAGATATAGATCCTTATGTCTATAATCAGAGACTTCATCCAACAAGCCAGCAAATGACCCAACAGATTGAGATTCCACAAGGCTATCACTATGGCATAGATTATAACACCCTCCACATGATACCAAATCTAGGATATCAAGGCACGTGGGATTTCAATCCACAAATGGGTCAGCAAGTACCGAGAAATCCAAATCCGTAGGCTGACGAGTTGCTGCTCAAGGTGACCGACATGATGAAGAATCAGTTCGATCTGAAGCCAAAGGGGCTGACCTTTTCATACAAACGTCCATATCCAGAATGGTATGATTTGGTCGCTCTTCCTATAAATTACGAGCTCCTAGAATTCACCAAGTTCACTAGTCAAGACGGTACAAGCACCATAGAACATGTCAGTCGGTATCTTACACAATTGGGCGAAGCATTAGTTGAGGATGTCCATCGAGTTTGTTTCTTCTCCTTGTCCCTGTCAGCGCCAGCCTTCACTTGGTTTTCATCACTACCAGTCAACTCCATTGTCAATTGGGCTGACCTAGAGAAGAAGTTTCATACATATTTTTACACTGGGACTGGAGAAAAGAAGATAACTGATTTGACAACCATAAGACAGAGGACTAATGAATCGGGCACTGAGTTTCTTCAGAGATTCCGAGAGACTAGAAATTTGTGCTTCTCATTAAGCTTGGACGATGATCAGCTAGCATCTTTAGCTGTCCAAGAAATGCTGCCAATGTGGAAAGAAAAGCTGCTAGGACAAGAATTTGACAACTTGGGTCAATTGGCTCAACGAGTAGCAGCGCTCAATAGCCAACTACAGAGTATACGCAGAGATACCCGATTCCAGAAGAGCACCACAGTAGCCGAAGCTTATGATCCATACTCAATTGATGACGGCTATGAAGATGAAGAAGAAGAGGTTGCCGCAACTGAATGAAATTGGGGCAAGAAGACAGTAATGGTACCAAATTCTTGGGGAAGAGGAATCGAGGAGAGCTATGACTTTGATGTCACAAAATCGGACAAGCTCTTTGATTTCTTACTTGAGAAGGGCCAGATCAAATTGCCGGACAATCATGTTATGTTACCGCCCAAACAGTTGAAGAATAAGAAGTTCTGCAAGTTCCATAATGCTACATCTCATTCCACTAATGAGTGCAGAATTTTCCGGCAGCATATACAGAGGACTATTCAGCAAGGGAGGCTCAAGTTCAATACACCTCGGAAGATGAAGGTAGATGATAATCCTTTCCCAGGAGATCAAAACATGGTTGATGTTGGGATATTCAAAGGAAAGACTAAGGTTCTAACATCGGCCAGATCGAAAGAAGCTGGAACAGTTGATCCCAAGACATAAATATCGGCTGACGAATACAGAGAAATCAGAAAACATCGTGATCAGCAGAAGAGCCGATATGAGTAGGGGGAAACATCGAAAAGTGGAGCGATGAAGCCATGAGTTACATCTTGGATCCTGTTGAACAAGTGGCAGTGGTAGAAGGAAAAGGATTATCAGCGATGGTTAGAGGGTTAAGAATACCAGCATCAACTGGAAGAAGAAAGGTATGAAAGGAGGCAAGCCGAATCGCACTGGAATTGTCCTTTCTTCAGATACTGCTGGAACAAAGATTTGAAATTGCCTACTAGACATGACTGTCCAGAATGCAGCAATTAGTATTGGGGATTTAGGCAATCTCAAATCAACCGCCGGTCTATCCATGTTCGGGACTCACATCATCATAATAACATGGATCGGCGCTTAAAAATAAAAGTATTAATGATCGGCTGGGAAAAAGAGTTGTTGACCAAGACTGGGCTGATCTTGAAGAAGGAAGCAACAGAAAGAATACATTTGGCAGGAAGGCCAATGGTGCCTCGGAGGACTAACAAGGAGCCAGAAGAGAACGGTGCAGCGTTTAAGGAATAAGGAGTTAGAACAGGCTCAGGTATCTGGTAAACTTCAAGTATGGCGTGCAAAGCAAACAACCGATAGAGGGCAACCATCGGCTAATATCCAAATGGTTTTTCTGTTGCCATCGGAATTTAGAGCTCCAGCAGATCAAGAGATTTATTCAGATTTTGATGAATTAGAGTATGAGGAAATAGTTGCCAAATTGACGGTTGTACAACATGCAATATTTGAATAAGCCAGTCCAACATTGGCACTTGAAGGCTTTATACAGGAAAGGTTTTGTTGATGGGAAGCCGATGAACAAAATGTTGGTAGACGGAGGTGCTTCTGTCAACCTTATGCCATACACCACTTTCCATAATTTTGGCAAGGGACCAGGAGATTTGCTTGAAACCGACATGATGCTTAGAGACTTCAGAGGTAATACGTCTAAGACCTGGGGGCAATGAACGTCGAACTGACAATCAGGAGTAAAACTCTGCTCACCACGTTCTTTGTCATCGATGGAAAAGGATCATACAGTTTACTCCTCGGACATGACTAGATTCACGCAAACTGTTGTGTGCCATCGACCATGCATTAGTGTTTGATTCAATGGCATGGAGTTAATGTTGAGGTGGTTCGTGGTGATGAGTCTGTAAGTATTACGACAGCCGATCCAGTCTTTTGGGAACTGGAAGATTTCGAATGTTTCTCTAGCAAGACATGGGAAGGAGGCTTTATTCAAATCAGCAATAAAAGCCACCAACCGATGCAGGCGATCGGCTCTGAGAGTTTGTTTTAGTAGAAAAGTCATAGCTTCACGTCGGTCGTTGGATCAAAGGAAAAATGAGTATTAAGTCTTAGAGATGGGTTTAGGCCGATGTATGTGAAGGCTGAGTTAAAGTGTGAGTGCGATTTTAGAGTTAATGGATTTTTTAAGAGAAGTTCTATTTCGCTTAATAGGACGCTTGACCTGGGATGATTACTCGTCTGACCTTTTATATTGGAAGTTCTGCGGGGCGTTATCCTAGCATCTGATCAACACTTGGTAGCTGATTCATTCTCGGCTCTAATAGCCAATACTAGGAGGGTATCGCCACTAGTTCAAAAAAAGTAAACATCTTCAAAGACAGTAGTAGCCGATATGATATGTATCGCCTATAGAGGAAAAACAAAAAGAGCAAGAAACATTCACAGTCCTACATGAAGGCATTGCATTGAAACACAATCATAAAAGAACAGGAGTCTTCATTCATTGATTTATCCTAAATACAAACTAATCAAAGACCTTGTTTACCACATCCTAAGCGGATGTGATGTCTACTACAGCCTCCGCTGCCATGGTGAATTCTTCAAGCAGGTCCTCGTGCTCCTCAGGGCCATCGCCCATTGGGAAACCTATTTCCATGGCGTGAAGCTCATACCCAGTTCGGACTTGTGCCGCGGTCAGTGCCACCGCCACACCATGACAAATGCCGTGGAGGGCGATCTCCTGAACACGGACCGAGACGTCTTAGAGACGAGCATCGATGGAGGAACCTCAAACATTGATAGCGTCTATGGCCGCATTCGTCGCTAGTTGGAGAGATTCCAACTGTGCTATTAGGGCTGACAATCACAAGAACAAGAAGATGGTCAAGATGAAGATAATGGGAGTCAGAGTAAAAAGCCTTCATGGGATTCATCTTACCCGCCACCATGGCGTCGGATTCGGCCAGCCACGCTCGGACAGCGCTGGCCTCCTCCTCAGCTGCGTGAAGGGCGGCCTAGGAAACCCAAAGGCGAATCTCCAGTTGGCCATTCTCCTAAGTCACCTCGGAGTAACGGTTTTGAGCCATCCTCCTCTCATGAAGATAGTGCCGGGCGTCGTCGTCATTGTAGGAATCGGAAGAATCCGATGATGAGGCCGGCACAGAAGATGCGGCGTCAGAGGGCTCGCCGGCCCTAGGAAGAGGACGGAAACTGTATTCACAACAAACCTGTAGGTGGATCAGAACTATTCATCATCATGAACAAGAAATGTCAATCTCACCTCATGCGCTGGAGGCACTGATTCATTGGCATATTCTCTTCTGGGATTTCCTCCGCCGCGCGCTTGCCTCGGTTATCTTTGCCGGCCATGAAGAATGATTGGATCTAACCGCTACAGGGTTTCGGCAGGCAGAGAAGAGCAAAGGAATAGTCGTGGATGGAGATGTGTTTGAGGCGAAAGATATCGGCTGGTATTTGAAGACATGAAGCAAAGGGATGGATGCCTCGGGACGCGCAAAAGGCAACCGCAATTAATAGGAGGCGAAGCGCCGCTTCACCAGTGTCGAAGAAAATACGGCACCAGATGACTGAGGATGAAGATCGAGGGGCTCCCTTAATGAAGGCTATGTTTTTAGAATTGAGTGGGATTAAGATCGGAAGTCTGGAATCAGCTATTCTCAAAGGATTGGCTCTTTAGCCGAAGTGGACGTGCTCAGTCGACTATAGTGGTTCTTTAAACCTCTTGCCTATTCAAGTGCCCCTTGGCCAAAAAGGGAGACAAGACTCTAAGGAGGGCTGAGAATAGGTCGCCCTTGGTGACCAAGAGCGAAGGAGCTAATGTGATCGCCTTATGAACTTGTGCATGGACACAACACAGTCTTTCTTGGGGAAGTTCAAACTGGATCAAGGCATGTCACGTCGCAAAGGGATTTATCAAGCCAAAGTCTACTAGAATTTTGTGATGGATGACTTTAAAGACTTGGGTTGCCTTCGGCTGCATGCTCTTGAAAAATATTGAAGCCAATAAACAGAGGATTGCAAGATATTACGATTAAGAGATCAAGGGGTTCTCTTAAGCCACGTTTTTTGGATCAATTGGATCACAAGTCTGAAATCAGCTGTTTTCAATCGACTCTTCAGCCAAAAAGAGAAGATACAAGGAGACAAGTGTGGTTATCGTACACAAGACATGTATGTTAACCAACAAATTACAAGCCTAGAATATCCTGAATGACTTTTAAAATTGCAAGCCGAATGGCATTAGCGTCTACAACCTGGTGCTCGTATTCTTTGGCTGTTCCAGAAGCGTTCTCAAGCCTACCACGGATGGTTCTGCTCTCTTTTACTTTGGCCAATAGTTCCTGTTTCTTCTGTCTGATGGCATCGGGTATTTAGGCCAGAGTGGACTTGCGATGATCTATGGCAGCCTTCACATTGTTCAGCTCCCTCTCAAGCTCTGCACGCTTGACTTCCAGTTGGGACAACTCTGGATCGGTCCCAAGGGAGGAGTTCTTCAAAGCATCGATCGACTGCGTCAGCTCTTTAACTTCTTGCCTGTTGGAGTCCCTTCGGGCCAGCAAGGCTTCACGATTGGACAAGTTCCTTTGGATCGTTTTTGCCTTCAAGGCCTGATCTTCGAAAATGGGCAAATACGACAAGACCTTGGAGAGAGCTGGAGATGGATCACCCTTAATGGTCAAGAAAACTCTATGTATTGATTCAGTGTCTTGGACCAAATCGGCTATGTTCTTCTCAAATATGGGTAGTATATCTTTCAGCCGATTTCTAGTCTCCTCTGACAAAGATTCAGCAAAGGAAGTGGCTGATGATCTGATTTTGTCTTCATCAAAATATTCGTCAAGATTGAAAGAACAACTCTAGGCCAGAGGATCGAATGCCTATATATAGGGGAAATCTTGATTAAGAGGTTCGAATCGGCTTATCGCAAAAATGAATGGTGAAAAGGTACAATACCTTCTCTGTAATAGCCTCTATCAGAAGAGGGGGAGCAGCTGGTGATACACCAATAGCATCTGGTTGAATCGGCTCTAGACGTCCAGCGCTGATATCTGCAATGGCAAAGAGGGACTGTTATTCATGTTTATTGCAGAGGGATAGACCAAGCATACGATCTCCTCACCATCAAGCGTATGCTGAATTGGGGAATCGGTAGTATGAGTATCAACAATGGGGCTGTTCCCAGCATCAATGGGATCATTGTCAATAGGCGAACTGCCAGGCCCCTGCTCTTGCACGGGTATTTCCTCAGAAGATGTCTAGCATGACAAATGATCAAATAAAGGTTGGAAAGCCGAGTGAATCAAGAAGTAAAAGGAAAATACCCCCAACGAGTATCAAGGATAAAACTCACATTTTCTACCGTTGTGAAAGCATCGGTCGCCTCCACTGAAATCGGCTTCTCCTGAGAGGAAGGTTCGGTTGATGGTGGATCAAGTACTTGAGATAACTGTCCCGCACCCAAATCAGACTGAGACGTGATGCTCGATAACTATGAGAAAATGGGATAAAAAAATTGAACATCAGTTTGAGGAAAGTGTGAAGCGTTCACTTGAGTAGCCGATGGTCTTGTCCTACGGAGCCTTTTTCCAGTAGTGGTTTTTTGAGTTGCCCCAAGAACCACTTTGCGCTTTGGAGATTGGCATGTCACGATCATGGGAGCAGCATGGGTTCTCATCAGCTTCTTCAAGGAAGGTGTGGTTGATCCCATCCTTGAAACTATGCATGACGGCTGGTAATGTATACGACGCCCTCTCCTATGCTGGCTTGGAGGATCGAATTCAATGTCCTGAAAGGGCCGGTCAGAACAGTTGGAAAGAATATTCGCCAAGTAATCTCTCCGGAAAGAGAATGAAGGGATTACCTCACTATCAGAAGCAAATTCCCCGTCCGGAGCTATGCACAGAGGGTGGACCGGCCCATAGAAAAGATGGGAATGCCATTCTTGCCACCAGGAGTCGAAGAGGTTGGAAGAAAAGCTAGCCCTGACCTAGTCATGCAAAGAAAAGGATGGAAGGTCTGATCCCAATTGGAAGACTCTGGAAGCTTCTAGCACATCACTGATATCTTCCCTCGGCTTCAGGATGTTCTTGAAAAACAGACAAGGAGGAAGTTGACTGAGACCAAACTGATGGGCCACAAACGAAGGATTGTAAAACTCATAGGTTGGAGGATTGCCTGGGATGGAGGAGCCTTTAATCATTTTGCCACGACCATGGCGAAATTCGGCTGGAAGAACATAGGGTTTAATAAAAGAGTTGAAGATCGCAGCCGCTGTCTCGTCCGAACAGCCGGATTCAAATCAGAATCTGAAAGGAAAAGTCAGTTCATCCTCCTCAATATAAGGTAGCCAAGTCAGGACAGCCACATCAAACCCTCTGTAAAATCTTTTGAAGAGGTGGCCCACACCAAAGTCGATTATTATGGCTGATGCAGCCTCACCATAGTTCGTACACCATTGGGTCCTTCCTTCTTTGCCTTTATATTCCTCACCAAAATTAGAGAAAGGAAAGCTCAGGTCTTTGAGGTCAGGCTTTACAATTTTGTGCATATACAAATTGAGCCAAAATTGTATCAGCCACCAAGGACCACTAATAGTCTGCATCGGTTCATTCTTCAGCAATTGGGCAGCTACCTGGTACATCAGATGATAAGCAGCTCCTAACAGATATTTTCCAAGAGGGATATCTTTGCCTAATGCTAGGTGCTCTGCCATGAGTTTGTGATTATAGGTTGGACTACAAGATGACCCGCAGAAAATAAATCTTTCCAACCACATATTCAGAAAGGCCACATATTCCTTTTCACTGACGGCTGGTCCATCTTCAATATGATTCAGAATGTAACTTGCCCATCCAGTACAGTCTGCTATCTTGGCCAATCTCTTGGGACCGGCACTCAAATACTCATAAGGTTGCACTAATCCGGTGACCCTAAGGCCGGTCAACATGTATACGTCGGCCGGAGTGATGGTCATTGGGTCGTGACAAAAAATAAAAGCATTCAGGGCATTAGACTAGAAATAAGAGGCAGAGATCAAGAGTGAATCATTCCTCTCCATTTCAGACAGCGAAAGTGTCAAGCATTGGTTCAGATCATAAAGCTCCCGATCTCCACCCTTTTTTGCAGATACCCTACTGAACCAATCTCTCAATCCCTTAAGCGCGTTGGGCCAATTTCTGAAGGAAGTTTTGCTCTAGGAGGATGAATCCACTGTAGACTGTTTAAAAGGGATCTGATTGGTTTCTTGGCGGATAAAATCGGATGGGTCAGAATCACCCACAGGCCCAAGAAAATAAGCATTAGGGACAACAGCTGATGAAATCAAGATCTCATTCCTCATTTCCTAGAAATCGATTAAAATAAATTCAAGAAGAGGGAAGATATGGGATAACAGCCGATACTTGGAAAGTGGAAACTTGGAAGACATACCTCAGGGACGTGGTCGACGGTCGCCATCGCGGTCAAAAATTGGTTTGGATCTAGCAAGGATCGCTTGGGCGACGGCTCGTTGGAACAGATGATCTGCTAGGGTTTGGGGCCTCGGCGATGACGGCGTTGGCTGTTGGAAGTTGGCTTAAGAAAGAAGGAGAAAGCAAACAGGCCGTGTGAATTGCAAAAGATACTGTTGGGATGTTATATAGAACTCAGATCGGGGAGTCAGGAGTCGCGCGTATATCTCGGATAGTGCAGTTGCGGCATGGTAAACCAGTGAACTGGAATTTCGGGATAAAACTATTTTATCCCAAAATTGGGGGGCATGTGTTTACACCAAAATTTGGGAGAAGAACGCGGAAACTCGTAGGCTTCCAGAATTATGCCAATCAAGGAGTCGATGGAGTAAAGATTGATATCTGCTGGATCGAATGTGACACTGGATCGATTCTTTCCGAATGACGTCAATAGATAACGATGACAGGATATGATTGGCATCGAGAAGATACATGTCAGACTCTACAAAAGGGGAAAGATTAGAGTCTAACTTATCTTAAGATAGGAATATTTCCTTCATACCAAAGATTGTATTAAGTCATACTCGAGTAGGGTTCGTTTTAGGCTTCGGGTATAAATACCAAACCCCGGCTATTGTAAAGGACATCAACCAATCAAATACAAGTCAATTACTTTTTTTTTGGCTCCGGCCACCCCTTAGGAGTAGGAGTAGAGTAGATCTCGGCGAGTTCTTTAGCAAGTACGGCTGCATCGATCCGATCGACCTCCACTGCTTGTCTATAAGTACTGTCATGGTTTATACCTCTGTTCGTATGGCTGCATCGATCCGGTCGACCCCCACTGCGACTCAAGTATAGGCTAGTTATTGACTCTTGCCTAATTCAAGTATGGCCTATGTGATTCTGCCTCACACCCCACTGCTTGAATTAGATTAAGGTCAAGTTATCGGCTCTACCTTAGAATGGCAGTCTTTGGTAGATTTATTAAGTTACCGAGATTGCTTATTGCTTTCATTGTTTATCTAATTACTGCAATATCACTCTGCCCGATTGAGATTGATCTGAATCGACCTTATATCTTGTTTAACTCATTGTTTGCTAATCTAAAACTGATCTAATCTACATCTTAAATGATGAGTTATGTTTTTATCGGCTGTTTTGCGTCAATCTTAATCGTGCATAGCATGCGGTTAAGGCATGTTCGATCTTGAGTAGATCTATTAGTTAATGAAAACCGTTCCATGGCCCGTCATTACGGCCTGTGGGATTCTGCCTCTCACCCCACTGTTGGCACCGTGGAGTGGGGATCGTTGGTTGGTAGACCCATTCCTAAGGAGGCATGACCTTAACTATGCGCTATGCCTGAATCGGTTGTTTAGCCGATATCGAATGCTTTTATGAACTGTTCACATTACGAGATCATTGAAATAGAGATAAGTTGAAAGATATGTTAGCCCCATGATCTTGTTATTGTATTACGGCCTGCATGATTCTGCCTCATGCCCCACTGATATTAGTAATGAGTTAGGGTCGTCGAGTCTATTGTTGTTTCTACGACCTGCATGATTCTGCCTCATGTCCCACTGGTCATGGCGATAGATGAGATCTAACATATTCATTAGATTTATCTTTATTAAATGGTTAAATAATGTTGAATTGTTTCTTTATATAAAGAGGAGTTCGGTTACTAATAATCATTGGCTCAGTACACACCGATCACTGTTGATATCTTATTGTTATTGATTAATATTTGATTAAATAACATTTATCCTGAATGACAACCGATTCTTCTTATACAACACCATGAGCTTTAACCGATTCATTCTTGCGAATATGCTGGGATCGACTATTTAGTCGATCTCCTCTCATATCTGCTCTCAGAGCCACACATTTGGGACTGTCTGGCAAAATCGGCACGTTCCGCCCTTAATTACTGATGAGCTTTCTCTCCTTGTCAATTGCAGGGTTAAATTGACTGGCACGTCTCGGGAGTTTTGCGCAGGATCGACCACCCTTGCACTGAAGCTAGGCGGATCTGCTCCATCGAGCGGACCCTTCCGGCTTGCTGCGTGTGACCTCTGCACAGAGACGAAAATTTTGTGTCGACACAGCCTAAACGCTGAACGAAGGACGACCGTGTAAAGACCGTTTACCGTTTAAGAAAATATTGATATATGCATGGCCATGTGTAGTAGTAAATTGAGATCGTGATTAAATTATCACAAAACTTATATAGTTCAAATTTATTTAAAACATGGATGCTCAAACGGATACCACTTCATGTCATCAGAATGGAAAATAAAAATAGAAATCATTGCGTGTGGGAGGAGAACATCCAATTATCCTATCCTGTACAACCTAGAGCGAGAAATGACTTCGCCACCCTTTCTCTCTCTATATAACTGACTGAGGAGGAGCTTGTATTATCATAGGATCGAGAAGTTGCGAGGCAGCCCATTTCTACAGCAAATATTTGCAGCACTAATCTGTTTAATCTCGATCGCCATGTCCTTCAACGATGACGAGCTAATTATCCCTCCTCCAAACTCAGGTTAATTCGTGAAGTCGAATAAAACCAAATCATTTTGCTTAAT
Organism: Miscanthus lutarioriparius; assembly: GCA_904845875.1. NCBI lineage: Eukaryota > Viridiplantae > Streptophyta > Magnoliopsida > Poales > Poaceae > Miscanthus > Miscanthus lutarioriparius. The sequence continues at coordinate 72,293,223 of CAJGYO010000011.1, forward strand.
TAGTGAACTGTAATGGAGATGAGAATAATGCGACGATGCAGGGCCGAGGCCGACGCCGATCGTGCCCGGGAGGGTGCAGCTGGTGAGCAAGAACAACAACATGGCTCCACTGGAGGAGAACACCCAGAAGGTGCTGCTGGAGCTGACCGGCGGCGACTCCACCAGCGACCGGTCGGGGCTGGACCTGGTGGCGGTGCTGGACGTGAGCGGCAGCATGCAGGGCGAGAAGATCGACAAGATGAAGACCGCCATGAAGTTCGTGGTGAAGAAGCTCAGCTCCATCGACCGCCTCTCCATCGTCACCTTCGTGGACACCGCCACCAGGATCTGCCCGCTACGCCAGGTTACCGACGCCACCCAGCCGGAGCTGCTGGGGCTCATCGACGCCCTCCAGCCCGGCGGCAACACCAACATCAGCGACGGCCTTCAGACCGGGCTCAAGGTCCTCGCCGACCGCAGGCTCAGCTCCGGCCGCGTCGTCGGCGTCATCCTCATGTCCGACGGGCAGCAGAACCGGGGCGGGAACGCCGCCGACGTCAAGATCGGCAATGTGCCGGTGTACACGTTCGGGTTCGGTGCGGACTACGACCCCACGGTGCTGAACGCCGTGGCCAGGAACAGCATGGGAGGGACCTTCTCCGTCGTCAACGACGTGGACACACTGAGCATGGCCTTCTCCCAGTGCCTCGCCGGCCTGCTCACCGTGGTGGTGCAGGACCTCACCGTCACGGTGGCGCGCGTCGAGGACGAGTCCACCATACAGAAGGTGGCCGCCGGAAACTACCCGCAGACGCAGGACGCCAACGCCGGCTCGGTGACCGTCGCCTTCGGCGACCTCTACAGCAAGGAGGTGCGGAAGGTGATCGTGGACCTCCTCCTCCCGGCCATCGACACCGACCGCGGCGCGGACATCCTGGAGGCGACCTACTCGTACAAGACGGCCTGGAAGCTGTTCGACGCGCCGCCCGCGACGGTCACGGTGCGGCGCAGCGGCAGTGCCTTCCCGGAGGATGACCCGCCGGTGGACGTGATGAAGGAGGAGGCCCGGTTGAAGACGGCCACGATGATCAGGCAGGCGAGGACGATGGCGGACGGCAAGAAGCTGGACGACGCGCTGGATAAGCTGGTGGAGGCCCAGAACGCGCTGGGGGACGTGCCGGTGGCGGAGCCGTACGACGACCCGCTGCTGAGCGCCCTCAACACGGAGCTGAAGGAGCTGCTCAAGCTGATGAAGTCGCAGGAGGTGTACGAGCAGCAGGGCCGGCCGTACGCCATGTCGTCGGAGACGTCGCACGACCGGCAGCGGTTCGCGGCGAGGGGCGACATCGAGAGAAACCGGCTGTTCGCGACGCCGCGTATGGACAAGTATCTGGAGCAGGCCAAGAAGTTCGACAAGGACCCGGCGGCGCCGCTGCCGTCGGCGGATGCGGACGAGAAAGAGGAGGTCGCCGCGAACCCGCTCGCGCCGTTAGCCGGGCCCATCACCTTCTACATCCAGGCAGCCATCCAGGCGCTGCAGGCCATCGAGAAGCTCATCAGCAACGGAGCCAAGGCAGTGTAACGGACACGCAGATGCTGTCGTGTCGTGTTTACATGGGCATCCATCATCTCTTCTTCTCTCTATCTTGATGAATAAAATCTGCGTGTATTGTGTTTTTTGTTTTTTTCCCACGGCACCTTGCGGCCATGTATGCAGTCGAATAATAATTTACTCTTCCTGAAATTTCTGGACACAGAATTAAGTGTTCTAGTTGAACTTGACTTTGGCGCTCAAACAAAGAGGTGTTGAAACTCTGAACTTCATCTTTCAAAACTGAACCATACATAAATTTATCATCCATCCCACACCTCCATGCTCCTGCTACCGTCAGTTTTATTTGTTTTCCAAAGAATATGGAAAAGGTATTTATCATTTTGCATTTCAATATAGATCTGAATTTTGGCAAAAAAACTATTTATTTTTGCGAGCTGTGTGCATACGATTTACATGGGCGGTTGGGTAGCTCATTTTCCAAAAGTCACATCATTTTTCGCACGAAAATCGTGCGGCTGGCAGGATTCAAACCCGCAGCCCCCCTCACGCATACTATGCTCTACTACTACACCTCACACTCACTTGTGTCTACTCTTTATTTTCTTTCCTCATATATTATTCTAAACCGAGTTTAAATTGATTGTTTGAGGCCCTAAACGAATTCAAATGAACAAGTTATCAACCACAAAGTTGTATAACTTTTTGAGATATACAACTTTTATTTTCATAGTTTCTCCATCCGAGGTCGTTAACAAAATTTGAATTTTAAATTTGAGAAATTCAAACGTAGTTTTACTTGACAAGATGATTTCAAATCAAAAAGTTATCAACTACAAAGTTGCATAACTTTTCAAGATCTACAACTTTTATTTTTGTTGTTTATCCATCCTAGATCGTTTAAAAAATTCAAATTTCAATTTATTTAGAAATTCAAACGTAGTTTTCCTTGACAAGATGATTTCAAATCAGAAAGTTATCAATTACAAAGTCGTATAACTTTTTGGGATCTACAACTTTTATTTCGGTTGTTTCTCCATCCGAGGTCATTTGAAAAATCCAAATTTCAAATTTAAAAAATTCAAACATAGTTTTTCTTGACAAAGTGATTTCAAATGAGAAAGTTGTCAATTACAAAGTTCTATAACTTTTCGAGATCTATAATTTTTATTTTGGTCATTTGTTTATCCGATAAAGTGATAGTAACACATTCATAAACTATAAGAGGAATATATAAAATTTGTGAACAATATTATTACCACTTTGTCGGATAAACAAATGACCAAAATAAAAGTTGTAGATCTTGATGAGTTCTACAACTTTTATGTTCCTGAATTTTTAAGCTAAAATCATTTAACGTTTTAAAATGACGTTTGAAATTACCATTTTTTGAAATTCAAATTTCAAATTGATAAATCACAGTCACGTGAAAAAATGATCAAATAATAGCTGCAAGAACACAATAAATTGATAGAGCATGATTTGAGAAAATTTTAGGAAAAAATCATCAAATTTGAAGTTAGTATAAGGGAGAAAGATTAGTTACAAGTTTTAGTCAGAGGTTAAAATGAGGAATCAGAGTTCCTCAATAATTTAAAAATTAAATTTTAAATACCATTTTGAAGTAGTAAATGATTTCAAATAGAAAAGTTGTAAACAGCAAAGTTGTATAACTTTTCGAGATCTACAACTTTTATTTGGGTCATTTCTCCATCCAAAGTCATCAAATTTGAATTTTAGTACTTAATTTTTACTATTTAGCATCTATTTGTAGTGATGGCTCAATATAGATGTTACACCCTAAAATTTGTATGTTTTTAAAATAGGCTAAAATGATTTAATTATGCATTTTTGTGAGCATGTAAATTTAGAAAAATAAAAACTTTGTTAAAATTAAAATCAAATATAAGGTTTAGCAACTTGTTTGTGCATACATGCTCATGCATTGGAATTATTGGAATGTGTGGCTTTGTCTAAAATTCAAAATGGTTTGAATTGTTTTTGAAAAATGAGTTTGGAAAATGCTTTGGAATAAAAGAAAAAAATGAAAGACTCTCCCTCTCTCTTCTGGCCCGTGGCCACAGGCCAGCCCACTCACGCTTTCTCCCCTCCCTGTTTCCCCCTCTCCACAGCCCAGCAGCAGGCCCTACTCCACTCCCTCGCTGTCCCACTCGTTCTCCCTTCTCTTGGGTCGCCCCATTTTCTCACAGGCCTAGCCAAAACCGCAGCTTCCCTTCCCCTCCCCTGCGCCTCCTTCTTGGGCCGGCCCAACCAAGCCGTGGGCGCCACTCTTCTCTCTCCCCTGTGACACTGACGACATAGCCCTAGCTATCAGTCGCCTCCTTCCACCCCATGATGTCACCGAGCCGGACTTCGCCGCGCGGATCGGTGTCTGCTACTGCCACGACTCTGCCTTGCCGTGCGCCCCATGTCTCCCCGGCCTTAAATACCGACTTCCCCCACCGTGCCGCCTCCATCCTGAGCCTCAGAGCAAGCTCCTATCTCACCGAGTCGCCGCGTCGAGCCTCAAACCTAGCCTTAAAGCAAGCTCCTATCTCGGGTTCATGTATGCCTCGAGCGGGTCCTCCAGGTTGAAGGAGACGTCGGACGTCGCCTTGCCCTTGTGGGCCATACACCATGCCTGAAAGTCCGAGCAAGCCTGGCCACTATGTGATGCCGACTGCAAGAAAGACAGCACGATGATTACACATCAGGCAGAACTGAGCGTCACAATAGATAAATGAATTCGCGTACCCATGCTTGTTTGTATCCGACGAGGCTACGGCTGCCTTTGATGGTGTGCTGGACCTTGCATCTACAAACGACGGTCCCGGGCATCCCTGTGCATCTTGAGGTACTCCTCCGTGAACCACCTCTCCACCATCATCGCCCAGCACTCAGGATATGCTTGGCACCACCAGGGAATCATCTACACGTCATCAAGTATTGGACATATAAGAAGATCAAATTAAACCAACGTAATCTCAAAACGAATCAATATTGATGTTCTTCATTTACCTCAAGGTACTACTCCTGGGTTAGCTGCATCTCTCTTGCGTCTTTCTTGGTTTTCCTCTCTCCAAGCTTCGACCCATAGTAGGTTATGATGGCCTGGATGCGCGCCTCGTGATGCATGTCGGTGACGAGTTTTTAATAGGCTTTGGTAGTCACCTGCTCCGCCCTAGCCTCAAATCCCTCCTCGCATCTATAATAAGTATGCATACAAAAGCGATGTATCCATTCATTATTTCAAGAAAAGTCCAATGAATGCGACGTATTGAGCAATGTTGTGCGAGTGAGACTTACCCAAAACTCTGCCTTCACCCACGCCGCCTTGTTGGGGTACTCCGCATCGAGGGCGACGGCGTAGTGGTCAAACGAGTAGGCCGGCTCCGTCTTTGATGCGTACGTGACAATACCAGGGAAGTGTTGCCTGCACAGAAGACCCAGGATGTCGTTGACTAGCCGTGCGCTACCACACGACACAACCACCCAGTTCCTACATAAGTGATTAAGAAAAAATATTAGTTTTTTTCATCATATCATATGAAGTAGTGGTGATAACATATAAAGTTACTTACTTTTGTCCTTCGGGGCGAATCACTGGGCGTTGTTGAGGAAGCGGAACCTGTGGGAGGCTCGTAGGACCTCGCAAGTAGACACTCGAAGTGGAGTCGGAGGAAACGGAACCCGTGCCTGCCGCCTCGCACTCGTCGTCCTCGTGCGGCCCCTCCTCCTCGTCCGTCTGCCGAACCAGCTCCTCGTCCGACTCGTCCACGGGCGCCACCTCCTCCTCGTGCGGCGTGGGAGGAGACGGCCCCCTCCTACGGCTGGCAGTCCTCCTCCTCCTCTTGTCCGATCCCTCTGCCGCCCCCTCCGTCTCCTCCTGTAGCTGGCGTGGTCTTTGGTAAATCGAGTTCACGAACCTATGACGGTCGCCCGCCATCTTTATTCAATCACGTGCAATAAAAAAGAAAAACAAGACGTAATTAGAAATAGGTGCAAAAATGAACAAAACATAATTACAAAAAACATAGTATTACATGTATTAGAAATAATCTTCATGATTGAGATTAGTTGGATCATAGGTCTCGTCATCACTATCAACATTGTCCAACTCATCAACACTATCTGAAGGAGGAATGTTGTGTTCATTGTCATTGCCTAAACGTAATCGCTCAAGCATTTGTATGTCCTTCAGATTTCGCACCTCGTCTCCAGCGTCCTTGTCATCATCCCTTTCATTGTCTACTTCCATTCCTATCTCTTTGATTAAGTCTATGTCAAACCTCCCTTGTAGCCCCTCTTCTTGATAGAACTCTCCATCATATGTGTTTGGGTTGAAGTTGTAATCTTCATCGTTTGGGACAGGTAGTTTACCGTGTGGCGATACCATGTGCACAATAGACCAACCCTTAAGATGCTCAGCATCTTTGCACGCGTATGACGTATAATAAACCTAGATGGCCTGTTGAGCCACAATGTAGACATCTTTTCTTGGATAGATGGAATCCTATTGAATCTCGACTAGCCCAAGCTTAGGGGTCCGTCTCATTACTCTAGGATGAAACCAGTGGCATTTGAATATGATAGGAGTAAGAGGTTTGGAACCATAGAATGATAGTTCATAGATTTCTTTAATTCTTCCATAATAGTCGAGTCCATCAGTGCTGGGTGTAACAACTCCGTTGTTTGTGGTTTTTCGATTGGGCCGACTCTGCTCATAGCTTGCTGTGTGAAAACAATATCCATTCACATCATAATCGGTAAATGACTTGACCCTAATGGCATAGCCGTTTGCAACCTATCTCAGCTCGTCACTTATAGGCGCATTAGTTTGGGCTTTCTGTTTGAACCAACAAATGAAATCGGTGCTCTCTGGTCCCACACCCTATGAAAGAAGGGTATCATTTTCTTGTGGGGTAGGTTGCCTTGATCCATGCCAGGATTGACGAAGAAATTCCCTGTACCAACGAGAAACAAGGGGGTTGGACGAAGAAACAAGGACATACGGCGAAACGAAACAAGTTCATTCAGAACTTACCCAATGAACGGCTGCACCTCGACAAGGTTGGTCAACACATATAGCATGATATTGCACCACTCTTCATTTTTCAATTGCTTAGTGGTCGATGCACTTGCGCTTCTGAGTTGCCCTTGGAAAAGGCTGAGGTTCGATTCATTTTCGCCATCATTGTAATGAGGGGGTGGATTATAAACGCTAGGAAGGTTCTCAGTGTAGTATTTCTCTGTGAAGTTCAACACCTCCTCTAGAATGTATGCCTCTGCAATGGAAGCCTCAATTTTGGCTTTATTTCTATATTTTTTGCGAAGAGTCTTTAGACATCTCTCGATTGGATAGCACCAACAGTCCTGCATGGGCCCCCCATCCGTGCCTCATACGGGAGGTGCACAATCAAATGCTGCATCGGCAAGAAGTAGCCGGGTGAAAAGATCTTCTCCAACTTACAGAGGAACACGGGTGCCGCTTTTTCCAAGTCATCAATGACGGTCCGAGAGAGCTCCTAGGCACAAAGCTGGCAGAATAAGTAGCTCAACTCTGCCAGCACTTGCCAGACATGCTCTAGGACATAGCCTCGAACCATCGCCAGAAGCAGTCGCTCAATCCTTATTTGGTAGTCATGACTCTTCATCCCGTTGACTCGTAGAGTGCCTAAGTTCACTCCCCTCTTTAGATTCGCTGCATACCCATCAGGGAACATTAGCGTCTGGATCCATTCAAGTACTTCCCTCCTTTGGTCCTTTTTCAAGATGAAATCGGCCTTAGGCCTTCTCCAAGTCTTGCCACAACTAGGAGGCTGCATCTCTTGATTTGGTCTATTGCACAACGTTGCCAGGTCCACTCTAGACTTAGGGTTGTCCTTAGACTTTTTAGTGTCCATGAGTGTTGCCCAAAGTGCCTCGGCGACATTCTTTTCAGTGTGCATTACATCAATGTTATGTGGCAGAAGAAGGTCATCGAAATAGGGGAGCCTCATCATGCCCGAGATACGAGTCCACATATGTTGCTCACCATATCCCACAAAACCACCTTCTTCATTTGGCATGAGAGCATCTATCTGAGCATCAACCTCGGCACCAGTCATCATCCGTGGTGCAGGGTATGTCACTTTGACACCTTTCGTAAAGTTCTTGATGTCATGTCTGAATGGATGGTCAAGAGGTAGGAATTGACGATGTCTGTCGAACGACGAATACTTGCCACCCTTCTGCAACCAAATGAACCTCACACCTTCCTTGCATATTGGGCATGGGAACCTCCTGTGAACACACCAGGCGCAGAATATCCCATACGCCAGGAAGTCATGCAGGGAGTAGTGGTACCAAACATGCATTTTGAAGGTTGTCTTTGTAGCTCGATTGTATGTCCATACATCTTCGTCCCAAGCATGGACCAATTCAGCAAACACGGGCTCCATGAACACACCCATATTACTCCCTGGGTGTCCAGGAATTATCAACGACAAGAATATGTTATGTCATTGAAAGGAGACACCGTGGGGAGATTAAGGGGGATAACGAAGACAGGCCAACATGTGTATGGGGCAGCCATCATTCCATAAGGACGAACACCTCTTAGCTGCCGAACCATCAAGTGTTGGTCAACACAACGGGGACTAGCGTGTTGGCAAGCACGTGAACCTTGGGAGAAAAATCGGTTGTCTCTTGTCATTTGCATTCTCCCGGTGATTGGCTTAATCTTTATCTTGTGATTGGTTCATCCCCTACATGGCGGTATAATCACCCTACTCACCTATTTACATTCTTGCAAACTAGTTGATACAAGCTCTTTAGTGTAATTAGAATTGAGAGCTTGCTTTATTATTGTCATTCATCTAGTTGAGCTCTTTAGAGTAGCAAGATTGAGAGCTCTTAGTGAGTAGTTACATAGCAAGTTTGGGTGCCTAAGTAATCATTGCAAATAGAATTGTTGGATAGGTGGCTTGCAACCCTTGTAGAGCTAGAGCAAGTTTGCATTATGCTATTTGTCATACTAATCAAATTGCTCTAGTTGATTTGTAGATTTTTTAAATAGGCTATTCACCCCCCTCTAGCCATATTAGGACCTTTCAAGTGGTATCAGAGCCGTGGTCACCGTTTGATTAAAGGCTTAACAACCTCGGTGTCAAATTATGGCTCAAGTTGTCTTCAACCATGTGGGGGGGGGGGGCAAACCACCGTTCTTTGATGGCACATGCTATGATTATTGGAATAGAAAGATAAGGATGTATCTTGGTTCAATCAATGATCAAGTATGGGAAGTGACCGAGAATGACTATGCTATCATTGATCTCGATGATCCCACCAACCAAGATAAGATCAACAAGCAATGCAATACAATGGCTCTCAACACTATATACAATGCCATTGATTCCAAGGTGTTTGAGCAAATCAAGGATTGTGAAAGAGCAAATGAGGTGTGGAAGAGATTGGAGGAAACATATGAGGGCACACCGGCAGTGAAGAGTGCCAAGTTGTATATCCTCAAGGACAAATTGACAAGCTTCAAGATGAAGGAAGATGAGAGCATTCCGGAGATGTTCCATCGATTGCAAGTAATTGTCAATGACTTGAAGGCTTTGGGAGAGAAGATCAAGGATGATGACGTCTCTCATCGGTTCTTGATGTGCCTACCTCCAAGATTTGAGATGTTAAGATTGCTAATCATAAGAGGAGGATTGAAGGATATTACCCCCAACCAAGTACTAGGTGATGTCATGACACAAGAGACATACCGTGTGGAAAGGGAGGGGGATGACAAGGATGACAAGAAGGAAGAAGAAGACAAGAAGAAGAAAAGCATAGCATTCAAGGCTAGCTCATCATCATCAAAGAACAAGGGCAAGTCCAAGAAAGAATCAAGTGATGATGATGATCTTAGTGATATTGATGATGAAGCTATGGCTCTCTTTGTGTGCAAGATGGGAAAATTCATGAAGAAGAAGAGCTATGGTGCAAGAAAGAGAAGAGATCACACCAAGAAGAAAGAGTATGTGAGAAGATGCTATAATTGCAAGAGCCCCGATCATGTAGTAGCAAATTGTCCATATAATAGTGACAATGATGAGGATGAGAAGAAGCACAAGGAGAATAAGAAAGAAAAGGAGAAGAAAGAGAAGAAGATGACCTTCCAAAAGAAAAAGAAGGGTGGAGGCTATGTGGTCACATGGGATAGTGATGGCTCTTCGGATAGTGATAGCTCTAGTGATGATGACAAGAAATCTATCAAGAGAGCACTAGCAAACATCGCCATCAACAACAAGCCCTCCATCTTCAACACTCCATCGATGTGCCTCATGGCAAAACCTACCAAGGTAAAACATGATGTGAGTGATGATGATGAATGTGAAAGTGATGCTTGTAGGAGTGATGATGATGATGAGGAGTACTCCAAGGAGGAGCTCATGGACATGTGTGAGCAAGTGCATACTTGCTTTGAGATGAAGAGAAAGGAGTGCAAGGAATTGAACAAGAAAGTCAAATTTCTTGAGCAATCCCTTGATGAGCTCAATGCCACTCATGAGAGGCTAATGGAAGCCCATGAGAAGCTTGGTAAAGCTCACTCTAAGCTTGAAAAGGCTCACTCCTCTCTTATTGAGCAAGTCAAAGTGGAGGAAGCCAAGAAGGAGCAAGTGATCATAACATGTGATGCGAGACTAACATGTGATCTTATTGATGAATCTTTTCATGAACCCATTATTGTTGCTCCTACTAACACTTCTTGTAGCACAAGCATTACTACTTCCACTTCACCCTTGAGTGATGGTCTCACTTGTGATGCCTCACTTATGGTGGAAAATGAAACCCTCAAGAAGGAGGTGAATGAGCTCACTCGTGCCTTAGGCAATGCCTATGGTGGAGAAGCCCACTTGCTAAAGTGCTTGGGTAGCCAAAGATTTTCTCTCAACAAAGAGGGATTAGGCTATACCCCCAAGAAAGGCAAGGCGGCCTTTGTCACTCCCAAAGCTAGCTTTGTGAAGGGCAATGGTCGGTTTTGCAAAAGATGCAAGCAAGTTGGGCATATAGAGCAAAATTGCAAGACTAACAAGAACAAGCTACCTATTGTATCCTCAATCAAGTTTGATTCTTGTTACATGCTTTATAAAGGTGCCAACGGTGTGAAGGCTAAGTTCATTGATACACCAATTGTGGGCCCAAAGAAGAAGGCCATTTGGGTACCAAAGACCTTGGTGACTAACCTACAAGGACCCAAGCAAGTTTGGGTACCTAAAAGGAATTGATCTTCTTTTGTACTTAAATTATAAAGTCGGGGGAAGGCATTGGTTGCTTGATAGTGGGTGCACATAACACATGACCGGTGATCCAAGAATGTTCAATTCAATCAATGAAAGAAAGAGCAATGGGATAGATAGTATAACATTTGGTGACAATGGCAAAGGCAAGGTCAAAGGGCTTGGTAAGATTGCAATATCCAATGATTTGAGCATTTCCAATGTGCTACTTGTAGAGAGCTTGAACTTCAACCTATTGTCGGTAGCTCAATTGTGTGATCTTGGTTTCAAGTGCATATTTGGTGTGGATGATGTAGAGATCATAAGTGTAGATGGCTCTAACTTTATATTCAAAGGATTTAGATATGAGAATCTATACTTAGTTGATTTCAATGCTAGAGAAGCTCAATTGTCAACATGTTTGATCACTAAGTCTAGCATGGGTTGGTTATGGCATAGAAGGCTTGGTCATGTTGGAATGAAACAATTAAACAAGTTAATCAAGCATGACTTAGTTAGAGGCTTGAAAGATGTCATTTTTGAGAAAGATAAGCTATGTAGTGCATGTCAAGCCAGAAAGCAAGTTGGTAACACACATCCTAAGAAGAGTATGATGAGCACATCTAAGGCATTTGAGTTAATGCACATGGACTTGTTTGGACCAACCACATGTACTAGCATTGGAGGAAATAAATATGGATTTGTGATTGTGGATGATTTCATAAGATACACATGGGTATTCTTTCTTGGTGACAAGAGTGATGTGTTTGCAACATTCAAATCTTTTGTCAAGGGTATTCACAATGAGTTTGAAACAACAATCAAGAAAGTTAGAATTGACAATGGAAGTGAGTTCAAGAACACTAGAATTGATGTGTTATGTGATGAATTTGGAATTAGACATCAATTCTCGGCCAAGTACACTCCTCAATCAAATAGGCTAGTTGAAAGAAAGAATAGAACCTTGATTGATATGGCAAGATCAATGTTGAGTGAGTACAATGTGAGTCATTCTTTTTGGGCCGAAGCAATCAACACGGCTTGCTACTATAGCAACCGACTCTATTGTCACCCTATGATGGAAAAGACACCTTATGAGCTATTGTATGGAAGAAAGCCCAGCATAGCATACTTTCGGGTCTTTGGTTGTAAATGCTATATATTGAAGAAAGGCACTAGATTGAGCAAGTTTGAAAAAAATGTGACGAAGGTTTCTTGCTTGGTTACTCCACTACTAGCAAGGCTTATAGAGTTTGGAATTTGGCTAGTGGTACTCTTGAGGAGGTTCATGATGTGGAATTTGATGAAACAAATGGTTCCCAAGAGGAAGATGAGAACCTAGATGATGTAAAAGGCACTCAATTGGTCAATGCAATGAAGAACATGGACATTGGTGAGTTAAGGCCTAGAGAGGTGATTGATGTTGAAGATGACAAGAATCAAGTGCTCTCTAACTCAAATATGCAATCTAGTGGTTCTCATGATCAAATCCAAGCAAGCACTAGTAATGGCAATGTGCAAGATCAACAAATGGCTAGTTCATCATCTCAACCAAGTGATCAATCTAATGCAAGCAATCAAGTGCAAGTGCTTCAACCAACCAATGTTGCAAGAGATCATCCATTGGACACTATCATTGGTGATATTTCAAGAGGTGTGCAAACAAGATCAAGATTAGCTTCATTTTGTGAGCATTTCTCATTTGTGTCATCCATTGAACCTAAGAAGATAGATGAAGCTTTGAGGGATGTTGATTGGATCAATGCTATGCATGAAGAGCTAAACAACTTCACAAGAAACCAAGTATGGGATTTAGTTGAGAGGCCTAAGGATCATAATATGATTGGAACTAAGTGGGTCTTTCGGAACAAGCAAGATCATGATGGGATAGTAATAAGGAACAAAGCAAGATTAGTGGCTCAAGGTTACACTCAAGTTGAAGGTCATGACTTTGGAGAAACATATGCCCCGGTTGCAAGATTGGAAGCAATTAGGATCTTGCTAGCTTATGCTTGTGCCCACAATATCAAGTTGTACCAAATGGATATGAAAAGTGCATTTCTAAATGGGTACATCAATGAGCTTATGTATGTTGAGCAACCTCCCGGTTTTGAAGATGAGAAGAAACCCAACCATGTCTACAAGTTGAGAAAAGCTTTGTATGGATTGAAACAAGCACCTAGAGCATGGTATGAGAGATTGAGGGATTTCCTACTCTCTAAGGGATTCAAGATGGGAAAGGTTGACACCACTCTCTTCACCAAGAAGCTTGGGAATGACTTGTTTGTAATACAAATCTATGTTGATGATATCATCTTTGGGTCAACAAATCAAGAATTTTGTGAGGAGTTTAGCAAGATAATGGCAAGTGAGTTTGAGATGTCCATGATTGGAGATCTTAGTTACTTCCTTGGTCTTCAAATCAAGCAAATGAAGAATGGCACATTTGTAAGTCAAGGCAAGTATATCAAGGACACGCTCAAGAAGTTTGGAATGGATGATAGTAAAGCTATTAGTACACCAATGGGGACAAGTGGAAGCTTGGATAGTGATACTAGTGGCAACATGGTGGATCAAAAGATGTATCGGTCTATGATTGGAAGCCTACTCTATGTGACCGCATCAAGGCCGGATGTGATGTTTAGTGTATGCATGTGTGCTAGATTTCAAGCCTCACCAAGAGAAAGTCATTTGAATGCAACTAAGAGAATATTGAGGTACTTGAAGCATACACAACATGTTGGATTATGGTATCCCAAAGGAGCAAGATTTGAGTTGATTGGATATTCGGACTCCGATTATGCGGGATGCAAAGTTGAGAGAAAGAGCACATCGGGCACATGTCAACTATTGGGAAGATCACTTGTATCTTGGTCATCAAAGAAGCAAAATAGTGTAGCACTTTCAACCGCCGAAGCGGAGTACATTTCGGCCGGTAGTTGTTGTGCACAATTACTTTGGATGAAGGCCACTTTGAGTGATTTTGGAATCAAGTTCAAGCAAGTGCTATTGCTATGTGACAATGAAAGTACCGTAAAACTCACCAACAACCCGGTTCAACACTCAAGAACAAAGCATATTGATGTCCGCCATCATTTCATAAGAGATCACCAACAAAAAGGGGACATTTGCATAGAGAGTGTGGGCACCGAAGATCAACTTGCCGACATATTCACCAAGCCACTTGATGAGAAGAGGTTTTGCAAGCTAAGGAATGAATTGAACATACTTGACTTCTCCAATATGTGTTGATGCACCCCCATTATATGACATGCCTCTCTTTCGAGCAATCCAAGGTAAAAGTTGATTGGCATGGCATACATCCTTGCTAAGGATATGATTAGTGCATCTAGACATATTTTTCATTTGAATAGGCTCATTCATGAAAGTCAAATGAATTTGATGCTTGTATGGTACCACTATTGCTTGTATGTTTAAAATGATCTAGTGGTAGCATATGACATGTTTGTGGGCTTGCAAACCTAGTGTTTGATTTAGAAAATGAGCTTTAAGTGTTTAACTCAACATGGTACAAGATAACCCTTATTTGGAGGTGTGAAGAAGCTTGTCCTTGGATCAAACCGAGTTAAATATCTTTTGCAAGTAACCTAGATTGAACCAAATTGGGACAATGATCCTCATTTCACATGGTCTCACCCCAACATATCTATAATTTGAGGCCACCTTTTGTGCAAATTGTTGACACTATTAATCCTACCCTATCTATACTTTAAGCCTTTGTGGTCATTGATGACAAAGGGGGAGAAATAGTGTACAAAGATAGTGAAACAAAGGGGGCAAGATAATATATGACAAAAGAAGGGGATTAATTCAAATTTTGAGCATACAAATAGGGGGAGCAAGCTCATAAACTTGTATGGTGCATTTGAATGAGCATTACATATGTTTGCTTGCATGGTATAAGTTTTAATTTCAAATATCCATGCTTGTGCGGTGTATGCTAGTTGTAGGTTTGAACATTGAAATGAAAAACTAGCATGCATAGGCTAAGTAACTAGACTTATGTTCATTCTATGGAAACTAGACCCTTGCATGTAATGGTGATCTCACGGGGTAGTCTAGTTCTTGTATATGTCTAGTTACTAATGGTGCTAAGGATGGTATATTGGTGCACTCTGATTGGTATCACGCTTCAAAGGACCATCTCTTATACCTTAGCATCATTTGGTAGAAATTGTCTCCTATATTTCCTATCTAATCATATGTGCAAAGCTTCAATCCAAACTCTTAGCACATATGTAGGGGGAGCAATTGCTATCATAAGGAGTTCATGAAACTTGCCCATATCCTTTACACATGGTAAATATGATTGGGCAAGCAACATGGATTCAAATGAACTTTAATTCATATCTTTGTATAAGGGTTGTCATCAATTACCAAAAAGGGGGAGATTGAAAGCTCTGGTTTGGTTTTGGTTAATTGATGAAACCCTAAGTGCTAACCTAGTTTATCAAGATGATTATGAGATAGGTAGCACTACTCCAAGTGATGAAGCAATGGCGAAGATCATGACAATGGTGATGGCATGGTGATGATCAAATGCTTGAACTTGGAAAAGAAGAAAGAGAAAAACAAAAGGCTCAAGGCAAAGGTATAAACCATAGGAGCCATTTTGTTTTGGTGATCAAGACACTTAGCGAGTGTGATCACATTTAGGATTGATAGCCATACTATTAAGAGGGGTGAAACTCATATCGGAATGCGGTTATCAAAGTGCCACTAGATGCTCTAACTCATTGCATATGCATTTAGGATCTAGTGGAGTGCTAACACCCTTGAAAATGTTTGTGAAAATACGCTAACACATGTGCACAAGGTGATACACTTGGTGGTTGGCACATTTGATCAAGGGTGGTGAAGTTTAGGTGCAAGGGTAAGAAACTCCACCAGCGCCCTAGACAGAAAAGTTGGAGGTCACTGCAAGTGACCGGACACTGGCCTTGGCTGGACCGGTGCGTCCGGTCAGGGGCAGCAGAGGGTGCGCGCGTCGGTCTATTGACCGGACGCTAGGTCACTCAGTGACCGGACGCTGATAGGCTACGTCCGGTCAAACTAACGGGTCTGCATAGTACCTAGGGTATTGCACCGGACGCTGGTCTGTGTCCGGTCAAGGTGGACCAGACGCGTCCGGTCGAAAAAATACGCCTCGGGGAGCTTACTAGAAACGACCGGACACTGGGGCTTCAGCGTCCGGTCAGCTTCGTAGCCGTTGAGATCTGACGAACAGCGTTTGAAGCTAGTGACACATGGCGTCCATCGGGCGACCGGACGCTAAGGGCCAGCGTCCGGTCAAGTCTGTCCGGAGCGTCCGGTCAGCCCGCAGTGTGCCCAGTGAAGGGGTACAACAGCTCTATTTCATGGGGGCTTCTATTTAAGCCCCATGGCTGGCTCAAGCTCACTCTCTTGCACATTTTCATTGACTTAGCAACCTTATGAGCTTAGCCAAAGCCCTCCCACTCATCTCCATCATTGATTCATCATCTTTGTGAGATTGGAAGAGAATCCAAGTGCATTGCTTGAGTGATTGCATCTAGAGGCACTTGGTATTCGTGTTGCGCTGTGGATTTCGCTTGTTACTCTTGGTGGTTGCCACCACCTAGACGGTTGGAGCAGCGGTGGAGGATTGGCATGAGTTGGTGATTGTTTGTGGCCATCTCCGGTGATTATGAGGGGAGTTGTACCTTCCCCGGTGGAGCGCCGAAAGGTAACTCTAGTAAATTGCTCGTGTCATTGAGTTACCTCCCTTGTGGGTTGGTTCTTGCGGTGTCCTATCGTGTGGACGAGGTTTGTGAAACACCTCTTAGCCGCCGAACCACCAAGTGTTGGTCGACACAACGGGGACTAGCGTGTTGGCAAGCACGTGAACCTCAGGAGAAAAATTGGTTGTCTCTTGTCATTTGCATTCTTCGATGATTGGCTTAATCTTCATCTTGTGATTGGTTCATCCCCTACACGACGGTATAATCACCCTACTCACCTATTTATATTATTGTAAACTAGTTGATACAAGCTCTTTAGTGTAATTAGAATTGAGAGCTTGCTTTATTATTGTCATTCATCTAGTTGAGCTCTTTAGAGTAGCAAGATGAGAGCTCTTAGTGAGTAGTTACATAGCAAGTTTGGGTGCCTAAGTAATCATTGCAACTAGAATTGTTGGATAGGTGGCTTGCAACCCTTGTAGAGCTAGAGCAAGTTTGCATTACGCTATTTGTCATACTAATCAAATTGCTCTAGTTGATTTGTAGATTTTTAAATAGGCTATTCACCCCCCCTCTAGCCATATTAGGACCTTTCAGCCAGACCAGCCGCGTGCGCGGCATGGAGCAGCGCCAGCAGCCTAGCATGGATCGGAGCATCGGCAGTGATGGGCAACGACGCTGCAAGGCTTTCGGCCCGGAAGTGGAAGGCGCATGCGTGCCGCTCTGGGTACCAGTGCACACCACAGAAGGTGGCGCCGCGGTGGCACGCGAACCTCGTCAGGGCCACGCGCTTTCGACAGTTGTCAAGGAGGTCGAGCACCTCGATGGTAGGTGGTGAGGACACCGAATGCCCGAGATCTTCAATGCGGGATCGATGGAGAAGCGCAAAGCAGCGGCGCCTAGGGCTAGCGGCACCGGCAGCGGGGTGAGAAGCGCCGTATTTAGACTTGGGGCAGCAGCGCCTAAGGCCTAGTGGCACCAACAGCGGGCTCGGCAGCGTCCTATTGAGGCCGACCGGAACATGTCACAGAAGGACAAGAGGGTTACGTCAAAGTTTCACAAGCTCAATTACTAAAATACCCTCTATAATAGATTTCCCAATTAATTAATTAGAAAATAGAAAAAGATAAAAGAATCTAGAGCTACCAAGGTACTTTCTCAACCATAGTAAAAGATCTCATCTTATAACAGTAGATGTTCTAAGATGTATAACAGAGACCAATACTCACTACGGGATACTGTAGATTTGTCGAGTACTAGGAGCACTTGGCAAAGCTCCAAAAACACTTGGCAAAGGCTTTGCCGAGTATAACACTCGGCAAAGAGCACACGGCGTACATTTTAACTGCAAAGAGCTCTTTACCGAGTGTCAATCATCGGGCACTCGGCAAAGACTTTTGCCGAGTGTCTATAAACACTTGGCAAAAATAAACTCTCGGTAAAAAAAGTTAAGGGGATGGCACGGTGCAGCGCTTTTGCCGAGATCACGACGAAAAAACACTCGGCAAAGTTTCTAAAATTTACCGAGTGTCAAGCCCGAAACAGTCGGCAAAGTTTCTAAACTTTACCGAGTGTTAAGGCCAAAACACTCAGCAATGTTTAGACACTCTGTCAAGTGTCACACCCAAAACACTTGGCAAACAAGTGCGCAACAACCAGATTTTATGGTCACTTTGTCGAGTGTCCAGTAGAATACACTCGGCAAAGAAGGTTCCCAGAATAACAGAAATTGGCCTCTTCACCGAGTGTTTTGGCTTGACACTAGGCAATGCATCTCTTTGCCGAGTGTTACACTCGACAAAACGACCAACCCCCCTCCCCCTTTTTTACTAATGTGTCACGTATAACGGACCCCTCTCAATTCACAATAAACCATCATCACAGGCATAATTATATGTCATAGGCATAATAAACCATCATCATAATTCACAATAAACCATCATCACACTTCACAATAAACCATCACAGGCATAATAAACCATCATCACAAGTCACAACTAAGTCACAATAAGCCACAAATGCAAATGCAATCACTGCGGAAGCCCTTGGAACCACTGCGATAAATCCGGGTCTTGAGGCTGATTATTTGATGCCGCCGATTGATTCTGCACAAAAGAGAAGAGATTGCTTGTATGAGACAAGATTGATATTTATATGTGATGCACTTAATATCTAAGGTTCCTTGACACATGGAGGTTGCACTTAATTCTGCACAAAATAGAGAACTATGAAGCCCAAGCTAATCTTAAGAGTTTAGTTGCAATATTGCAAAGGCACATGCCCAATATCATCCAACCGACTCATGGACCAAAACCTATCTAAACAAAGCATCAAGACTATCCACAACTCTACATCTCTACCTAGTCACAAAAACATGCAAAGTATTCAATCTAAAGTTCTCTAAGTCATTTTGTGCTAATATCTAAAGTTCTCTAAGTCATTTTGAGCTAACATCTAAAGTTCTCTAAGTCAAAGTATTCAATCTACAGTATAAGGTGTCAAGTGACTCACAGGAGTAGTTGTGGGTGGCTGAGGTGGAGGGAATAGCATCAGTGGCGGTGGCAAAAGTTGACCCATACTCAATGCAAAATTTTGCATGTATTGGAACATTTGGTCCATCCTCAGCCAATTTTCTTCCTCTATCCTCTGCCGCTCAGCCTCTATCCTCTGCTGAATCATATGGTCCATTGTCAGCCGTTGTTCTTCCTCCATGTTCTGCCGCTCGGCCGCTACCCTCTGCTAAATCATCTCCTCCATCCTCGCCTCCATCTCCTCCCGTTGCTTCATTTTTGCTTCCACCCGGGCCTATAATATTTCATCCTAATGTTACAATGCAAAGTTAAAGTACATAACAATCAATGAACAATAAATAAAACATAAATAACCTAGGGAGCCTCCTGTGCAGTGGTTGGCCATGGGCATATCGCCGAGCTCAAGCTCGTGCTCCTTGCTCGGATCTGGGAGAGAGTGGGAGTAGAGGCCGTGTCGATTGTACTGTCGTCAATTCAGTACCGGCCATGCTTCTTGCCTCCTCCCACCCTCATCATGATTTCTCCATCAAGATCCTAGGTGCTCGGATCGAACTCTGGCCCATGAACCACCCTTGCCATCGCTGTGTACTCAGTGACGCGGATTTGGATGCTAGGATCGCTGTACGCCTTGGGCGGGTCCTCCGGGTTGAAGTCGATGTTTGCCGTCGCCTTGCCCTTTTTTGATAGAACCCATGCCTTGAACTAGGAGCAAGGCTGGCCATCATGTGACGACGACTGCGGCCAAAATGCAAAATGATTAGAAATTATACAGAATTGAGTGTTATAATAAATAAATGAATTCGCGAACCCATTTTTCCCTGTATTCGTCGAGGCTCAGGCTGCCTTGATGGTGTGATGCACGTGGCATCAGCAAACGCCGGTCCCGGCAAGCGTTGTGCGTCTCCACCCACCTAGGCTCCAACCACTTGTCCACCATGTATTCCCAACACCGGGTATGCTGGGTGCACCAGTACGAAGGCACCTACGTCATCAAGTGTATGACATATAAAAAAATGAAATTAAGCGTAATTAATCTCATAAAAAGTAAGTATTAATGTTCTATATTTACCTTCAAGAATTGTTCCCAGGTCAGGTTCATTGTTCTTGCCTCTTCTTTTTTAACCTTCGTCCCTCTGTATTGAGCATAGTAGTCGATGATGGCCTAGACACGTGCCTCGTAGTGCATGTCCTTCATGAGCTTCTTGGCGGCTTCTTCACAGATGGAGGCCGCCTTGGCCTTGTACCCCCTCCTGGTATCTAAAGAAGTTCTGCACATAGACGTGATGTATATAGTCATTACTTCAAGAATGTCCAGTGAATGTGATGTATTGAGCAATGTAGTGCGAGAAATACTTACCCACAACATGCTAGGAAGGTTGTCAGCATAGTATTTTGTTGTGAAGTTTGACACCTCCTCCAGAATGTATGCCTCTGCAATGGATGCTTCAATTTTGCATTTATTTTTACATTTGGTTCGAAGAACCTTTTGACATCTCTCAATTGAATAGCACCAATGGCCCTGTATAGGCCCCCCATTCGTGCTTCATACAGGAGGTGCAGAATCATATGCTGCATCTGATTGAAGAAACCGGGTGGAAAAATCTTCTCCAACTTACAGAGCAACACAGGCACTATTCTTTCCATTTTTGCAACCACTGTACGAGATAACTCCTTGGCACAAAGCTGGCGGAAGAAATTGCTCAACTCCGCTAGCACCTGCCAGACATGCTCAGCGACATAGTCTCGAACCATCACCAGAAGTAGGTGCTCAAGCCATATGTGGTAATCATGACTCTTGAGCTCGTTGATTCGCATAGTAGCTAAGTTCACTCCCCTCTTCAGATTCACTACATACCCATCAGGGAACATTAACATTCGGAACCATTCTAGTACCTCCCTCTTTTAGGCCCTCGTTAGGACGAAATCGGCCTTAGGCTTTCTCCATTACTTGCTGGCTCTAGGAGGCACCATGTCTAGCTTTGGTCTGTCGCATAACCTTGCTTGATCCACTCTAGCCTTAACGTTATCCTTTGTCTTATCAGGAATGTCCATGATTGTACCAAAAATTGTCTCGACGATATTCTTTTCAGTGTGCATTACATCAATGTTATGTGGAAGAAGATCATCAAAATAGGGGAGGTTCCACAAGCACAACTTCTGAGTCCGGGCATGTTGCTCGCCATATCCCACAAAACCACCTTCTTGTTTATTGACCTCGAGAGCGTCTAACTGAGCACGAACCGCAGCTCCTGTTATCATATGCGGTGCAGGGTCATTAACTACGACATCTTTTGTAAAGTTCTTGATGTCTCATCTGAATGGATGGTCAGGAGGGAGGAATTGTCGAGGCTTATCGAACGAAGAATACTTGCCACCCTTTGTCAACCAAATGAACTTCAGAGAAGCCTTGCATACTAGGCATGGGAACCTCCCATGAACACACCAGCAACAGAAAATACCATATGTCCGCAAGTCATGCAGGGAGTACTGGTACCAAACATGCATTTTGAAGTTTGTCTTTGTAGCTTGGTCGTATGTCCACACCCCTTCCTCCCAAGCATAGACCAAATCATCAATCAGAGGCTCCATGTACACACTCATATTTTTCCCTGGGTGTTCTAGAATTATCAACGACAATAATATGTTCTGTCGTTGAAAGAGGACGGCAGGGGGAAGATTGAGGGGGATAACGAATATGGGCCAACAGGTGTACGGGGTAGCCGCCATTCCATAAGGACTGAACCCATCTGTTGCCGGTGCAACACGTACATTACGAGCCTCTAGAGCTTTCTCACGATGAATCACATCAAACCTTGTCTAGGCTTCACCATCGGATGGGTGTACTAGCTTCTCAGGATTGTATCGACGTCCATTTTTGTGCCATGTCATCTGTTTCATGGATTCCTCAGTCATATAAAGCCATTGGATCCTCGGTATGAAAGGAAGGTATCGTAGGATCTTCACGGGGTTAGCGACCTGCCTCTTCTGATCATCACCAGAGTCTACCTCCAGGAACCTAGAATATTCGCACTTCACATAGTACTTTTCTTTCGCATACTCTTTCCTAAATAAGATGCATCCCTTTGAACAAGCATGTATATGCTCGTATGGCATCTTAAGTGCACGAAGGAGTTTCTGTGCCTCATACATGCTCTTTGGCAAGATGTGATCATTCAGGAGCAGGCTACCGAAAACTGTCAGTATAACATCGAAGGTGTCTCAACTCAAGCTAAACTAGGACTTCACGGCCATTAGGCGTGCAATGGCATCCAGTTGAGAAACCTTGGTACGCCCATGAAGGGGTTGTTGTGCCATAGATAGCATGTCGTAATATGCCTTTGGGGTAGCCTCTGGCTCCTCCTCCCTATGTCCTTCATCAAAGTGTGCTTCATGATAGTCATTTAACATGTCTCCTACCCCAGCATCATCATCATATTCCTCGATGCGTTGTCTCACGACCTCATCTCTCCCACGATCGGCTTCACAATGTTAGATCCGCCTAATATAGTCTATCATAAATCCATTCTTGTAAAGATGTTTACCCATGACCATCTTGGTTTTGCCGACGCATGTTTGCACATTTGCTGCAGGGACACAATGTGACACTGGCTCCTTTAACCCTTGCAAATGCCCATTCCAAGAAAGCATCGGTCTTGTCAATCCATTCATCGGTCAACGAAGTCTGACTAGAGCAGCCCATGTACATCCACTCACGGTCATCCATCCTCTAGCATATCAGCGTGTAATATAAAAAAATCACATTGCATCTACATGTTCCTATACTGTCTAATAGGTGAAGATAGGTACTAATCCCACTCGAGGATGTGTAGATGGGGTTAGTTTTCATGCTCTACTCCTATCTAAGACAGAATTTTGGCAGCACCTCCCCGCTATTCTCCAAATACACGTCCTGAAAGGGAGATTGTGTATCTAGAGAACAACAGGGAGATGCTGCCGAAACTCTATCACAGATCGGAGTAGAGCATGAAAACTAACCGCATGTACACATCCTCGGGCTGTCCAAAAAATGCGGACAGTTCGAAACAAATACGGTTATAGATATGCAAAGATCTACATATTTCCAACCGTATCTCTTTCAAACGGGAGACGCCTAGCTAGGCTACGTGATATACAAACATGATACGAAAAGAAGGGTCTTTTATGCCTCACTTTGTTGTCCTACAAAGTGACAAGTCGAGGATGTTGCAATAGCCTCTCCTGCAATAAAACATAATAGTGTCAAATCTAAATTTTGGCAGCACCTCCCCTGCACGAGGAAGTTTCCAAAACCTGCAACAAATAAAACGACACGATGGTCGATAACTACATACACTCGGCAACAAACGACACGATGGCCAACAACCACATACACATCTTATACCTTGCAAAACAATGGCAAGTTGTGGTGCGGCAGGAGGGCAAGGTGGAACCAGGCGGCTGGGCGGGGCAGGGAGCGGTGGCAAAAACCTGCAAGTTGAAGATAATAGAGAGCCAAATGCATCGGGTCAGTAAGTGTATAGCGAGATCATTAAAAGAATGGCAATCATTGGCATGGAAATATGCTCAAGTTAATAGTACAACATCACTGTTTGCTGAAGTTATTGTGCTAGATGATGTGTGATATATATTCAGTGCATCTCGATAAACAAGAATTTATACTCTGTTCAAATGTTCAGACTACACACACTAAACCTGTAGAAGCATATATGACATAATTTGGCCAAGCTGCCTGTACATGTGTGCTTGCAGGTTTACAAAAGCAAACTAAGTCTTATAATTTATCCAAGCAGCCTGTAACTCAATCGAATAGGAATCGGCTGCTACTGGGAATACAACAACCTAATAAATCATAAATCATAAATGTACATGTACCAGAATTAGGTCGGCTGCTTACTTGCTAAAACTATTGGACAAAAAATAACTTTTCCTCGGACAATGGTCCTTTTATTCCCAAAAAACTTTGAACCATGGATTCTGATATATCCACATCTCCATATAAACCATGCATACTAATTCAAGTAAGCAGCAACACCTCTACTAATTTACAGCTTTTCTATGAAAAACACATGTCATGATTCACAACTTTTCTATGGAAAATAAGGGCCATGATTCATAGTTTTTCAATGAAAATCACAGGTCAGGGCTCAGGAACATCACCGAACTCAGGCAGGCTCTCCTCGGTGCTTGGTTCAGAGTGGAGGGGGAGGCAGCCGAGATGAGGCAGACGGTGACGATGAAGTGTTCCGGTGGGCTCGCGATTTCTCCTAACACGCCGTGATCTTTTGGAAATAAAGGCAGGGTGTGAATCTTCAGGACGAGGAGAATCCAGTAGAGGTGAATATTGAGCAAGAGATGGACAAACCACGGAGAACGATGACAGCAAATGAAGCTCGACAATGGCGTTGTGGAGCTCTACAGGGAGAAAAGAGGGACGTGTAGCGAGCAGAGAGGAGCGGTGGCGGGCTGGGCGGTGGTGGGGTCCCGGGGAGGTCGGCGGGGGTCCGAGCTGGCTGGGGTTTAGGGCGGCGGTCGGGGCATAGGGCGGTGGCGGCATGTGTGAGTGTGTGAGTGTTGGCGAGCGCGTGTGTGCGTGAGTGTTGGCTGGGGTTCATATGAAAGGTATGCCGAGTGCCCCCGATCTGGGCACTCGACAAACAAAAGATATGCCGAGTGTCCAGATCGGGGGCACTTGGCATTGTTTTTTTTATTTTCAAACCATCTGATACTGCGTAGTGGGGCCGGATCAATAAAGTTGCCGACTGTCCCCTATAGGACACTCAACAACTATTCTTTTTGCCGAGTGTTAGGTAGAGAACACTCGGCAAAAAAAATTATTTCATGCTACAACGTCCTCCTTCATAGCGTGTTCTACTAAATTCTTTATGATGGACTTTGAAAGTACCTTGTCAAATTCACTTAACAATGCATATTTGATTTTTCTATGAATATTATTCTATTATTTCATGCAGTTATAACAAAAATTCAATTTATATCAATTAAAATTTTATAATTGCAGTTAATAAATTAAAATTATCAAACGGATCCAAAAAATTCCCAAAATTTGACATGGACCAATCTATGTTGTCTATTGCCTATACAAAAAGTTTTGAAGTCAAACCCCAATTCGACCGTCACTTTGACTTCAAATCTTACTAGATCCTTCTCAACTCCTTGATTCTTCTTCGGAGATGCTTCGGTTTGTAAGCGTCGTACATGACAAATTGTGCGAAACCTTCTTAATTTTTTTTCCACAGTCTCCACGTATGATATTAGGAGATCTTGACAAATCTCGTCATTTTTAGACTTTGTTTGCTTTTTTTAGAATTTAAAAATTATTCGGCCACATGTTGGTGGTCGTGTTTTCTGAATAAAATGTTCGAAATTTCTTTTCATTTCCGAGGTAAGGCCCCAAAATAGACTCAATGACATGAATATGATTTCTCCACTCAATTTATTCCATTATTTGAATCACTTGTAGTTCAAATTTGACTTAAACCAAAAAATTCCTCTAAACTCAATAAATTAATTAAATATAGCAAACAGATCGAGAAATATACCAAATTTTAACATATAGTACCACATGTTGTATGTGGAGAATAGAAAAAGTTTAGAGGGTTGGAGAGAAAAAAAATTATTATTTTGCCGAGTGCCAATAAAAAACACTCGACAACAACATTATTTTGTCGAGTGTCAATAAAAAACACTCGGTAAAGTTCTAACGGCAGGGCGGCACACCCAATGGCCGTCACACGGCCGCCGCATGCCCAGCGCATGTGCTTGTACTTTGTCAAGTGTACGTGTTTGTTGAGTGTTTCGTTGTAGTTTGTCAAGTGTTTTCTTTTAAGCACTCGGTAAAGTTGGGTTTTGCCGAGTGCTATCTGTTTGCCGAGTGTTGAATTCAAAATACTCGGTAAATAGGATATTTATCGAGTGTCTGATAGAATGCACTCGGTAAACTCTCAGGCACTCGGTAATTATACTGTTTTCGGTAGTGACTTAAGTTAAAAGACCTTACTACTCATAGAAATAGAGATAGAAGATGTACTGAAAAAGAAAAAAAATATTAAGAGAAGATAAATATGCGAAGCGAGAATGAGAACTGCTATAACTTATGAGAGTATCACTACTATAGAATTTAACTGTAGGGGCGGCTCTAGAGCCTGTGTAGGGGCGGCTACGCCACCGCCTAGCCTTCCTGTGGTGTTCCTACAGAGGTGTCTCTCAGAGGGGCGGTTTCTGACCGCCTGCAGAATTGCCCTCTGTAAGGCGGCTGATTTCAGCCGCCCTTGACAGCCTCTCCAGAAAGGCGGTGGTAATATGAGCCGCCCCTACAGTGGACTTCTGTAAGGGTGGTTGTATCAAGAACCGCCCCTGCTGTGTGTATTTTCCAGCAAAAAAAATAAATAATTCAAATTCAAATCTGACCACATATATATATAATTCAAATCAAGTAACAATAATCTTTTCTCAACTCTGACATATATTTAAGCATTTCTAGGAAGTACACCAATTCACACTAAATATTTTGACACTGGTTTCACAAAATCACAGCAAGTAAATACAACTAGAATAATAAAGTTCAAACATTTGCTCTAGCCAAGATCTTGAAAATTCAAAGACATTTGATGCGATCACAACTACACATGCGAGATATTACTCTTTGCTAAGAAATCTCCATAGAGACAAATAATTGTTAAGAATGTGAAAATAAGTGGTGTGTGATGTACCATGCATCACGAACAAGCACCAAGAATTTGCATAAATAACTGAGAGCATCTTACCATTGTTGGGTTAAATCCAAATCCACCGCCCATTTGCATCATTTTTTGTGCATCATCAGTTTGTTGCACATCCAGCAAAGATAATCAAACCACCGTGCAATGCAAAACAATAAATAAACACCACTAACAAGTTTTCCAGAGATAAAGGTGAGTATCATTACTTTGTTTTCTTCACCAAGGATCGTAATCGAAAAGACCCTCAAGCCAAATAAATTGAGGAAATACCTATCAATAACAAAGAAACGTTAGAGATTATAGAGCTCCTAGTCACTATCATCAAGGTAATTCCTTGACACAAAGATAATAATTCTATACATACCATGAACGGTCAGCGACATAGTCGACAAAGAATAAAGGTTTCGAGTCAATCCCATTTTGCAAGCATTCCCGAATCTACGAGTCAACGGAAAGGGATTTTATTTGAAAAGAGATTGGCATATATGTGAGCATGCTTCAACTACATACAATTGGAGATAAGACATGATAACAAAACAAAGCAAAATCAAATAATACACATGGGTATATATACGCTCTATTACGTGAAATCTTCTAACTACTAATTTCATCAAGTATTTAATTCTTAACAATGCATCTCTAAGTTTTATTGGGATCACAAGCCAGAATTGAAAAGTGCTAGATAGAGAACGTGACTATAAAATAGCATTTTACCCTATCATTTTCAATTTAAAAGTAAAAAGAAATGGCGACTTGAACATAGTTTTGGTATCGGGTTTCTTCCAAAGATTGCAAATTGCCATACCAAAATGTGTTAAAAATCATTTCCATCATCTATTGATGATACCATAAGATAAAGTTGAGGTGTGTTTATATACAATAACTTTGCAAAGACTCAAAAGGTAGAATTGAGCTTTGGAATTAAATGAGGTGATCTTATAATAGCATGGAATTGTAATTAATATGAGGATTAAACTTTGTTGAGATATGAGAAGATCAGGTATCCCAAATCATATATATATTAAGCAAATATGGACATACCCGCAACAAAAACCCGAAAAGAAAAAGTTCACCCATGCAAATGTAAGTGTATGCCAAAAAGACAAAACAGCATGTTAATATAAGGTAGAATGCCACACGGATAGCCAACTATCTTGCAACACAAATAATTCAATGTGCGAACATAGGACCCGAGGAACTATCATGGATAGATTCTTCTTCATCATGTCCATGGCCATGTTTGGATCACGAAAACATGGTCGCTCGAGCCTTAGCCTCTTCCTTTGGAACATGAAGTAATCCATTTTCCTACAATCACTAGATATGGGATAAGGTAGCACCGACCAGGTCACCGCTACATACCTACTATTGTAACCGCATTTCTAATACTCAATCACCAACACGAAACCATGACAAAACAAACAAAAAGTAATACTACGTTTTGCTTCCTTGCATCTAACAATAGCAAGAGGAGGCCAACCCTTGCACCTAACAATAGCAAGAAGATGGCACTTGCTATTTCACGTAAAGGAAGCGTATTCTAACGACTAAAATGAGCACCTCCCGGTCTAAGCTCTCTTACTCAAATTCATGACAACAATCGATGCTTACAACGTATAGCTAAGTAAAGACCTAATAAAGAATGAGTAAGTTTTGCTCGATTCTAAGTGGCACAGATCAATCCTTCCAACCAAATGAAACTAGTGTGTGACCCGGTTGAAAGGGGAGACTAGTCTAACAGCAAAAAAAAAGAGGACCTACTAAAGCCTAAGCTCGTTTTTCTAAGAAACAAAATCATGACCACAGATGCTTATACAAGCGTATATATAGCTAACAAAAGAACTAATGATGAGGTTACGTATGATTCTAAGGGCACAGAGCAATCCTTGCAACCAAAATGAAACTAGATGCGTGATTTAATTGAAATGAAAGGATATGGGATAAGGTAGCACCGACCAGTTCTTGCCGAGGACCTCCTCGGCGCGGTAGCCCGTGGCTTCTCGAAGCCATGGTTGGCGAGATGATGATAGGGCGGTCGGGCTCGAGCGCGTCGGTGACGAGCGAGCCCGACGGTCCGGACGCCGCAACATGCCTTCAATCATGAACGTGAACATCCCACCAGCTCCCGGCGCCGCCACCTCCACCCTCGCCTCCCGCTCCTCCCCCCTCCTCCTCCTCCTCCTCCTCTGCGGCCGCCGCTGCCGGGCGCCATCGGACTCGCTGTCCCCTCCATGGGCGGTGCCGCCCGAGGACGGGCGGAACCCTAGCTCCGGATCCGGGGCTCCCCACGACGCTGTCAGCCCATGGATGCCACGCGCGTGAGGCGTGGCGCGGGTGGCCTAGGGTTTGGTTGGCCTGGCCTAGCTCTGGAGTATGGATTGGGTTTTGGGCGGAGGCCAAAGGGCGGAAGCAGCCGCGAGCGGAACGGACGGAGGTCGTGGGTTCGGGCTTGGCTTGGAATTGGGAGGAAGCCTCGCTGTGTCGGGATCAAGCTGGTTGTGCGTCTATCTGCTGACGCTGGCCGTAGTATTCGCTTGTACTTGTACTTTTTTTTGAAACATGTCATACTTATTTTCTTCCCAAACATTATTAAGGTAGATGTCACTGTCAACGAAATATGGTCGGCAGTCTACCTA
Organism: Miscanthus lutarioriparius; assembly: GCA_904845875.1. Lineage (NCBI taxonomy): Eukaryota > Viridiplantae > Streptophyta > Magnoliopsida > Poales > Poaceae > Miscanthus > Miscanthus lutarioriparius. The sequence continues at coordinate 72,322,631 of CAJGYO010000011.1, forward strand.
GGGGTATGCCCAATGTAGTAGATTATCGGCAGACAGATGCGCAAGCCACAAACAAGACGGTGACGCAAGACAGACACGAGGTTTTATCCAGGTTCGG